>CM077171.1:45958413-46378413 GCA_039654105.1 Coreius guichenoti | reverse complement strand
ATAAGGTTCTCTCTGCATTCTGAGCAGTTTTGAGATGTTGAGCTTCAAAGATTTTGCATTCCATATAGCAAAAATTATATGTGGAACAAGTCTCTTTTATACATGAAAATGACAGAGACCCTAAATGTACAATATCAAAATCCTCTTATAAACGGGGATTTTTGGAACAGGCCAAATGCAGATAGAGCCTTCTAATTCTAAAAAATCACTTTCCGCTTGGAATTATAAGATTCTATCTTGCAAAGCATTAACTGAAGCAATAATTTTCAAGAAACACAAACAGTATACTTATAATTTGTTTTAATAAAATTAGTGTTGTAACGTATGAGAAAGTTACATTTAATGCTTTCTATGACATTTATTTAATATTTTAGGAGAAATTATTTTCTGGTTCAAGTAAAGCATAAAAGCCAGTGTTAAATAGTTTGTCCCATGCAGATGTTAATTTTGGGTAGGAATATGGTGGGTAATTAAACACATTATTGCAGGAACCGATAGTTTAACTTTGAAATAGTTTTAGTTTAGTAGTTTTAAAAGTTAGAATTTTAGATGGATAGATAAGAGATGGATGGATGGATGGATGATAATTATGATAGATAGATAGATAGATAGATAGATAGATAGATAGATAGATAGATAGATAGATAGATAGATAGATAGATAGATAGATAGATTCTGGGTGCTTAAATTTGAATTTTGACAGTTGGAGTTTGAACGGTCTCTCTCATTGGTCCTCTTGTGTGCATTCGAAGTGCTGATTGGCTCACAAATATAACCTTATTGTACCAAGTTAGTGTTCAGCTTTGTAGATTTTTCTAAAATAAAAAGTCCTAAAATGTACACAACTTTAAAAAAATCACATAATCTAAATAAGTTGTCACAGAATAAGAATATGTGAATAACTCAATTTTGACAAAAATGTCGGATAGAACCTTATAATTCCAAGCTGACGATTTCTGCAAATAAACATCTGTTTGTGAACATCACCTCAGTTTTGTCGTCTTCTGTTCTGACAGTTTGATTGTCTTGTGTTTGATTTGATCAGGATGGACTTAAGATCGCAGATCCATCAGATCCTGAAACACTGATGGATCCTGTTATTTCAGTCTCATCGGATCGTCTCGTCACTTCTCGTTGTGTGAATCTGAATCATGAGATCATCTGCGATTCTGTGGAATCTGTGAAAAGATTTAGATTTTTCTCTCAACACATTTATATTCTCATAACACATATAACTGATGATTATGTTCTTATCTGTACAGATGCATCAGAATCATTAACCAATTAATCCTTCATGAACATTATAAATGACTCTTCCTTTTATTTCAGATTCATTACAGTCATGTGACCATGTTCAGAGGTGAGAGAAACATTTCAACTATCAGCATGAACAGAGAATATTAAGAGATTCAGATCAAACTCTGTGTTGAGCTGAATCTTCTGTGCTTCAAGTTAAATTAGCACCACTCTGTGTTTATATGGGAACCACCAGCTGGGTGTATAAAGATGTCTGCGTGTGTCTACATTTTCCCCCCACAATATATTAAAAATAAATCAGGTCTGATCTGTGGTAAGAAAATAGTGTTAGTGAAAACAATTTAATAACAGAATAACCACTTTTGTTTTGCAATGAAATTAACAAATCATTCTACTTTATGATGATGGAAACTATATCATCTGATCATCTTTTTTTCTGGCTTCCTTTGTAACAATTATTCTGAGTCAAACTGCCCAGCTAAAGGAAACACTGATCACCATAATGGTGACCAAATATTTTCAATAAAACATCTATCTAAACCTCTGTTAATTCTCAAAAAGAACTGTAAACGTATGACAAATAAAGTCAGTCTGGTTTATAACGAGACAGATTCAATGTCTTTTCAGTTGTTTCCATCTAATGCCGAGTTCACACTGCACGATTTTCAAACTCGACAGATCACTGTTCTTTTCACACAGCACGACTATCTGCACAATGGAACGGCGTCAGGGGGTTTTACAGTGCATGACTTTACAATATGAAGAATCGCTGACAACTCTGGTCTGGTCCGCAATCTACGTTTCACAACCGCGAGAAGTGACAAGGAAATAACGTGAGATCACGCGTGTGTGAGACCGCAGTTCTCGCACAAGACTGGAATTGTTATTAAAAAGTAGCCGGCAAGAAGCTTGCGATCCAAATTGTCTGTGCGCTGATTTGCAGTGAAAAGGAGAAAAATAAACTTTCCTCTATTTCTTGGGTCCAAATAGACAGAGAAGGAGCCTTTGCTTGCAGATATTCTGGTCTATAACTCCTCCCCCCTGTATCTCATTGGCTGTATATCATCGCCAAAGTAATTTCCAGTCAGAACACATTTCACACAGCAGGATTTTGAATCACAGACAGATTCATGCATGCCAAATATCTAATGGGCATGAGCACCACATTGTTGATTCTCTCAAATGCACACTGTGTGATTGTCACTCACGTGAACGAGCACTGATTTGCCTCCGATTTCGGGCATTTTTCTGCGATTTTGCAAAATCTGTCAGTGAGTGAAAATCTGGGCTAAAATCGTGCAGTGTGAACTCAGCATAAGGCTGTGGCTGAAGTCAGTTGTAGTTCTTGTGTTTCTCTGTCCTTCAGTGATTCTGCTCATTATCATCAGGTGTTCATCATTAATGCTCAATCATCACTCAATTAATCTCTTAATTACCTAATTAACTTCAACACTGATTCAGTGTTACTTTACTGCTGGTGGTTCCCATATGAACACAGAGCAGTGTTAAAGGGATAGTTCACCCATAAATAAAAAGTAGGCCATGATTTACTTTTCCAAGCTTTATAATGGCAGTATACGGTTACCACCAGTTTAAAACCAGTTACCACAAGCTAAAAAAAGTGCATCCATCCATCATAAAAGTGCTCCACACGGCTCCAGAGGGTTAATATAGTCCTTCTGAAGCAAAGAAAATAAAAATATTTAAAACTTTATAAATTAAAACAGCCAAACATCCATACAGATTTGACTTACTACGTTAAACGCTTGGAAGCGTCAGGGTGTTTATTAATATAACTTTGATTGTATTCGTCTGAAAGAAGAATGTCATATACACCTAGGATGGCTTGAGGGGGAGTAAATCATGGGGTAATTTTCATTTTGGGGTGAACTATCCCTTTAAATCAACACTGGGATTTTGATGGCTGTGAATGTGTTTTTCAGTGAGGAATGAAACTGCAGCAACTCCAGGTGAGTTTCAGCTGATAAATGTGTGTCTGATTCAGATCTGATTCACACTCGATCCAATTTGAATGTTTTCTGTCATATTGGCTCATATTTATGATCATTGTGTGTTTTAAAGATGTTCTGAATGAAGTGACTCCGTCTCTCCAGTTCACAGGTCAAACATCAAGACTTTTAAACCCAAACTCTAATATTGATGTTTCATTCTTACACATCAGCTGATTTGATATTTCATCACTTGTATAGATCAGTTCTGGTGGCTGTTTGCTCTCTTCATCTTCATCTTCATCATCATCTTGATGTGTTTCATGCAGCGGAAACTGATCTTCAGGTGAGTCCAGAAGCCTAGAAGAGAGAGTCATGAAAACTAAAACTAAAATATGGTTATTAATGTGAGTGTCAGTAATGAACACAATACCCCTGTTTATTGGCACAAATTGCCCTCATCTGTTAATACACACTTTATAATTATACAGTAAAATTGTATAATTTCACTTTGTTTTCGCTTTGAAAACATCTGGCCTAAACTATAAAACCTCTCTGAATACTTGGAAATACTAAGATGAATATAATAATAGTAAATTAACAAGTGTCATTCTGTGTTCAGATGTTTTCCAAAGGCAGCACCGTCTGTCTGTCAGCGCAATGGTTCAGAAAACAGGTGAGTGAATCAACTGAGACTGAATCACATTTAAGGGCTGATGATGTTTTAATGTACAGATGAGGCAGAGGCTTTATGAATATTAATGTTTAAATGAATCTAATTCTCACAGGGATCCTGAATCTGGTGTCCGAATAAAGGTCAGATCTGAAGTACTGAATCACTCTGAATCCGATGGGACTCTGAAGAAGGTCAGATCTGACGCTCCTGATTCACTGAATCAATCTGAATCTGATTCACTGGATCACTCTGAATCCGCTGGGACTCTGAAGAAGGTCAGATCTGATGCTCCTGATTCACTGAATCAATCTGAATCTGATTCACTGAATCACTCTGAATCCAATGGGACTCTGAAGAAGGTCAGATCTGATGCTCCTGATTCACTGAATCAATCTGAATCTGATTCACTGAATCACTCTGAATCTGATGGGACTCTGAAGAAGGTCAGATCTGATGCTCCTGATTCACTGAATCACTCTGAATCTGATCAGTTCAGCGGCTCCGTGTCCAGAGGATGATCAGGATCTGCCGGTTTGAATCAACATGATTCTCAGGTCATTTTGTTTTTGACTCAAACTCAGGCCTGAACTCTGACATCTACATCTGTTACAGTATAAATCACAAACTCAAGGATATCAGGCATTTCAGTCCTAATCTCACTTTTCAGTATTGAAAAATTGATGCCAGTTTCTTCATTACTGGTGTTTGAAATCTCAGTATGTTAAATTAAAAAAAAAAAAAAAAATATGACACAACTCTGAATAACATACGTTTCTTATTTTACAAAATATTTTCTTATTTTAAAAAGGGCTATGCATTTTTACTTGTTTTTCTAGCTGCCAGTGATAATGCCACATGAAAACTGTGCTGTTACTGAACTGAACTGAATCAACATTGAATCAAACGGAGCTGATAATGACTCTTTTAGAGCTGCTTTACTGAATCTGTGTTCATTTAAACCAAGAACAGAACTAGAGAGGTAAATCTGGTAAATCAGGTAAATCAAGTTAAATCTGTGATCAATTCAGTTAATAAAAAAGGACATTCCATGTTCTGGCTCTGCCTATTTTAGTGTTTTTGATCCCCCTTCTGGTCACTTTATAGATTAAAGAATATTTGTTTTAACTCCCCTACTCCTATTAGTAATATCCCTATTTGGCTGTTTCCAAAAAGTGTAGATTTAAATATAATGAAACTAAAGGAAAAATGGGTGAGAATGAGTGAGAATGGACACTTGGCAAGTCAGTAGATGAGAAGTGTATATTACAGTTCCCTTTCAGTCAGTACACTACAAGTTACGTCAGTTACTGACGAAATGGGGGTTTCGCTTAGAAGCCAATCGTCTTTTGAGCTCTACAAAATGAGCCAATGGCATGAAGATGCCATGGGTCTGCGGAATTTGCATAACACAACCCCGCCCCACCGCGTGGGTATAAAGGGCGTTGCGTGGCAATCTCGCATTATGTTTCTGCTTCAGAGCCGAGTGTCTCTCCAGACTGTTGGTGTTACAGCGCGTTCTAGCGAGTTCCGCATTCCTGTCTGATCTGTGCAGTGATCTAGCATAGCGTGTGTGTTCTCCCTAGGCGCTTCAGCATTTTTGTAGAGCAAAAACTCCTCTCTAAAAGAGCTGCACGCGGCACGTCTTTTTCAAGATGTCTTGCCCGTGCTCCGTTTCTGGGTGCGGTCGGCTGGTTCCTCTGTTTGACGGGCATGATCGCTGTTTGGCGTGCTTGGGCCTGGTGCACGCCGAGCGCGCGTTCATGGATGAGTCATGTTCCTACTGCGGGAACATGGCCATCGCAGTGTTGTGGTCAAGACTCCATGATCTCCGTACTGGAGGGAGGGTCCCCTCTACCACACCCCAATCTATTCCCTCCACGAGAGGGAATAGTTTGGCTGGTGGTCAGGGTGACTTGAGAGTGATGGTGTGGGCCAACCCGACAAATCCTCCTCGGGCCACATCCCTTCTAGCACACTGCAACCTGTGGTGTTGCCAGATGAGGGTGCAGGTGTTTCCCGTCCTGGGCCCTGCGTTTCATTTGGCGCACCGGCGGAGGATATTATGTCGATCGCTGCATCACAAGGTGGGCTGGATTCCTCCGTAGATGACGATTCGGCTGTGTTGCCTCCTTCGGGAGTTCCAGCATTGCCCGAGTCTGATCCAGAGCTCACAGTCATGCTTTCCCGGGCGGCCGAGGCTCTTGGGCTTGTGTGTAACCCTCCGCTATGTCCCGAGCACTCTCGGATAGATGATTGGTATCTGGGGGCGGCCCGTGCCGAAGGCGCCCGTCAGCGCCCAGTGCCCTTCTTCCCGGAAGTGCATGAAGAGGTGTCGAAGTCGTGTCGAAGTCTCCCTTGACTTTTCGCGATCGTTCAGCAGCCACTTCCGCCTTCACTGCCTTCGACGGCGGCACGGTGAAAGGGTACACTAGGGTTCCCCCTGTTGAGCGCTGCGACATGGCGTGGTGACCCAAAGCACCCGTCCAAGGCCTGTGGGTTTACGTCTACTTTGGTGGCAAAGACCCACAGAGCTGCGGGCCAGGCCGCGTCCGCCCTGCATGCGATGGCCACCCTTCAGGTCTACCAGGCCAAGGTGCTCAGAGACATGCACGAGGGCAATGCTGACCCCGCATTAATGCAGGAGCTGCGGGCGGCCACCGACCTCGCTCTACGAGCGACGAAGGTGACCGCTCGCTTTCTCGGTCAGGTGATGTCCACTTCTGTGGTCCAGGAGCGCCACTTATGGCTCAACCTGGTTGATGTGGGAGAATCTGAGCTAACCCGTTTCCTCAATTCTCCCATTTCCCAGGATGGGCTATTCGGCAGGGTGGTCCAGTTCTTCGCCCAACAGTCCTCCTGCGGCCCCAGCAGCAGCCTTCACCCGGGCCAAGGCGTGGAGGACGCCGCAGGAAGGCAGCCCCGCCCGTCCCAGCCCCCCAGCCTGCTAAACAGCAGTCTAAGCGGCGGTCCTAAAACGGGCGGCTCAGAAGTGAACTCGGTTCTTTCCCAGGAGATGGTAGCAGGGCCACTCCTTCCCCCAGTGGAGGGCCGGGGGAGAATCCTTGGTTTTCCCCTTTCACCGCTGGCCTCACGGCCGGCGGCACCCTATTTAGGGTTAAAGAAAGAACTGACAACTGAACCGAGCCTCAAGAGGGTGCGGCTGGCAGTGTGCGACGCCAAGCAGCCTCGCCACTCTCTGCCCCCTCTGTCGCCAGCCCCCTGGCAGACGAGACCCCCGTGGAACACTGGTCCTTCCCTGGTCTTCTCTGTCAGGGCGCGGAATTCGACCCTGCCCACACCTCGGGACGCTCCCATGCCTCCCATGTCTGGGCCGGTCATTCCGCTTCACTGCCCCATTGGGGGTACTCCTGTGGTTCGCATGACCCCGCTGGTACAGTTTCTGGGAGCCTGGAGCCAGTTTCTAGCGCTTCCCAATCTGTCCAGCTGGCTCGCTCGCACCATCAGGTTCGGCTATGCGATTCAGTTCGCATGGTCTCCTCACCTCTTTCGGGGAGTCTGCTATACCATGGTGGGTGGCAATGCCCTACTGGCAAAGGGTGCGGTCGAGATCGTCCCTCCAGCCGAGATGGAGTCTGGCTTCTACAGCCCTTACTTCATTGTACCCAAGAAAACCGGTGGGTTACGGCCAATCCTGGACCTGCGCATCTTGAACCGAACCCTTCACAGGCTTCCATTCAAGATGTTGACAGCCAAACGCATTTTCTAATGCGTTTGTCCCTTGGATTGGTTTGCAGCGATCAACCTGAAGGACGCGTACTTTCATGTCTCCATTCTTCCTCGACACAGACCGTTTCTGCGGTTTGCCTTCGAGGGGCAGGCATATCAGTACACGGTTCTCCCATTCAGGCTAGCCCTGTCCCCTCGCGTCTTTACGAAGGTTGTCGAGGCAGCCCTTGTGCCGCTAAGGCAACACGGGGTTCGCATCCTGAACTATCTTGATGGCTGGCTGATTCTAGGCCACTCTCAGGATCAGGTTTGCGAACACAGGGACCTGGTGCTTCAGCACCTCACCCGTCTGGGCCTTCGGGTCAACTGGGAAAAGAGCAAACTCTCCCCAATGCAGAGAATCTCTTTTCTCGGTATGGAAATCGACTCGGTCGTCATGTACGCGCAGCTTATGAGCGAGCGCACGCAGTCACTGCTGACTTGTCTTCGCCAGTTCGAAATTTTTTCAGAGGCTCTTGGCGCATATGGCATCCGCAGCCGTGGTAACGCCGCTTGGTTTGCTTCATATGAGACCACTTCAGCACTGGCTTCGCGATCGAGTCCCAAGATGGGCATGGCAACACGGCACGCTCCGGGTCCCAGTGACTCGGGCCTGCTGTCAGACCTTCACCCCGTGGGTGAACCTGAGCACAGCGACAGTAGCGTACATCAACCGACAAGGTGGTCTACGCTCCCGCCGGATGTTGCAACTCGCCCGCCATCTCCTCCTATGGAGTCAGAAGCATTTGAGGTCGCTTCGGGCCGTTCACATCCCAGGAGAACTGAATCGTGCAGCCGACGAGCTGTCACGTTTTCAGCCACTTCCGGGGGAATGGACGGTTCAGACGGTTCAGCTGATTTGGGAACAGTTCCGCGAAGCACAAATAGATCTGTCTGCCTCCCACGACTCTTCCCATTGCCGCTGGTATTACTCCCTGACCAAGGGGACCCTCGGCACGGATGCACTAGCGCACAGCTGGCTGTGGGGCCCACGCAAGTATGCGTTTCCCTCAGTGAGCCTTCTCGCACAGGTTCTGTGCAAGATCAGAGAGGACAGGGAGGACCTGGTTCTCAGAACTCGTACTCCTTGCGACAGCCCCTACCTGGTCGATCCCTCTGAGGAAGGACCTCCTTACTCAGAGACGGGGCACCATATGGCACCCATGTCCCGACCTTTGGAACCTACACGTGTGGGACCTGGACGGGACGCGGTAGGTTTGAGTACCCTGCCACCTCAGGGTACCATCACTTCCGCTAGGGCCTTGTCCATGAGACAGGCCTATTTGTTGAAGTGGAACCTCTTCGTCACCTGGTGCTCTTCTCGCTGAGAAGACCCCACGAAATGCCCGATCGGGTCCGTGCTTTCCTTCCTCCAAGAAGGGCTGGACCGAAGGCTGTCTCCCTCCACCCTGAAGGTCTATGTGGCCGCGATTTCGGCTCACCATGACCTGGTGGACTCAAAAACGGTAGGACAGCACGACCTGGTCAGCAGGTTCCTTAGAGGGGCGAGGAGATTAAATCCTCCTCGCCCTCCTCAAATATCCTCTTGGGATCTTGCAGTGGTTCTATCTGCCCTGCAGAAAGCTCCCTTTGAGCCTCTGCAGTCTGTGGAGCTGAAGTTCCTTTCAATGAAAGTGGCGCTCTTGATTGCTCTGGCTTCCATCAAGAGGGTAAGGGACCTGCAGGCATTTTCGGTTGACAAAGCATGCCTGGAATTTGGGCCGGCTAATTCTCACGTGATCCTGAGACCCCGGCCTGGATATGTGCCCAAGGTTCCCACCACTCCCTTCAGGGATCAGGTGGTGAACCTGCAAGCGCTGCCTGTGCAGGAGGCAGAGCCAGCCTTGGCACTGCTCTGTCCAGTATGCGCCCTTCGCGCTTACGTAGACCAGACCCAGTGTTTCAAGACCTCAGACCAGCTCTTTGTCTGTTACGGAGGGCAGCAGAAAGGGAAGGCTCTCTCAAAGCAGAGGTTGTCTCACTGGATAGTGGACGCCATTGTCCTGGCATATCAGGTTCAGGGCATGCCATGCCCCCTTGGGGTTAGAGCACACTCCACTAGGAGTGTTGCTTCCTCTTGGGCTTTAGCGCATGGCGCCTCGCTGACAGACATTTGTAGAGTTGCAGGCTGGGCGACACCCAACACATTCACAAGATTTTATAATCTCCGAGTGGAGCCTGTGTCCTCTCGTGTACTCGCCCCAAGTGGTCAGTAACTGGACAGGCTCAGGTGTCTTCGCTTGCTGCGCCATTCCACTCCACGGACTGGATGCGTGCGCATTTTCTCTCAGGTGAGCTTCCCAGTAAGCCCTGAGCTCCTCCAGCACTGTTGATGTCGACACCAGAGTGCATGCCCGCTTGGTCAGCCCTCGTGTTCAGCTAGGTGCCTCCGTGTGCATGGTTCCCCCGTTGGGCAACCCCCACATGTATATTCCACGGTAAGTCTCTCTGAGCACGTGTCTTCCCTTGGCAAGACACCTTGCCACACCTGGGGTTGAAAAATTTCCACCTTTGGCTGGATACCCCAGAGTGCTCCATATGCAATCCCTATGGGGGTCATATGTGTATTCTTAAGTCCTCCCTTCGGGCAGGCATTGTGTTGCATTTCTCCACGTGGGATATGCTTCCCAGTGTGTCGGCATTGAGCCTAGCCCCTCGTTCGTGCTAAGACTCACGGCAGGGAGCTCTGGTCAGCACAGGACGCTGGAAGACAGCCGTCGTGGCGAGATTGTATTGGGACCTCCATTTCGTCAGTAACTGACATAACTCGTAGTGTACTGACTGAAAGGGAACGTCTCGGTTACGTATGTAACCCTCATTCCCTGAAGGAAGGGAACGGAGACGTTACGTCCCCATGCCACTTCCGCTGTACCGCTGGAACGGCCGGACGCTCATGCCTCGGCTCTTCAGCAGGTAACAATGCGAGATTGCCACGCAACGCCCTTTATACCCACGCGGTGGGGCGGGGTTGCGTTATGCAAATTCCGCAGACCCATGGCATCTTCATGCCATTGACTCGTTTTGTAGAGCTCAAAGGCGATTGGCTTCTAAGCGAAACCCCCATTTCGTCAGTAACTGACGTAATGTCTCCGTTCCCTTCCTTCAGGGAACGAGGGTTACATACGTAACCGAGACGTTATTTAGATATCTATACAGATGGGTCCAAAGATCATCTTGTGCCTTTAATGCACAGGGTGTAATTAGAAGGAACAGAAGGGAGAAGTTAGTTTTAACCAGACTGAGGTTTGTACCGCACTGTTTGTGTAATATGCAATAAACAAGCAGGAGCTGAATCAATGTACGTCTTTATTTACACAACACGATACAGACCATGTATGGCATTTCACTGTAACATCTCCCTTTCTATAGAGAATTTCCACACTTCACTAAGAACCCCCTCCATTAATTAACAACCCCAACCCCGAACATGAACTCAGAGTTTACTAGCCAAACATATGCTGTGCATTACCAAGACTGAACTGCATTACTGGTGCGTTAGTCTGTCTGCGACACTCCGCAGAACTCACAAGTCAAGTCTCTGTGGTGGCCGTGATGTGATCCTGTAATGATTGGGGTTCCCAGTTGGGTAGGCCTGTAAAGGCGGGCATACACTGTGCGATTTATGTGCGATTTCAGCAAGGTTACCTACTCACACTGTACGAGTAGATCGCATGCGATGTAAAGCCAAAGCTCAGGATTTATGTGCTCACACTGTGCGGTCCGATCGTCGAGCGCGACTTGACTGTACGTATGAAATGTGCGCCATAAACCCCGTGCCAGGTTGACATGGTGTAGCCTATAGAGAGATAGCCATATGGTCAAACGCATCAGCTATCGATATCAAGAGGATTTAGCATTTCCAATTCATGTATAAAATTATTATTATTATTATTATTATTAGGGTAGGCCTAACCGACATAACCGACACGCTGCATAATAAAAGATTAGATAGATTAGCTTACTCCTCATTGAAATTAAATTATTTAAAAACATTTAGGCTGATTATACAATGAATTATAAGCCTATAATTAAAATGATTAACAGTCTATAGGCTAATGTCAGAACACTGCAATAATATCAATGAAAAGTAAGAGCAGCTTTATTTCAAAAACAACTTGTTTAACACGAAATAGGCCTACTTCTCTTCTCATGTTTTTCACTATATGGGCCACAAGAGAAATATTAAGAAAATAAATTAAGACAGCTATATTTGTTATCAGCATATGTTGAAGCAGTTTATCTCTCGTTGTCTCTGTGAGAATATGCGCCGAGAGCTCGTCATATTTTACTTTCACTTTCTGTAGTGAATAAGAGTGCTTTCACACTTATTTCACACCCGAGCTCGATTGCTCCCCGCTCCCCCCTTCCGAGTTCGGAAGATAGCGTTCACATCATCCAAACGAACCGAACTCTGACATCAATCGAACCCGGGTGCGCACCAACAGTGCTAGTGTGAAAGCATCCTAATTGACTGGGTTTGAGACTTCACCGACATAATTCTCGCGCACAATTGCGTTTGCACATATTGCGACGTGACATTTTTCTTTATCACCAATTGTCAAATGATGGACAACAGTTCACATTTCCTGTGATAATAAAATTAAGTAAATATTAAATAAATGATTAAATAAAGTGTGAAAGTGAAAAGTAAAACAAGTAAATTAATGATCAAGCTAAATGAATAAAAAAAGGCGCTGGATACGCTACATGGTGGTTTGGAAGACTTTGATTATCCATTTTGCAACAAGAAGTGGAGGCATGCAACAGTTTGCTAAATTGCTGTTAGTTTGATAGCTACAGAACTTAAAGATCTCCCTCTTTTCATTTTCTTTCTGCTGCATTAAAGATTAAATGGTACAACTTCTGCTTTCACGCAGGCGCAGCGAGGGGGAAATGGGGCAATCACTTCGTAGCTCTGCTTTAGCTGTGCGATAACCTCACAATGTAACGGTCAGGTGAACCAGGAACAGGCTGAAGACTCAGAAGATCACAATCAAACATAAACTTTAGTCTTAACTTCACAGAAACATGCAGACGGGCAACGGAAACACAACCGTACGTAACAGTGATTAGGCAAAGACTGAGTGAACAAGAGGAACTTAAATAGTGAACACAAACGAGATAATTAAACAGACACAGCTGAACTAAGTGAACTCAAAATGACGGTGACCATGGAAACAAAGAGTGGTGGGAAACTGAACAAAGGAACAAAATCAAACACAAGCAAAATAGACTGAACATGTGACACACGAGGGGCGACCAGAATTTCTGACATACCAGAAATTCATCCGACCATCCGATTGCTGATCAGGAAAGGTTTATCGCCACTCGTTTCCCCCTGTACACTGCACGAACACCTCATGACAAACGATGCACGACAAAGCTGAAAATCATTCCGACCCAAAAAAAGAGTCGGACGAGTCAGAATTTGGCTTGAAATCGGATGAAAATCGCAGTGTATGCCCAGCTTTAGAAACTGACACATTCTGTGCTGTCCGATGTGTCACCCTCTCTGAATGTTGTTTTACCGTTGTTAGCCACTGAGCCCTGGCTGCTCTCCTTCATACCTGCCTCTTGGTGATTAAACTGGGAGCGCTCAGCCCTCCGCAAATCCACACGGTTGTGCCTGTATAATGTGACATCCACCACATAAGACCGTGGATTCACTTTTCCCAGACACTGGCCTCTCCGCCACTGGCCCGTGCGGTCTCCAGGCAGTGGTTTCATTCTGATGTGTTCGCCGACATTAAGCTCTGGGACATTAAGCTATTTGGCTCTTGTGTCGTAATGGAATCTCGTCATGCGCCGTTTCCACCTCTGAAACTCCTTCGACCACCTTGGGGAACACAAACTTGTTTGCCATGGGAAGTCCCGTCCTAAGTCTACGGGACATAAGTCGAACAAAAACATCAGAATCAAGCAGTTCAAAGATCGCACCACCACATGCCAACACTGGAAGACGTTCTGGTGAGATAAATTATTATGTGGCTAACTGCCCTGCATGTAATGAGTATGCGCACAATCAGCAAAAAGATGTCCCATGAAATCCCTGTGCGCCCCTGGCACATCCACGGCACAGTAGGGGTTTATGCATGTCACATCTTCACCCCAGCACCCAAAATCGGAAAGGCTGAAGTCTTAAAAACTACTGACGTGTATAACAAATACACATTACCAATAAAATTATTGTGTAATAATTTTCATGGTGTTTGTTGGTGTGTTTGAAAAAACAACAACGTTGGATTGTGCAATATTCATTACTTTGCAAACCATATGCAATTACCTATAGGATCTCTATGGAATTTACAATAGGTACATCCCTTTGGCCTTTTGGAAATGGCTAATAGTAGATATGTTTCATTGGATGTTTATTCTCTGGTGAAGATTGTGAAATCGCTCTCTAAGAGGGCAAAACTCGACGGAACAGATCCATGGCTAGCCATTCTACACTATGGAAAAACAGCAACCGGAGTGATTTGCCCACAGGGCCTGCAAAATGTCTTTATCAAACAAACACAATGATTATCTCTCATCCACCCGCAATTACTTGCCCCACCAGATCAGTGACTATAACCGCGGACCGCTTATCACAAATCAGTATCAGTTCAAAACTTCTGTGATTGTATTTTTCCTTCAAATAACAAGTCAAGAGAGTGAACAACGCACATCAAGAAAGGAATGTTATTTCACTATTTAAGATAGCCCGTCGGGCAGGCCAGTGATACATTTTGGTAGCCGACTGGAAAACACATTAGCCCTGGGACAGCAGTCTAGCGATTTTGCGAGCCCTGGCCCATACATGTTTGACCCAGAGTCTGATCCTGAATCGCAGGACAATGAACCAATAACACCTCAAATACAAAGGATACTCCAGCCTGTGACAGCGTGGTAAATTATCGTTAATTATGTTTAGTTATACACATACACAATCAGTAGATATCAAACGATCTGTAACAATGCAATAATATCACATATAAAAACATTTTTTACTCACATAAGTGTGTTGCACTATTCCTGTCGGATCCAATATAGAAGACACAGCATTCTTTTTTAATCTCATTCTGTCTGCAAATCCAGTCTTGTTTACAAAATAATCCGTGGAGAAATGAAGCGAACAAACGTCTTACCCACGTGAGCTGGAACTTCATTAAAAATAAAGTTCAACCGCGTTCCTAATATTGGAATCTGAAGGAAGCTTATGCAGTGACTGTGTTCTTCCACAACCAGGCACAGCGCAATATTTTGTAATCTTCAACGGCATGTTTATTGCTTGGAAGTTCGATCCAGTTTAGCAGGCCCATGTTATGTCATGTCATGCGCAAATCGGTGGGCGGGGCTACAGAATTAAGCGTTCGTCTTCTTCTGTTGAGATGGCGTTTCGCTGCTCTCTGACGTCACAGGGAAGCAAATTCGCAGATCTTTTGATGAGCCAACTGTCAATAAAAGCTTTTATTTGACTAACAAGGAAGTTTTCAGTTCCGAAACGTACAGGATATTCAGGGATATTCTACAGGTCTATTATGATGACCTTTTATATATAAAAAGGTCAAGGAAAAGTTGATTTCTCAATTCCCCTCAATGACCCCTGTAGGAATTGAGGGCGCATCAGACACAAATGAAACTTCCAGATGATTCGTTCAAACATAATTCCACACAAACTCAACTCAACAAATCAACAGTTTATGGCCTTAATTGAAGTGGACACCGGTCAGTCTGCACTGTAAGGGTGGGTTGCCTACAGTGGTTCAGGCTGCAGGGTTGCCGAAAGACTAAAGAAACGTTATCAGCAAGATGGTAGAAAACTGTACTGTAAATTTCTCATCTATTACCACCCACTGCAACTTATACCAACGACGGAAATAAGCGCAGTTACAATAGCAAAATATGTGGGAGAGCGTTGCTAGAATGTGACTATATTGTATTGCAATAGCACTTCAAAGTCAATACCAAATCAAAACTAGTTAGCACATCATTTGTAACAGAAAGAATTTAATGACAAAATCTGGTTATGGTTACACTTAAAATAGTTACAAAATAGATGTATGAGATGATAAAAACTTATACCATTAATCGTACCCAGCATGAATGTTACCTGAGGGATAGAAAAAGAGAGAGAGGGAGAGAGAAAAAGACAAAGGGAAGAAGAGCGCAAAGAAGAGAAGAGCCAAAGAGAAGACCCCAATAAAAAAGAGAGCCAGAGAATCAAGAGAGACAGAGAATAAAAGAAGAGGCAGAGCAACAGTTACATCTTCTTTTTATCTCTTCCTTGACCATGTGACTGAAAACCTAATGTGAGACATTCAAACTGACCAATCAGACCAAACTTCCCCCACTGCCTTCAGCATCTCTTTGTCTTTAGGAATTCCAAATGGCCCTTCTGATAAGAAAGATGGGGGATGAAAACAGTAAAGCATATTTCTTTGTTCAGTTTCAAATATCTTTGATTGTTTTCAATCCTACACCTGTTTTTGTTTAGTCAGGGAGTGGAGGGAAGGTTATGTTGTTTATTTCTTTTACCTGTATAGGTCATTTAGTTCCCCTTACAAAAAGTTAGGCAACCTTTTGTTAGTTGTTTTGGCTAGACCCTTTCCTGAAGATTTATTTGCTTCCAATTTACTTTTACCTGTAATAAAAAAAAAAAAAGATTTGCCTAAGCTATAGTCATGACTCACATTTCTGGGGCAGAGGATTGAAGGGAATCCTCCACGTTACATTTCTCTTTTATTCAATTTATTTGTTACCTTCTCTCAACCCTAGACTGGGAGAACTTGTAACAACGTGATTAAAGCCCAAACACACTAGACAACGCTCGTGGCTGTCAGATGGATGAATGACGCGACCGCACCCAGAAACACACGGGTGAGACATCTTGAAAAAGACGTGCCCGTGTAATTCTTTTAGAAGAGGAAAAACTCTGCAGCAGCGCCGAAGAGCCCAGGGAGAACACACACACTCTGTGGCAGATCACTGCACAGATCAGCAGCAGGAATGCGGAACTTGCTGGAACGAGCCGTAACCCAGACACCGCTGAAGAGTTGCTTGGCTTACTTGTAGCGAAAAGCTCAGAAGGCAAGTGATGCACTCGGCTCCAAAGCAGAAACATAATGCGAGATTGCATGCGCGGCTCCTTATATACCCACGCTGGTGGGCGGAGTTCGCTATGCAAATTCCACAGACCCATGGCATTGTTTTGCCATTGGCTCGTTTTGTAGAACTCGAAGGTGATAGGCTTCTAAGCGAAACCACCATTCCGTCAGTCACTGACGTAACTTCAGTGACTAAATGAAAGGGATGTTATGAGAAAATCATGTTATGTGTAGAAACTCATGTTATGTATAGTGTTTCATTGTGTTTGTTTGTGTGTGTGTGCGAGAGAGGGAGATAGTAATGTTTCTTTGTGTTCATCTCATCCATAAACATTGTTCTTTTAGATGTTAAATATATATATTTTGGCCTCAGTCCCAAATGGTTTTAAATCGAATGCTTCATGGGTGTGTCTTCAAAGATACAAATTCCTATGATTATCTGTCAAATTAAAATAATATATATTTTTATTTTTTTGCTTTTGCACTTCACAAGCAAACTGTGTTTATGAATCATTGACAGAGACTCTTTCGCTTTTATTGTTATACAGGGAAAAAAAGGCTGTAAACATCGGGTCAAATCAGGTAACCGGGAAATATGACCCGACAATAAAATATCAAAGTACAACACAGACTGACACACCTCAACATGACAACAGATGACATGAAATTAAAAATACCAAACAAATGTTAATCAAATGTAAAACTCTTGTATTTGAGCTGCTTCTTTGTCACTTCATGTGGTGCATCCAGGGATGCTTTTCAAACAATGCTTTTCCTTTACTATCTGTTCCAGCTCATCCATAAAAAAAAATCAGTCACACTTTAGATTAGGGTCCAATGTCCTAGTAATATACATGTTAATAAGCAACTAGTTAATAGTGAGAATTGAACACTAAACTAAAGTGTTACCAAATATTCACTTTACAATATTTAATTGTTCACCCTTTTCAGATACACTGTATTATGGAGAGATATATATATTTTTTAATTTGTTTCACAAGTTCACACTTACAAATAAGGATAGATTAAGTTGGTAAACGTATTTGGTGTGCTGTCCGGGGAGAGGGCTCTGAGCTTGGTAATTGGCCCAATAATTAATATGGTTGATTTTTCACTGTTTTCCAGCTGTATTTACAATGTTTTATCATTGCTTTTGTTGTCAGGTTTAGTAACTGCCATTTTGTGATATTTAGAGTTCATTTTCTACTAAAAAACATGATCCATCGTCATTGAGTATTGTGTACTACCACGTATTAAGGTCTCTGTGTTCAGGTGCCACATTACTTATGGTGTCTACACAATATTGTACTGTATTATTTACTTAGATGCTTTTAAGTAAAGTGTGACAAAGCAGCCTTAATCATCACCGCTGGGGAAGCAACACACATATACATACACACGCATACATACCTCATTCACACTCCATTTTCATTTCCCCTGCCATTTCTGCTGTCGGAGAAGCGGGTGTACACGCAATCCCGATAGCACATGGACATGTTTAATTATTCATTCCCCTCCCTCAGTATTCACATCCCAGGACATTTCACATATACACACTAGCTTTTATGTTTCGTCCTAATTATGTTGTTATTTTTGGTGTTTGTTTAGTGTGAAGTGTGTTGGCTGGAGATGTTGTGCTGGCCAAACAGAGCAATCAGTGGCACAGTGCTCCGGAGGCCGACTAAACCATTGTGTAATGTTAATAGGGGTACCCGTGTTTAAATGTGTGGCAAAATTAAAACGTAAAATGTATTGTTTTTGTAATGAGTATATTTATTTATGGGTTATATGTTGAGATTTTGTTTATTACTGATTGAGTGTTTATAAATGTGTGAAAATGTGAAGTGCGTGAGTTTATACACATGACGCTTACCTGTTATTGGAAAAGTCCCAAAAAATGGAGGGGTGGAGTGGGCTTGATAACCAAGTCAAAGCAAGACTGCTACTTTGGTGCCTCGAGCAAATCCTAAAATGTCAGTATATTGTGGATACTCATCTGTATATATATTTTTACTTACTTTACTTTTTTTCCTTCTTTATTTTGCTCTTGGATGTTTCTTTGGTACTTTTGAGGTTTTTTGTTTAATTTTTACATATTTACGGATATTTACTACGTCCCCAAGCGAGTTGGTGGTTCTCACTTTATCACATTTGGTGCAGCGGTGGGATGGCTACCCACAAGATAGCGCCAAAAGGCAGAAAACCCAGGACCCAAGTGAAGGCAGTGGAGGAGAAGGATGCGACTTGGGAGTCTTTCTAAACATTTATCAATGTCCAGTCCACTACAGTTGAAGCCAATCACTTCATGTGTAATATCTGGCGAGCGAATTGTGGCCATAATGCATGAGTTCCTTGACGCGCAACATCAGAGGGAGCTCCGAGGTCTACTTGAGTCCATCGTGCAGTCTGTCCGGCCTGCTGAGACCTCGATCGACATGGAGAGCTTACAAATGGAGCTACCAATGCCAGCAGCACAGAGAGTATCCACACAAGACATCCCAGCACGTAACCGAGACTCCACAAATGTTCCTGCACCAAGTCAGCCGATGCACCGGTCTAAACCAAAGATGCCAGTCTTCCAGCAGGGGGAAGACATTGAACATTATCTTTGGCGGTTCAAGCAGCTGGCCAGGACCTGGAGCTGGCCTGAGGAGGGGAGCTATCGGCTTGTTCCGTTGCTGACAGGGCAGGCACTGGAGGCATACCTAGCGATGGACGAGGAGCAGGCAGAGATATATGCTGATATAAAGGAAGCACTGCTGGAGAAATTTAACATCTCACCAGAAACTTACTGCCAGTGCTTCCTGGCAACCTCTGTTCCATCTGGAGAATCGCAGACAGAGACCTACCATCACTTAAGGAATATGTATTGATGATGGGTACGACCTGAGGAGCACTCAAAGGAGGTGATCGGTGAGGCCATTATCCTTGATACTTGCACATGGATATCCTTGAACACTCACTGTGGAGGTCCACGCACCACCCAGAGGTACTGTACGCATTTTTTCAGATAGCGCTGGGGCTGAAAGGGGTTGTGTAGACCACACAGACAGTGTACAAAGTCAAAAGTCAACAGTGGGCAAGGGATTAATTTGCTTTTATTGTGAGCAGCCAGGGCACAAAGCATCAGTGTGAGGCCTGATGTAGATGTTCTGATGAAAAACAATGAAGAACCAGTTAAAAATTAATATCTATTCCAGCACAGGAACACTGTCTTCTTTTAAAAAACATTTTTCTTCATAAAAGAGAACATAAGGAAACTAACCTCAATATCATAAAGCCTATTCACATACATTATATGTATAGAAACTAGACGTTCTAATGAAAACACTAGGGCAGATTTTATGGCTTCTGTTTTTCCTTTCTTGTTCACGTCCATCAGGTCTAAAAGAAACATTAAATCATGTGAGATTTCAAATGAGAGACAAATGTGAAGTGAAAAGTCAAGATCACTGAAGAGTTCAATAGTCATTTAATCAAATCTGCTCGACAACTGCTGTGCATGATTATTATCTATTTTAATGTCATGAAGATGATTTGTGTTATAAATCACTAGTTTGGTCCTGAAACAATGTATATCTGGTGAGCATCAGCATGTTGTTCAGTCTCAAGATGAATGAATGAGGAATGAAGAATAAACACCAACCTCTTTGTTCTTCAGTCTCATGATGTTTCATTCTGCAGGTTCTGGATCACTGGTGTTCTCTCTGTCCTCTCCTTCCAGATGCTTTCTGATAGTTCTGCCAAAAACAAACAAGTGTCATTTACAACATGAACCAACAAAATGTCCTGTCGCTCACATTGACTGTTAAGAAACTATGAATAAATGAATGGATGAGGCATTTATATAGCGCTTTACTATGTACTGCTGTACAACTAAAGTGCTTCACAATTCCATCAGGGGTCTCTCCTCATCCACAACCTGGTGATTCAACAGCAGCCACAGTGCACCAGCGCCAACTATAGGTGGAGAGGAGGGAAGACAAAGACATAGAGTATCTATAACTTTACATCTGTAAAGTTTTAAAGATCAAAGTGTACAATAAATGAAGTTAATGACTCCCAAAAGAAAGAATCGATTCTGCCAAAACGAGTCGTCAGTAATTCCAGTCTTACTTCCGTAACTTTTTGTACTGCATCTGTACTATAAGTGAACTTATAAGTCAAGTCACCTTCATTTATATAGCGCTTTTTACAATATAGGTTATTTCAAAGCATATTTACAGTGATAATAGGAAATGAATGAAGAGAGATTGTTTTGGCTGTACATCAGCTCAATAATAATAAGTTATTGTCCAGCTAAAGTAAGATTTTGATTGATTAATTTCCGTTGTAAAAAATCATTAGTTATTTACTTTGGGGCCACTTACATGACACCATTTTCAACTAAAACACTTTTAATGCGTTGTGGCCGTTGTCTAGTGTATCACGTGGAAAAGGACCTTTGAAAAAACCTAAATATATATATATATAGGTAGAGGTGGGTTACCATTTATGGGAAGAATGTATGGTATAAATGTGTGAGCATGGCAAAAGTCTGCAGTATCTTCTGCAGAGGCTACTCAGGCTTTGTTTGAAAAATAAAGTCTTGAATTTCCAACATCAAAGATTTGAGAAGTGATTTTTTACAAGAGAAGGAAAATCTTCATCAGTTCATTTGTATGGCTAGAGAACGCAAACTTTGAAACGACACTCTGCTGACACTTCAGGGATGAGTTGGCGCAGGTCCACCATCTGATCCGGATCCGGCCGACTACAGTAAACCTCGGGATAAACAGAGAGACTAAGATATAGCTTGGGGAACACCCCTAGAAATGTAATTGTAATACATTGTAATACACCTCTTTTGATTTATTCGTCCAAATTCTGTGACATTCAGGATCCAATCAGATTCTTTTAACATGGAGATTCATAAAGCTTCTGCCTCATCTCTACATTAAAACATCATCAGCTCTTACATGTATTTCAGTCAAACTCAGTTCAAATCTTTCTCAGTTTGAGTCAGATGAGGGAATTTGTGCCAATAAACAAGCATATTGTGTTCATTACTGACACTCACATTAATAACCATATTTTAGTTTTCATGACTCTCTTTGACACAATTAAAGCTTCTGGAAGATCAGTTTCCGCTGCATGAAATACATTAAGATGATGAAGATGATGATGAAGAGAGCAAACAGCCACCAGAACTGATCTATACAAGTGATGAAATATCAAATCAGCTGATGTGTAAGAATGAAACACCAGTAATAGAGTTTGGTTTTAAAAGTCTTGATGTTTGACCTGTGAAGTGAAGTAAATGGAGAGGCATATGCAGAAAGGAATGAGCAGATGTGGCAGAGGACAGAGGTCACCACACCTGCTTTTGAGCGCCATCTGGTGGACAGCAGTGATGAAACATCCTCATATAACCATACCATGTACATGTATTAAATTTAAGTATATTGTCATATTAAGTAAAATACATATGAGAAATAGGAACAATTTCATTTTTGTAAATGTTTTCACACAATGAACACATGCAGAAAACCCTTTTGCACCCAACAGGAATCTGCCAGTGAGATATCTATTAAGACTTTAAAATTGTCTGTATCTTTCCACATGTGCGATTCTTCTTCTCCAATTCTTTAAGCAACTTTTCCTAATGTTGAAAGCTGTTTATGACATTGATGTTGATGTTCCTTTAGTGTGACTTTTCCTGTGTTGCACATTGTTCTCCTTGTGTGAGCGCGCATGCGCAGATGGAAGCGAGACTGCGTGGAAGCGGGAGATGGCGGCTGTACCGCTGATTGTTATAGAACACTACCCAGTTTAATTTCGTTCTGTTTGTCAGTTTGTTTCTTTTCCTGTTTTATATCCGCTCCTTGACATGTAGGGGAGAGTGTGCTTGTGCAAGCTATCCATAAGGGCTACCAGTTCTGTGCCTCGGGTTTTCCTTCTCGCCTCGATCCGTCTTTTACTTCATCTGGACAGAATACAGTACAAACCCTCTGGCAGACGTTAAAACAACCCGCTCTGTCTTCCAGGACAGTTTTATTCAACGAATTCTACTGCAAAGATGTCATTCTCTCCATAGGATGGCAAGGAGGCGTGTGCTCCTGAAATTTATGAAAGAATAGGAAAAATGTGAAACTAATGCCATCCACATGAATTCTGCAGGGATCAGCTAAATTCAAGTGAGTGCTAATATTATTTACAAAAGGATGTTTTGAGCAAAAGTAACCATTAAAAATACAATTATTGTACATACTAACTATACAGGCCTTTGTCTAGTATTGTTCACACTGTACATTTAACCCAACAGACCAAAACAAAAAGTATCAAACTTTCTATTATTTGGCTGATTTACTTCCTTGATCCACTTGTAACAGAGGTGGAAAGTTACCAAAAGATACCAAAAAATCTGAGTATCGGCCGATACGATACCAGTGCAGTTTTGTTTAAAAATTCAATGTAGAATTTCTATACCTCAATGTGTTGAACTGATAATCACTCTTGTGAGTTAAACACAATGTACTAAATACAGACAACTTCATTATAAAGAAAAACAACAAAGTAAAAAAATAATCACAATCAAAAATACTACTATAAACTAGATGGTGGATAATTCAGCAGCAAAAGTTACTCTAGAAAAATCCCGAGTGCACAATAATTGTATAAAATCTAAACATTTAGTGAAAAAAAAAAACATTTAGTGGGGAACAAATAAAAGTGAGTAAGTGTAGCTCTAAATCTGGTAAAATATTACACATTGTTGTAAAATACATTCAGGAAAAATGTAAATATATTTATAGAAATAGGGCCTATATACTAAGAAATTAAAAGACATTTATTTTAAATGTATAGCGCAAATTTTTAATGAGGCAGCAACATATTATAGATAGGACAGAACAAGAAAGGCTATTAATAATCTTTCATAGCGCAAAAGTATTATAATACGAACTTCAGAGCGGCACAAAGCGCATATGCGCATCCCGTGCGCAGGATGATGCGCTTGAAGCAACATGGAGTCACAGCGCGCAGCGCTCCGCATTGAAAAGTTCAAAACACAAAGGGAAGATAGAGGCTATCGACGCATAGTATATCTATCTATGCAATATTTTATTGAGCCGTTTCTTTTAACCGTTTAACATTTCAGTTACCGTGCGTTAAGAACAGTACAATCTCTAGTCCAGTGTTGTGATCTAACAGATAGCCGGTAGAAAGTAACACGATTTACAGCAATTAACTCCAGCAAGATAAAGTCAAGTTATGCGAAACCATAGGCCGTCATCTTCAGATCAAGCATAATAACAGGAACATTGAATCATGTTGGAGAGTTTCATCGTGTTGACTGTCGTAACCGAACGCGACACAGAGTTTAAAGCTGAATGTCAGACAGCCGCAGCGGAGGAAAGCGTTGACGTGAACTTGAATTTAATGACTTAAATATTCATCTGTACCTCACATTAAACTATGGAATGGCTCCAGAACACTTAATATTGTGCACGAAGCGTTGATGATGCTTTATAATTATTTTGTGGGGCACTGGGGCTTAACAATAACACAGAATATTATACGCACAGTATCGGATTTGGATCTGTCCTGTCTGACCGATACCCGATCAGGCAAATAATGGTGGTATCGGAGCCGATACCGATACTGAGTATTGGCTCGGCGCATCCCTAATTATGAAGACTAATCCATGGCTTTACTACAGTAAAGAACCATGTTTACACAGAACCATGTTTAGCCTGCCTGTAGGCAAACGAGCGTGTGGGTAAACACTATAAAAGCTCTAATCAAAGAATAATTTACACTGATCACATAAACGCCAACAAACACCAACATTAAAAGTTCGCTGGTGGGATTAAAAAGTAGTTTGTTGTTCACGTCGGAACAGCTAAAGGCTGTCCACACTGGACGCGACAGAGTGCCTGTGCAAAGCATTTGTCCATCGTGTCAGTACGTCATAAATAGAACGAGGCATCAGTTTACTGTCGAAGATTCGCCGCTCACGTCACACCACATCCACTGATTATAATGGGTTCTATTGTCTTTTGTAGCGTCGCATTGCGCCACTCGCGTCCGGTGTGGACACGGTGTCAGTCCAGCGTCCCTAGGAAGGCCGAACAAAGAGGACCTGCAATCGGGGTGAAAATGACAGCGTTTCGATGGCACGGCAACAACACTACTACATAACTCTTCCTCTTCTCTAACGCAGCCCAACATGGCCTCACCCCCTTTGTTGCGTGTTCCTGGGGGCAGGATTCATGTAAATTTTAGAGTTAGTGATGTCACTAACCCGTGAAGAAGCTCGTTGTAGTCCCTACCAGCCGTTGTCGTAGTCCTCAAAAAGCCATTTCTGTAAAAGAAAATATCTCCCGTTGCTTTGAACTTTGAGTGTTGTAACTTTGCAGATGTTGTTTATGCTCAAACAGCAACATTACACTCTCACTAAAGTTAAAGTCAAATCATAATCAACCACCCCTTTAAAAGTTATATTATACAGTTAAAAACACATTAGAACGGTGAACGCTTGCTGTATAATGAACTGTCATAGCCGCTCTCACGACCTGCGTGGAAAATATATCTCAAATGAAGCGCAATTTTTCAGTTTACCAGCTTGGAAACAAGTGAAAGTGAAACTAAAACTGAAAATCAGTTGAAAATCAATGAAAATCAGCAACTTGAAGGGATAGTTCACCCAAAAATAAAAATTAGCCCATGATTTACTCACCCTCAAGTCATCCTAGGTGTGTATGACATTGTTCTTTCAGACGAACACAATCAGAGTATATACTAAAAAAGTCCTGGCTCTTCCCAGCTTTATAATGGCAGTGATTTGTAGGTTCGTTTTTGAAGTCTATAAAAGTGCATCTATCCATCATATAACTGCTCCTCACGGCTCCAGGGGTTCCATATTTAAAACTTTATAGACTAAAATAACTAACTTCCAGCGGATTGCCATACGCAAGTCGACTTGCGCTAAAAGAGTATCCCCTGACGCGATGTACGGGAGCATCGCAAGCTTTGACGACTCTTGTGGATAGGGCTGGGCAACAAACTCAAGCCCCTCTTCTCTTATATTGAAATCCTCCGGCATTTCTCTTTAAAAAAAATGGTTTTAGACTCTAATTCATGACTGGTGTTTTGTTTTGCTCTATCCTCTGTGCTTCTGCGTTCGTCAATACGCATGCGTCAAGGGTTCAAGGGTTACTCTTTCGCGGTAAATCGATGTGTACGGCAATCCGCCGGAAGTTAGTTATTTTAGTCTATAAAGTTTTAAATATGGATATTTTTCTTACACAAACACGCCACTTCACTTCAGAAGGCCTTTATTAACCCCTGGAGCCGTGTGGAGCAGTTATATGATGGATAGATGCACTTTTATGGACAGAAACAGCCATTCACTGCCATTATAAAGCTTGGAAGAGCCAGGACATTTTTAAATATAACTCTGATTGTGTTCGTCTGAAAGAAGAATGTCATATACACCTAGGATGACTTGAGGGTGAGTAAATCATGGGATCATTTTCATTTTTGGGTGAACTATCCCTTTAAACTAAATGTGTCTTTATAATTTGTATTTATATATTTATTGTTTATAATAGATATATTACAGATTCATAATTTCTGAACCGCGTACAGTGGTGGTCAGAATTATTGGCACCCCTGGTAAATATGATCATGGATATGGATCGTTGTCCTGATGGAAGATCCAACCACGGCCCATTATAAGATTTCTAGCAGAGGCCGTCAGGTTTTGATTTTTTTATCTGTTGGTATTTGCTAGAATCCATGATACCATGTGTCTGAACAAGATGTCCAGGACCTCCAGCAAAAAAATAGGCCCACAACATTAAAGATCCAGCGGTACTTTTAACCATGGGCATGGGGTACTTTTTATCCCTGTTTGCACCAAACCCATCTGGTGGATTTGCTGCCAAAAAGCTCTTTTTATAGTTTCATCTGATCACAGAACCAGGTCCCTTTTGAATTCGTGAAGTCGTGTCTGACAACTGAATATGCTGGAGTTTGTTTCTGGATGAGCAAGAAGGATTTTTCTTGAATCCCTCCCAAACAACATGAGGTGATGTAGGGGTTGTTTGAATTTTTTTTTTTAGTCTTTCTGACCCCAAGACTCTCTGCGATTCTCCATCTGTGATCCTTGGAGAGTCTTTGGCCACTCAAACTTTCCTCCTCTCGTGCATTAGGACGATATACACACACGTCCTCTTCGAGGCAGATTCGTAACATCTTTAGTTGATTGGAACTTCTTAATTATTGCCCTGATGGTGGAAATGGGGATTGTCAAAGCTTTAGCTGTTTTCCTACAGCCACTTTCTATTTTGTGAAGCTCAACAATCTTTTGCTGCACATCAGAACTATATTCTGTGGCTTTACTCATTGTGATGATTATTAAGAGAATTTGGCCTTTGTGTTTCCTCATATTTATACTCCTGTGGGACAAGACATCATAGCTGGACAATTTCATGTTCCTAGTCACCCTGGTGTGCTAAAAAATGTAAATATTAATGGGAATATACTTCAGAGATATTTTACTCAAAACATTCTAGGGGTGCCTATAATTGTGGCCAACATGTTTTGGAGAAAAACATTTATTTCATAATGTGATTTACCCCCCACTTTCAATTCTTTTACTTCAATGAAAGGTTAGATTTTTGTGAATTTTTTGAATAAAAGATCAAAAGGATAAACAATGCAGATTTCTTTTTTACAGCCATATTTGATTATATTTACCAGGGGTGCCAATAATTCTGACCACCACTGTATATGTGCTCACACCATAAATAATGTATGAAAATGTTACTTGTGGTAGCTCATTGAGATCACTCTCCATGTTCGTGCAGTTGCGCTCCTTTTCTTCATCGTTCAGCTTCTCTCAGTATAAGGAATCTTGTACTTGTTCCATTTAAGTCCAGTAAATCTTTTTAACACTGTAGGCTATAGTGTTTTCACAATACAAATCATTTGAGAGCTGCATTATGTGCCACACTGTTATGTTATCCCTTAATGCTTTAACATTAAGAAAATAGGGTGATATAATGATATATGTTGATTGAATAAATGATCCACTGGCTGAGATCAAGCTACAGTAAATTGTAATTATTATTTTATCTAGCAGATATATCAGTGCCACTTTTTAGTTAATAAAAAATAAACTGCAAAAGAAAAATAAACTGCAAAATGTGTGGTGCGATAGAAGGCGGCCGTGTGATTTCTATGAAATGTCTTAGCCGCATGACTGAGTGCTCGAATGTGCGTAAGAGATTCAAATATTAGTCCATTAATTCTAAGTGAGTGCAAGCAATTCTTAAAAAGTACTTTAAATTTCAGCAGTCAGAACGTACCTTTACTTTGAGCTTTTCTCTTCTTCCTTTTTTGGCTCCCGAAAGATACCATTTGGATGTGTTTTCTACCCCAACGTAATTTCAATCTCACTATCGTTATTCCGTTTGATTTAATTTAAAATAACATTGATGTATTATGAGACGATTTGTTATTATGAGCGACTGCTGAGAGCTGAGGTAAAGTCACTTACCATAGAAATTAGAATAATTGTGAACTTTATATTTTTGTCCACCCTTTTCTGCCATGCTAAATGCATTAATACATTAATAAACATTAATAATGAGTAAGCACGCCACTAAAATAGGAAATTTTTCACGTTTCTATCGAACGTGAGCATTTTGTGGAGAAGTGTGGTGAAATCTGTGTATATGAATACGGTGATAATTTGGGTAATCCAGTTCCCCCTATATATTGCGGTCGTTATTATGAAAAGTAGTGTGTAGTGCTACTGTGTGTATGACAATACTATTTGAATTGTGCAAATTTGAATTATAGACAAGTGTAATTTAACAAAATTGAATATTATGTGGCATTTTACATAGTTCTGAATTTGATTTTTTTAAAACTTTTTCAAACAGTGGATTTTTTGTTCTGAATTCTTAGACTGCAAATATCCCGTTTTTAAAAATACAGCTTCAAGTTTTCAAGATGAAGAAGAAATTCGGAACATCAAATGCAATATTATAAATTCAAAACGCAGAATTCAGATCGTACAGAAAGTAGGTCAGAGGTCATCCACAGGGGAGAGTAGAGGGTCTCAGAAAAGTCGAACAGAGCATTTTGGCCAATTACAGAGCGTGCTGCTTAAACATTTATGTATCAAATAAAAATAAAGAAAATAAGAACACAATCAAACTACAAGCAACAGCACAAATACATACAATAGAGCAAAGATGCATATCAAATAAACAGTGCTTTACAGGTTTTTCAGATACAGAAACTGAATAAAGTAATCAAATATAAAATAACATTGCACATTATAATCTTCACTGCATAAATTAAGTAAAGATGAATCATTATTGAAGTTACAAAAGCTATTCAGTCAAGAGCAGTGAGTGATTTCTGTCATTTGTTGTTTGATTAACATTAAAAACATAGACAGCAGGAATAAGCTTCTTTCCCTTTAAGACATAATGCACAGATCCAGTACAGAGTACACACTACACATGAACACACGTCTTTATCAACTGTTTACGTTCTACTTAAGACATAACCTACTATGTTTGCTAGGATACTCATCAAGACTGGCATGTTGACATAATTTTTGTGTGAACTTGTCCGTTCAAGTGCAAGACTTGAAAGAGAACTCAGTGTTTGCGCGCTATCTGCGATGCGCCCCGTGTGCGAGTTTCAGATGAGTGCACACACACACACAAATCTTCTCAGCGCACACGAGTTCTACACAGAAGGCGAGCAGCGCGACGTGACAAAAGACAATAGAACCCATTGATTATTATCAGTAATATAATGTCTACACTGGATGCGGCGCAGCCACTGCAAAGAGCTTGGACTACGTCAGAACTGCGTCAGAAATAATGGGAACCCTTTTGCTGTTGGGGATTTGACGTGTCACGTCGAATTTGGGCCGCGTCGCATTCAGTGTAGGTTCTTGTCTTGAAAAGTGAAGCCAAAGCGTCTCGATCGCCCCCAGGTGGTTGGTCCCAGTATAGGTCATAAACCCCACCCTCTCCATGTAATTTAATGGGACGTGAGGCAAACTAAACAATTAAATTACACTTCAAATTTTTTTTTCCAAAGAGTTCAAGTGTTCGTTTTTTAAATAAGTTTGGTTTTAGTTAGTTATTTGATGTTATACAAACATGGTGTGACATCATGAGTGATTGACAGCTTCTTTAATTTCTACATTTCCATACCTGTTTATTTCACACTGACATATGAGTTGTTCTGCAATAATGTAAGAACTCATAACTGGACTGCTATTTTCCTCCTGGTCGGCTCTTTCCTCCTGGTCGCCTCTCACCAGGCTCCTGCTGAACACTACCACTCATTATGCCTGATGTGTGACACCTGTGTTTTGCCCTATTTAAGTGGGTTTGTGCCATGCTTTATTGTTCAGTCTTGAGCCTATGCTACCTGTTGTCAGCTGCAAGCTAAGTTTCTATTAGTTTATGGTTTTGGACCCTTGTGTCTGTTTTGTTTTTCTCTGTTTCTTGGAAGCCCGACTTTCTTTGTTTTGTTGTAATTTTCTTAAGTAAAGGTTGTCTTTTGTTGAAGATCAACGACTCCTTGCTGCCTGTGTTCAATTCCCACCTAGAACAGGCCCGTTACAAATAAACTGTATTAAACGATTCTGCAGGAGTGTGGGCAGGGCCTTGATAGTGCGCGGCCACTTCACCCTCACTACTGCGCAGACTCGGGCCCAGCGTTCACTGCTGCGCAGACTCGGGCCCAGCGTTCACTGCTGCGCAGACTCGGGCCCAGCGTTCACTGCTGCGCAGACTCGGGCCCAGCGTTCACTGCTGCGCAGACTCGGGCCCAGCGTTCACTGCTGCGCAGACTCGGGCCCAGCGTTCACTGCTGCGCAGACTCGGGCCCAGCGTTCACTGCTGCGCAGACTCGGGCCCAGCGTTCACTGCTGCGCAGACTCGGGCCCAGCGTTCACTGCTGCGCAGACTCGGGCCCAGCGTTCACTGCTGCGCAGACTCGGGCCCAGCGTTCACTGCTGCGCAGACTCGGGCCCAGCGTTCACTGCTGCGCAGACTCGGGCCCAGCGTTCACTGCTGCGCAGACTCGGGCCCAGCGTTCACTGCTGCGCAGACTCGGGCCCAGCGTTCACTGCTGCGCAGACTCGGGCCCAGCGTTCACTGCTGCGCAGACTCGGGCCCAGCGTTCACTGCTGCGCAGACTCGGGCCCAGCGTTCACTGCTGCGCAGACTCGGGCCCAGCGTTCACTGCTGCGCAGACTCGGGCCCAGCGTTCACTGCTGCGCAGACTCGGGCCCAGCGTTCACTGCTGCGCAGACTCGGGCCCAGCGTTCACTGCTGCGCAGACTCGGGCCCAGCGTTCACTGCTGCGCAGACTCGGGCCCAGCGTTCACTGCTGCGCAGACTCGGGCCCAGCGTTCACTGCTGCGCAGACTCGGGCCCAGCGTTCACTGCTGCGCAGACTCGGGCCCAGCGTTCACTGCTGCGCAGACTCGGGCCCAGCGTTCACTGCTGCGCAGACTCGGGCCCAGCGTTCACTGCTGCGCAGACTCGGGCCCAGCGTTCACTGCTGCGCAGACTCTGTTCCCGCGTTCACTGCTGCGCAGACCCGGGCCCAGCGTTCACTGCTGCGCAGACCCGGGTCCAGCGTTCACTGCTGCGCAGACTCTGTTCCCAGCGTTCACTGCTGCGCAGACTCTGTTCCCACGTTGACTGCTGCGCATGTTGACTGCTGCGCAGACTCAAGTCCAGCGTTCACTGCTGCGCAGACTCTGTTCCCACGTTCACTGCTGCGCAGACTCGGGTCGAGCGTTCACTGCTGCGCAGACTCGGGTCCAGCGTTCACTGCTGCGCAGACTCGGGTCCAGCGTTCACTGCTGCGCAGACTCGGGTCCAGCGTTCACTGCTGCGCAGACTCGGGTCCAGCGTTCACTGCTGCGCAGACTCGGGTCCAGCGTTCACTGCTGCGCAGACTCGGGTCCAGCGTTCACTGCTGCGCAGACTCGGGTCCAGCGTTCACTGCTGCGCAGACTCGGGTCCAGCGTTCACTGCTGCGCAGACTCGGGTCCAGCGTTCACTGCTGCGCAGACTCGGGCCCAGCGTTCACTGCTGCGCAGACTCTGTTCCCACTTTCACTGCTGCGCAGACCCGGGTCCAGCGTTCACTGCTGCGCAGACCCGGGCCCAGCGTTCACTGCTGCGCAGACTCGGGTCCAGCGTTCACTGCTGCGCAGACTCGGGTCCAGCGTTCACTGCTGCGCAGACTCTGTTCCCGCGTTCACTGCTGCGCAGACTCTGTTCCCACGTTCACTGCTGCGCAGGCTCGGGTCCAGCGTTCACTGCTGCGTACCAAATATACACTTTCATACCAAATATACTTTAAAACAAACACCAGAGACACTTAGACAAATGTTTCACGTGCTGAGAAAGCTAACCTAATGTATAAATATAAATCATAAATGTTTAAGCAGCACGCTCTGTAATTGGCCAAAATGCTCTGTTCGACTTTTCTGAGACCCTCTACTCTCCCCTGTGGATGACCTCTGACCTACTTTCTGTACGATCTGAATTCTGCGTTTTGAATTTATAATATTGCATTTGATGTTCCAAATTTCTTCATCTTGAAAACTTGAAGCTGTATTTTTAAAAACGGGATATTTGCAGTCTAAGAATTCAGAACAAAAAATCCACTGTTTGAAAATACATGTCTATAAAATTCTGCCATAAAAAACATTTCAATTGTTAAATTTCCAATGTTCAACATTCAAGTATTAAAAAAAAACTAATTCAGAACTATGTACAATTCCACATAATATTAAATTTTGTTAAATTACACACATTCAAATTCAAATAGTATTGTCATATTGTAAGCTCAATTGGTGCGCACCTTGGCTTGCATGGTGGCTTTCACGTTAAAGAGTTTTCATGCGAACTGTACCCCATTTCGAACTAAACTGCCAGTGTGAAAGCCCCCTGAAAGCAACACGGACTTGGGTGCAAACTTGTTCAGGAAGTAAAGTAAGCTGCACATGCATTTTAGCCGATTACAATGTATTTATTTCAATAAAACACACATAAGAGATGATAGTGTTGATGATTTACCTTGGATATACGAGCGACAGTGAGCCTGCAGTGTATTCGCATGTAGCGAGTGCAATCAGAGCGGCAAATGATTAGCAATACGTTGTTTCCTCAAAAGAGTCTGTTTGCAAGCAGCAGAAAGCCGTCTACATGCGACGCACATACAGTAAACACGTGTCCTTTACTCTGCTGTGTATATTATGAAATGCACCACAGCGAAATTAAGTTACTTGCTGAGTTGTAGGCTGTCGGGCTGGTTGAAATATAAAATTTGTAGCTTAGCCAAGCTTGACTGTTTGCATGACGATCTTGCTAGTTGCTTAAATTTGCAGTGTGGTTTTAGCTTGTCCTGACATGACACAGGATAAATAACACTTTTCTTATTTAATCACAGCAACAATGGCTTCACCCAGACATCACCATCGGCGTGGAAGCATGGAGGAACCACTTAACCTGTCGTGAGAGATTGTTTTTGTTTTAATAAGTTGTTATGAGTTTCACTTCATGCAGAGGCTTAATAAAAACCCAACCCAGGCTCATTGGAAATACATGATTGTGGCATTGTTTCAGCAACACCGACATTATATACCTTACTGCACGTTTTGTGACAGTTTCAAAGTGAAATATCTAGTGAGTGGCGCTAAAACATGTTCAAATGTTTTTACCACGTTGCTTCATTTTTATTACGTTGGTACAGGTACATATTGCTGCATTTTTATTACGTTACATCAGGCATGTGTTGCGGAGTTACAAAAGTGATATAAATACGCATTCGCTGATGAAACTGTGCTATTTTAACTTCCTTGTACCCGGGTTTGAGCTGTTTTGTCGAACCACAGTTTCACGCTATTTGTACCGGAGCGATTCACTTCAGAAGTGCAACACCGTATCACATGAGCTACCAAGTAAACTCATACATATGAAGCTGTGTATGCGACCCTAAAGTTCAAAAGTATCAGTTTTCAAGTCTCGCAGCATGTTAGAATTGTTTAAAAGTCATAACATAATATTGTGCGAAAAATTAGGCTTTCTTAGTTTTACGGCCTCTGTAGTGTTCATTTCAGCTGGAAGCTGCAGCGATTCAAGTTTTGCAGAAATGTAGGTAGAGGCACGTATTTCTTATGAGCCTGAGTAGCAACAACCCTACTGTATGTAAGTATCAAACTAAAGAATCTGTTTCATCACGTATACCATAAATATACTGAAAAATACACAATATACCATATAAAAATCCCTGATGTTTCTGTTGTGTTTTTTCCTTTAGATCTGATATTACTCATCTCAGCGAGGAACTGAACAGACTCCATAAGGACTTTTCTTCTGAATGCAACAAGCATATGGAGACAATAACTACTCTCTTTAATGAGTTAAAAGAAGTTTACAGACGCTCTGCTTGCAGCTCTATAGCAGGAGCAAGGGTGGGAGGATTTGGAGTGGCTGTCCTGTTTGCAGGATTAGCTTTATTTGTATTTAATGAAGAGGTTTCTGTCATTGTTGCTGCAGCAGGGGCAGGTATGGCTATAGCTAGTGGATTTAGAGTTGCTTTTGAGCGATACAAGAAAACACAGCAGGAGAAGAACTTAAACAGATCCATTGAAGAGGAACTTAAGGGAATTCAGGACAAAAGTAGCACTATTATTGACATAATGGAAAAAATCTGTCAACGTACTGAGGAAATACTGAGAGATGCTTTGCTAACAGACCACAAAGCCCAGGCGCTAAGTGAACATTTTGCCTACTGCTTTGAAAAAAGGCACCTTCTTCAGGAACATGGCAGCAGTAAAGTGGGTGACCGGATGTCTAAAATTGTACATTTGTCTGGAAACCTTTCAGAAATGATCGCCAAGGTTAGTGCTGTGCCTGAAATCCTCAAAGAGATTATCGAAGACAACAAGAGGCTACATGACAAACCTGCAAAACCCATACATGAACAAATAAACAAAATGGAGTTTAAGGAGAAAGCAGAGAAATGCATTAATGATATGCAGAACGGAATTTGCCAGTTAAAAAACGGAGTGAAAGAAATCAGTAAAATATCAGAAAGATTATCAAATCTTTGAATTCAGCCTGACAGAACTTGTTATTGCATCCACCTGACAGAGGACAACACAAATAGTGAGCAATATTACATTGCAGTATTTAATAATTTCAACATTTCATTGTCCTACAACAATTGATGTTAACATTGTCTAAAGTTGTTTTTTTTTAGATAAAATAAATTGATACTTTGTTAAATGCAGAAATCCAGGATAGTTTTTGCTCTGCATTACTGATCAGAAGAAGTTGTTGTTATTTTGTGTATATTATGTGTTTTATATTAATCACTTTCATAACATGTAATAACATGTACACACAAAAATGTATTGGAATATAAAGTTAATAGAGTATTTGTCTTTAACCCTTTAACATCCTCACCAAGAAAAGAAAAAAAAAAAAAAAAAAAAAAAGGATTTTTTTTTTTGCTTTTTTTTATTTAGTTGGGGCAAAAATAAAAAGAAGCAATGTTTACTATTATACTGCTATCTCACTTTCATTCAGTGTCCAAAGTTAAACCTCAACAAAGGCCAAATGTACTGTAAAATGGATTTGTTCTACCTATGGAGCTGCGACACACTACATGTTTAACTGGAACTGTAAGAATGACAGTCATTGATGGAAGTGATGGATCAAATCAAACCATACCAAAGAAAACATCACCTCACGTCTCCTAACAAAATCTTCCTCGGTGGAAAATTTGCCATCAGAAGTGAATGTAGTGCAACCTCTGTGCAATATTTGATGTACTTGATTGTCTTTTTCATCGTACGGAGATGACATACTTTTCTAAGCACAATATAAATACAGCGGCATCATGAATTACTTAACTTTAAAGAAACATCTGTCTGTCAGAGACAAACCACTTCAAACTTTATGATGCTTTCACTCCCCATTACAGTAATGTAGATTAAACATCTGGACTGTTTGAATCACAAAACATAACTGATGCATGTGAAATTAGCAGACTACAAAAAATGATATTTGATAGGAGTAAACTAGCATTAAATGGTGACGTTAATACAAAACAAAAAAGACAGCATGGATTTCATAAATGTTCCAGCAAAGAAAGAATGTACTGGAATGATAAGATAAAGACACTGGATTGTCCAGATTCAGCTCTTAAGAGTCAGTCTGAGACACGGTGCTTTTGACTTCTTGGTAACACTTTACTTTAAGGTTCCCTATGTAAAGGTGTTTGTTAATGACTAATAACTCATTTACAAATGCATTATAGATCGTTGATAAGCAGTTATAACGGCATGAATAAAAAGGGTGACTTTAACGCAACACCTGCCAAATAGTGAGCCCTTTTTAACTCACATGTTATAAATGCTTAATAAATGTATTTATTCACACTTATTTACCTCAAAACCAGATTCCTGATTTATTTCATGATGCAGCAAAATAGACTATCTTCTATTTTAGAAGGGTGTTGTATCTGTGGTTCTCTCATTAATATCTCATGACTGCCACTTTTCTTAAAATGTTCCTTACCAGAAGTTACTCCCATGATATTCCACAAAAGGCTCATGCCTATCCACAGCAGTGTGTAAAACTGATTTCTTGCTTATCAAGATGAAACGATCAAACTTTATTTTGAAATGTAATTTTATGTTCATAACATGGTTATTTCAAACTTTTCAAAGATCATTTACCTCATTACAATAAAGCCAAATTTTTCAGGAAATCAGAAATAAATACACAACTTCATTTTGCAAATAAAAAGAATGTTAATGTAATGTTGTACATGTTAAAATGACTAATTATGTTTTCTGCCGATGCATTGGACAATGTTTTATAGTTGTTTTAAGACGTATCGATTTTAAACTAGATATCTAGCTGGTGTCAGTATGTTATTACAGCGGTTAACGTCGGTATTCCCGTTAGCTAGCAAATGCATAGCAGCCCTATCCACCTAGGAAAAAACTGAACATTGAGCTATTTATTCATGCAACAGCAACTAAAACTTACCAGTAACTTCTGCGGGCAGTATCTTCATCTCTTCGCGTCTGCTTCGATTTAATGTAGATTTGAAAAGCTTGGCTCTGATTGGTTAAATTAAATGTAGCTGAAAACGAAAAAGAAGTGCTGTTACACTTTTTGTCAACAATACGACTGGCACAGAAAGTAACGTTAATTAAATACAAATCTTACCTGGAGTCACAAAATAATGAGAGATTTATAACCCTCCGATGAAAGACAACTCGCCAAAACTGTTCACGTTTCAAAAAGCTCATGGCAAAAACAAAAATAATCCATATGAATCGCGTGGTTTCCTCCAAGTCCTCTGAAGAGACACGATCGCTCTATATAATTTACAGTGTAGATTTAGACTTCTAAATATATAGATAGAAGTCTAGATATATACCTAGAAATGTATATCCCTACATACCCATATTCATAAATATATATATACACATACACTCACCTAAAGGATTATTAGGAACACCTGTTCAATTTCTCATTAATGCAATTATCTAATCAACCAATCACATGGCAGTTGCTTCAATGCATTTAGGGGTGTGGTCCTGGTCAAGACAATCTCCTGAACTCCAAACTGAATGTCAGAATGGGAAAGAAAGGTGATTTAAGCAATTTTGAGCGTGGCATGGTTGTTGGTGCCAGACGGGCCGGTCTGATTATTTCACAATCTGCTCAGTTACTGGGATTTTCACGCACAACCATTTCTAGAGTTTACAAAGAATGGTGTGAAAAGGGAAAAACATCCAGTATGCGGCAGTCCTGTGGGCGAAAATGCCTTGTTGATGCTAGAGGTCAGAGGAGAATGGGCCGACTGATTCAAGCTGATAGAAGAGCAACTTTGACTGAAATAACTACTCATTACAACCGAGGTATGCAGCAAAGCATTTGTGAAGCCACAACACGCACAACCTTGAGGCGGATGGGCTACAACAGCAGAAGACCCCACCGGGTACCACTCATCTCCACTACAAATAGGAAAAAGAGGCTACAATTTGCACGAGCTCACCAAAATTGGACAGTTGAAGACTGGAAAAATGTTGCCTGGTCTGATGAGTCACGATTTCTGTTGAGACATTCAGATGGTATAGTCAGAATTTGGCGTAAACAGAATGAGAACATGGATCCATCATGCCTTGTTACCACTGTGCAGGCTGGTGTTTTCTTGGCACACTTTAGGCCCCTTAGTGCCAATTGGGCATCGTTTAAATGCCACGGCCTACCTGAGCATTGTTTCTGACCATGTCCATCCCTTTATGACCACCATGTACCCATCCTCTGATGGCTACTTCCAGCAGGATAATGCACCATGTCACAAAGCTCGAATCATTTCAAATTGGTTTCTTGAACATGACAATGAGTTCACTGTACTAAAATGGCCCCCACAGTCACCAGATCTCGCTTTAGGTGAGTGTACATTAAATAAGCATATTGTAACGGGTTGGGTGTCCACAGGAACAGGCTGAAGACTCAGGAGATGCAGTCCAAACTTAAACTTTAATATTACCACTCAGGAACATGCAGACGGGTAAGGAAACACACGCTAACATAACAGAACAGTCTAACAGAACAGGTCATAACTGAACAGTGACTAGACCAAGACTGAAGTGACTGGACTGGGGACAGGAGACGGAGTCCTCTCTGGATTTATGACAGGGGACGGAGTCCTCTCTGGACTGGGGACAGGAGACGGAGTCCTCTCTGGACTGGGGACAGGAGACGGAGTCCTCTCTGGACTGGGGACCGGAGACGGCGTCCTCTCTGGACTGGGGACGGGAGACGGAGTCCTCTCTGGACTGGGGACCGGAGACGGCGTCCTCTCTGGACTGGGGACAGGAGACGGAGTCCTCTCTGGACTCGAGACAGGAGATGGAGTCCTCTCTGGACTTAGGATGGAAGAAGTAGTCTTGTCTGGACTCTGGTCGGGGGCTGGAGCCTTCACTGGAGTCTGGTCAGGGGCTGGAGCCATCACTGGAGTCTGGTCAGGGGCTGAAGCCATCACTGGAGTCTGGTCAGGGGCTGAAGTCATCACTGGACTCTGTTCAGGGGCTGGAGCCTTCATTGGACTCTGATCAGGGGCTGCAGCCTTCACTGGAGTCTGGTCAGGGGCTGGAGCCATCACTGGAGTCTGGTCAGGGGCTGGAGCCAAATTTGATTCATTGAGATCATTGGTTTGCTTGTCTCCATAACTGCTACTTGAAAAAATAGTTATTATTCAGGACAAAAAGAGGTATGAGGGTGTTCATTTACTGATGTATCTCATTTAGTGTTGTGACACGCCCAGCACGGCACTGACGCTCATAGCCAAATATCTTCATATACAAGATCAGATGTCCAAACTGCATTTTTTTATGGACTGCACAATTTAGGTCACTTCTTCTTTCCTAGCTTTTAAAAGTGAACACAGTGTCACACCAGAGATCTTTCTGATCTCCTCTTGACATCAGTGGCCATAAATATCCCATATGGAAGAATCAGCACCTCTTGTTCTTGAGAAAGCTTAGAATATTTGTCACATCAGCACCTTCACAAGTGTAGATTACAAAAAATTTTTAGATCAAGAAATTATGTTGCACATGAACCTCTTTCTTATAAAACCTTTGAATTCCATTTATATTTATTTTGTTTAATTCAAAATCTGTACTGCCTCTGTAACTTTCATAGAGTTAGAACTGCTCAAAGTGATATGGAGTGTCAAGCTTTATTTGCATGTCTAGCTAAGAACTTTGCTTAGTGTGAAACCACACACAGACCTTTACAAGTGCTGCATTATGATGACCTCAACCGTTTACATTTCACACATCACGATCATACTTCAGCTGTTATACCCTACAACACACACATTATCAGTCATATAAAAAAGCCACCTTCCTCATCCCTTAGTTTCAAACGTCGTTGTCGTCTGGCTGTGAATGAGTGACTTTTCTGATCTTCTCCTCTCGTCACTGAGCTCCTGAAAAAAAAAGATAAATAGACAAGAATATTCACAGGTAAATTCGGGAGTAAAGAAAAAGGTCAGTATATCAAGATCACAGGTTTAATTGCATAAGTGACATGTTTTTTTAATCCGACAGAAAATGCACACAAATTTTAAACTGTGTTTTGTAAGAAGTTGAACGCAGTTTAACTGTGAGGCATATTGCTATTGAAATGATATATTTAGTATTTGTGAGACGCTGTTGTGTTTCTCTATGTCTTTCAGCATCTTCTTCACTGGATCTACTAGAGGGATTCGTCTGAATCAAGATGATGCTGATCATTGAAGCTCTTCTCATTTTAGCTGCTATAGGACAGGTGAGCTTGTGTTCTAGTATGAATATTGTATGTATGAATACTGATGATTGATCATTATGATTCCTGTTGCTGCAGGATCACAGAGCTGCTGGTAAAGGACAGATATTTCCGTTGGATATGGCAGAGAATTCAGTTGATGATCAATATGACGGTTGTAGAGAGAACATGACACACCTGGTGAAGACTAAATATCTGAAGGAGGAAATCAATAAATCTTCTGAATTATAGTGATACTTGGCACAATGGTGAAAATAAAGGCAAGAAACCACAGGATTATTTGGAACAGATTCATTCAGTCGCCATTTATGTGTACACTAACAACAATTCAAATGTATATCGTAATTTCAATAAAGCTGTTCGCAGTGAGAAACAAAAATACAAAGACAAAACATTCACATGGTATTCACTTCACTTTCTATTAACAGAAGCGATACAGATTCTGAAGAAAACACAAAACAAATGCTATCCAACTTATCGTGGTACAAATGTTGAATTTCATAAGGGTGTTCTAAACAAAATGGTTGGTTTTGGTTCATTTACATCCTCCTCTCTTGATCGTACAGTAGCACAACATTTTGGACGGAAATCTTGTTTTGAAATCGAAACTTGTGAAGGTGCTGATGTGATCAATTACTCCAAGTATCCTGAGCAGAAAGAGGTGCTGATTCCTCCATATGAGAAATTTATGGTCACTGATGAGAAAAAAGGTGAGAAAGGTGCCTGGTGTGACACTGTGTTCACGTTGAAAAGCTCTGGGAAAATAAGTTACCTGAACTGTGGTGCTGGTGCAAAACTGATACAACTGGCAAAAAACAGGTCCAAACTTTAAATCTTCACTCACTGTGTCTCTTCAAGTCAAAAGTTGCTTCCATTAAAATGTTTGATGGCTTTATTAGTTACGAATGATAATCATCTTTACAAGTTTTCAGTATATCAACAATTAATTTTTCTGCTTTGTTATGTTTTGATATAGTTTCACAGTTTGTACATGTAACACTGTATGATATGTAAGGGGAAAGTGAATAGGCAAAAACTTGTTAATAGGCTATTTTAATTACATGTTAATAATAATGTACCAGCTGACAGGGTTCCCTGTATAGTTTTACAGCATTAGTTGAGATTTTTTGCCTTGAGAAAAATTAACATGTACTATACTTGATATACACTATATTGCTATATAGTTTATGAATCAAAATACAATTGTGTAAATGCCCAGAAAAACACAGTAAGCCTACCAGTCACTGTACCATGTAAACATTGTAACATGTTGTTAATAAACCTAATGAAGTTCTGTTCAGTGTCAAATATATTTTGACAATCACAATACAGTTCTTGTGATGTAAGGTTTTTGTGTTTTGTCTTTTTGTTTTGTTCTTCAAAATACTCACTCAGTTTCCAGAAAGTCATTAAATGGTTGTAAGTTACGAATCTAAATGAGATGTAGGACATGTTTTAGATGTATATAAATCATAAAATAACAAACTAAAATTAATTACTTGAAAGAAAACACACACATACATATACACACAGTACAGAGTTGAACTTTGAGGAGGCCTCACATAACACGACACAACAATGTTCAGCTGAGCTACTGTGTTCACGGCGTTGATATTTAAACTTTCTGGAAGCCATTACTAATGTTTAACTATATAATACTATAATATAATACTTATATTATAAATCGCTGTCAAATTAATCTTATGAAAGAGTTTTGCCACTAGTACACCTTGCTGTAGAACGCGCTATGCAGAAGTAAAGATGCTGACTGAGATTCTACCGGAAATACGTCAGCAGGGTTCGACATAGACTATGCACGAACGGCCATCTGCTCTGAGAGAGCTAGAATCAACCCATCATCGATGTAATTGAGAATGCGGATGCCCTGCATGCACAGGGGTACCAGAGCCGCATCCACACACTTTGTGAAAATTCGAGGTGACAAAGCTAGGCCAAAAGGAAGAACACGATATTGGTACGCTTCGCCCCCGAACGAACCTCAGGAACTTCCTGTGTTGTGGAAGGATGGATACATAGAAGTATGTGTCCTTGAGATCTATGGTGACAAAAATCTAAATTTGTCAACACAATCTGTTTGAGAGTCAGCATTTTGAATTTGAGTTTCCCTACAGAGCGATTAATCGCAGATCTAAAATCAGACGCAACCCTCCATCCTTCTTTGGCACACTGAAGTATTAGCTGTAAAACCCTGACTCCCTGCTAGGAGGAGGAACCCTTTCTATTGCCTCCTTATGTAGAAGAGTCTCTACTTCTTGTGTCATAACCAGAGTCTGCTCTGGGCCCACCACTGTTGGTAGGACCCCGCTGACACGAGGTGCCCAATGAGAGATATTTGGTAGAAGTTTCCACTCTGCCTACTAAGGGTACCAGTCTCTCAAGACTGGCCTCTGGTGTACCACGAACAGCAAGCATAGTGCCCTAAAGTGGCGAACCGGTAGTTCCCTCGCGAGGACCCTCTACGCCCCGGCATTGCGGTGGAGTTGGCAGAACGGTCCCCTGAGGGCACCGAAGGGAGACGGGCACTGTATAATGAGGTGGACACGGCCTTCCTACGGAGGAGACTACCCTCAGAAGTCTGACATTGATGGCGTCAGGACTTTTCCTTTGACGAAGAGCTCTTCATGACAATAACAGTCCTCAGATCTGCCTTGCCCTTAGAGGACTTCGTCTGAGAGCAATGCCCCACCTCCCAGTCTCTTTGTGGGGGAGCACGGCGCTCTGCTTCCACATTTTGGATTTTAGAAAGGACACGAAGCACTCGGCACGTGCCCTTACTATAAACATGGATTTCTCAAAATTAAATACACTCAAAAACAATCAGACAGGCTGAATATTCATATTATAATCTAAATACAAAAAGAGTCATGACACGAATATACACTCACCTAAAGGATTATTAGGAACACCTGTTCAATTTCTCATTAATGCAATTATCTAATCAACCAATCACATGGCAGTTGCTTCAATGCATTTAGGGGTGTGGTCCTGGTCAAGACAATCTCCTGAACTCCAAACTGAATGTCAGAATGGGAAAGAAAGGTGATTTAAGCAATTTTGAGCGTGGCATGGTTGTTGGTGCCAGACGGGCCGGTCTGAGTATTTCACAATCTGCTCAGTTACTGGGATTTTCACGCACAACCATTTCTAGAGTTTACAAAGAATGGTGTGAAAAGGGAAAAACATCCAGTATGCGGCAGTCCTGTGGGCGAAAATGCCTTGTTGATGCTAGAGATCAGAGGAGAATGGGCCGACTGATTCAAGCTGATAGAAGAGCAACTTTGACTGAAATAACCACTCGTTACAACCGAGGTATGCAGCAAAGCATTTGTGAAGCCACAACACGCACAACCTTGAGGCGGATGGGCTACAACAGCAAAAGACCCCACCGGGTACCACTCATCTCCACTACAAATAGGAAAAAGAGGCTACAATTTGCACGAGCTCACCAAAATTGGACAGTTGAAGACTGGAAAAATGTTGCCTGGTCTGATGAGTCTCGATTTCTGTTGAGACATTCAGATGGTAGAGTCAGAATTTGGCGTAAACAGAATGAGAACATGGATCCATCATGCCTTGTTACCACTGTGCAGGCTGGTGGTGTAATGGTGTGGGGGATGTTTTCTTGGCACACTTTAGGCCCCTTAGTGCCAATTGGGCATCGTTTAAATGCCACGGCCTACCTGAGCATTGTTTCTGACCATGTCCATCCCTTTATGACCACCATGTACCCATCCTCTGATGGCTACTTCCAGCAGGATAATGCACCATGTCACAAAGCTCGAATCATTTCAAATTGGTTTCTTGAACATGACAATGAGTTCACTGTACTAAAATGGCCCCCACAGTCACCAGATCTCAACCCAATAGAGCATCTTTGGGATGTGGTGGAACGGGAGCTTCGTGCCCTGGATGTGCATCCCACAAATCTCCATCAACTGCAAGATGCTATCCTATCAATATGGGCCAACATTTCTAAAGAATGCTTTCAGCACCTTGTTGAATCAATGCCACGTAGAATTAAGGCAGTTCTGAAGGCGAAAGGGGGTCAAACACAGTATTAGTATGGTGTTCCTAATAATCCTTTAGGTGAGTGTACACTGTATTGCTAAAAGTATTGGGACACCCTTCCAAATCATCGATTTTAGGTGTTCCAATCACTTCCATGGCCACAGGTGTATAAAATCAAGCACCTAGGCATGCAGAAGCTTCTACAAACATTTGTGAAAGAATGGGTTGCTCTCAGGAGCTCAGTGAATTCAAGCGTGGCACCGTGATAGGTTGCCACCTGTGCAATAAGTCCATTTGTATAATTTCCTAACTACTAAATATTCCACGGTCAACTGTTAGTGGTATTATAACAAAGTGGAAGCAATTGGGAACAACAGCAACTCAGCAACGAAGTGGTAGGCCACGTAAAATCACAGAGCGGGGTCAGCGCATGCTGAGGGTCACAGTGCGCAGAAGTCATCAACTTTCTGCAGTCAATAGCTACAGACCTCCAAACTTTGTGTGGCCTTCAGATTAGCTCAAGATCCGTGCATTGAGAGCTTCATGGAATGGGTTTCCATGGTCGAGCAGCTCATCCAAGCCTTTTGTCACCAAGTGCAATGCAAAGCGTGGGATGCAGTGGTGTAAAGCACGCCGCCACTGGACTCTAGAGCAGTGGAGACGTGTTCTCTGGAGTGATGAATCTGTCTGGCAATCTGATGGACGAGTCTGGTTTTGGCGGTTGCCAGGAGAACGGTACTTGCTTGACTGCATTGTGCCAAGTGTAAAGTTTGGTAGAGGGGGGATTATGGTGTGGGGTTGTTTTTCAGGGGTTGGGCTTGGCCCCTTAGTTCCAGTGAAAGGAACTCTTAATGCTTCAGCATACCAAGACATTTTGGACAATTTCATGCTGCCAACTTTGTGAGAACAGTTTAGGGATGGCCCCTTCCTGTTCCAACATGACTGCGCACCAGTGCACAAAGTGTCGGTCCATAAAGACATGGATGAGCGAGTTTGGTGTGGAGGAACTTGACTGGCCTGCACAGAGTCCTGACCTCAACCCGATAGAACACCTTTGGGATGAATTAGAGCGGAGACTGCGAGCTAGGCCTTCTCATCCAACATCAGTGCCTGACCTCACAAATGCGCTTCTAGAAGAATGGTCAAAAATTCCCATAAACACACTCCTAAACCTTGCGGAAAGCCTTCCCAGAAGAGTTGAAGCTGTTATAGCTGCAAAGGGTGGGCCAACTCCATATTAAACCCTACAGATTAAGAATGGGATGTCATTAAAGTTCATGTGCATGTAAAGGCCCAAAAATTTTGGCAATATAGTGTAGGAACAGAGAGAAAGGGAAAATTCCATCAGCTCAGTTCCCTCCGCTTATAAATAAAATGTGGATATATAATCTACGTGCTGCCTCGGCAAACGCGAGATCCGAGCCATAGATTCATTGCAGACCGTAATCAAACGCGCTGCCTCGGCAAACGCGAGATCCGAGCCACTACATTCTTTATTGCAGACCGTAATCTACGTGCTCTTCTTACACATACGGGAAATTTTATGAATGAACAATGTCAGCCCACATGAGAGCTGACGCACATACATATGATTACTGTCTCTAACATCCAACTCCTCAGAACTGGATATTAGAAGTCTTTCCATATGAATCTCCTTTGATGGATTTGATGGTACCCTTTAGACATTCTAAAAGTAACTTTGTAACTACATGTCAACTAACTCTCATTAGAGTATTAGACCGTCTGCTTAATATCTGATAACACTTTATTTTGATGCTCCCCAATAGACATTCTACTGACTATAAGTAACTTTACAACTACATGTCAACTTATTCTACTTACCCGGACCCTAAACTAACATTCTACTAACGTCTATTACGGTCTACTAATACTCTATTAGTAGTTTGTTGACATGTAGTTGCAATCTTATGTATAGTAATAACGTGAAAATAAAAATGAAATGTAAAGTTTGTGGCATTAAATTGAGATCTGCTCCTGTTGCATTATATGTTTTACAGTGTTGCGCATCATAACCAATCACACACTGTAAATCCACACAAGGCAGGTAATCCACAAAAGGGCTGGACTCAGACACAGGAACAAAGACTAGACAAACACTGGTTAGAACAACAACAGGACATGACGCAACACAACAATCTGACACACACACAGCAAACACAGCAAAACACGAGGCAGATATAGCAGAGCGTTAATGCACAGCCGGTGCAGCCGCTCTGATTAACTAGGCAACGCTAACAAGCAATCAGACCAGCGACAACAACATACAGACACGCAGAGATGAACACACAGACCCATGAACCGTGACACACGACTCTGTTGAGCTTATGAATGCAATGGCCAATCAGAGGCGTTGAGATTAGTCATAAACAAATACAAATCCACGTAACCATGCAAGTAATAGATTCATTTCACAGTGCAGACAGCTTCATTGGCATGAAACTTTTTTTGGCAGTGCTGAAAATGCGCTAGACTGAAGTCAGTGATGATCTCATAATGTAAATGTTCTTTGCTCACTTTATATAATTCGCTGTTGTGGAAATGAAAGCCTTGTAATTAGCTCACAATGTTTTTATTAGTCTACACTGTGATCATGTTAAATACAAAGTGTTCAGTCGTATTAAAAATATTTTATGACTCCCTGCCTTGTTTGTTGCCATAGTCACAGATTTGATTGTCAACCTGTACGTTGTGTGTGAATTTACCTTGTGGAATTACTCTGTTGGATATTAAAGCTTGTTAACCAACTTCATCATCTTCATTGTGTGTTTATTCTCTCCCTCACAACCCATGACACATTGTGTATGATTGCTGAAAAAATATACATGTTTTTATTGAACACTGATGGAACAATAAAAGTGATTGTCTGTTTATTTAGATAAATAAAAGACTTATTTTTTTTTAAATAAATATACATTACAATATGTCAATTTCACAAAATACAGAAACACAATTTAAAAAAATGAAAGATTCTGAAAGCATATATCTGGAAATGTTTTTGAAGATCTTTGTGCCTCAGACAATGAGCGATACTCCTCCAGATACAGAAGTATCTGGAAGAACATTAAAGGCTCTGTAAATGCAAATGAAATGATTGTGGTTCAAAAGCTGTATAAGATAAGGATGTTCGTTAAGGTTCCTTTGTATCCACAATCTCTTATCTGACACATGTAGGAAAGAGAAGTGACCTGAACTGTGCAGTTCAATGAACCGAGTCCCACATACACTGCATAACAAACATTATGACACATTACAAACCTGACATTTCCAGAGCCTTTACTCTTCTTCATTGTCCTCATCTGAGACATTTTTTGAGTTTCAGTGGGACTTTCTAATGGTTTCTTTTCATTTCGAAAGAAGTTCTGTACAGTTGACTGCTTACAGTATGAGAACAATGCCGCCTGTAATGATGGGCCATTTCTTATTGTAAGGACCACCCAATGGCCCAACGCCAAAGCCGTGGGCAAAGGTATAATGCATGTAGGTCTTTTACTTGCGCTTCATTTATTAGAATTTAGTTTCAATTTTAATTCAATATATCGTTTCAAAGCAGCTTTACAGAAAATGCATGCATCTACATTACAATTTAGAGTGATCTGTTATTAGAGGTGACTGTGTCCAAGTTATGTCCAATTCAGAAATGTGCATTTAAAAATCATGCAGTTAGCTAACATAATGTATTAATTTTAGGCAGAAACAATGAGCTTGTTAAAGCAATTATTACAAGTTGTGATCATAATGATTACAATGTATAGGAAATTTAGAAAAACCAACGAATAATTACTCCGAGTGAATCATGTGAGGAACCGGAATGTCTAAAACGCAAGTTTCGCGAACTTTGCAGTCCACAAACTACGATGGAAAGACACAAATTTAATTCAAGAAGTCAAAAGCCAGGAGAGACAATAGAGGCAAATGTAACCGACCTACGAAACAAGGCACAGAGTTGCAGGTTTGGAAATTTACAGGAGGAAATGATAAGGGATCGACTAGTGTGTGGGATACTCAATGATGGAATGAGAAAACTCCTGCAGCGTGACAATGAGCTAACATTGACAAAAGCCATTGAAACATGTCAAATACATGAACTGACAGACCAGCACACTAAAACACTAGCTGGACCAAAGCACAATTTGGCAAATGTGGACAGTGTTCAATAAACGGTAAAAACACAGATCAGACAAGTTTGCCCCACAACAAATTAATAATTAACAGAGTTAATAAACAGAGTTTCCTTAAATCACCAGAAGGTGGCAGAAATTGACACAAAGCAGTCAAAGAAAACCGCAATATCTTGCACAGTCCAAACCAATGGAAAGCCTCTCGAACTAAAGATCGACACAGGAGCCTCATGCAACATCTATGTCTATGCAGACATTTGCACAGGTAAAGCAAGAAGAGAATCTTCAGTTGTCAAGCCATGTGAAGCTTGTTGCATATGGTGGAGAGGAGATCCAGACTGCGGGTTCAACTGTGCTATCATGCAACCTGAGTGACCAGAACTATTCTCTACAGTTCTACGTTGTGGAAAAATTTTTTTACAGCCATTGCTTGGGCTTTATGACTGTCTTCGGATGGGCCTCATTTCTCTCAATAACGCAGTGCACCAGGTCAGTCTAAAAGAGCCCAGCAGATTAACACAGAATACGCAGATCTTTTCCTAGATGAAGTAGGAAGGCTTCCTGTAACATACTGCATGAAACTTGACAAAGAAGCTCAACCTGTCGTCCGTCCAGCACAAAGAATTCCTGCAGCAATGCGCACAGTGGTAGAAGTGGCAGCGCAGATGCCAAACTCCACTGTATTCTCAGTACTAGACGCCAAAAGCTCATTCTGGCAGATTTCACTGGATCATAAGTCTTCCCTACTGACTACTTTCAGTACTGCATTTGGAAGATTTAGATTTCTTCGGATGCCCTTTGGCATTAATTCAGCCAGCGAGGTCTTTCAGCATGCTATGGAACAAATCTTCGCTGGCTACCCGTGCCCATTGTGGGGGGCAACGGCGAGCAGGAACACGATGCAGATTTGAAGAAAGTGTTAGACCATGCTCGTGAAGTGAACTTGAGACTGAACCCTCAAAAGTGCAAATTCCGCCTAAGTGAGGTGAGCTATGTTGGTCATATTTTCACAAGCAAGGGACTACAACCTGACCCGGCTAAAACAAAAGCAATCACAGAAATGCTGCCACCAGACAATGTTTCTGCACTGCAGCGCTTCCTGGGTATGATCAATTACTTAGGAAAATTCATACCAAACCTCAGTGAGTTGTCTGCACCCCTGCGTGAGCTGACCTGTAAAAACACAGAGTGGTGCTGGTTTAAAAAGCATCAGGATGCTTTTGAAGATCTGAAGGAGTTCTAGTCCACCTACCTTGAAATACTATGACGTCCAGAAACCTGTCACACTCACCTGTGATGCTTCCCAGTTTGGACTCGGAGCTGCGTGTCTTCAAGAAGATGCTCCTGTCGTGTACGCTTCACGTACTCTGACGCAAACAGAAGTGCGTTACGCGCAGATTGAAAAAGAGCTTCTGGCTGTGGTATTCGCATGCACCAAATTCAATGACTACATATATGGTAAACAAATTCACATTGAAATGGACCACCAGCCATTGGTAACCATCCTTAACAACCCTATCCACACAGCTTCAGCAAGGCTGCAACGCATGATGCTAAGATTGCAGAAATACAACTTCACAATCACATACAAGAAAGGAAAACACATGTTCCTTGCTGACACATTGTCACGTTCCCCCAGAGACTCACCAGATGAACACACCGATGACAGAGCTGACTTCGAGGTCATGTCAATTCAACACATCTCGTCTTCCAGACTGAAAGAGCTTCAAACTCACACAGCACAAGATCCAATCCTTCAACGACTCGGCAGTATTATCAAGTCAGGATGACCCTCTAGCCAATCAAAGCTGCCAGCAGAAATTTGTGAGTATTTTCCTTTCAGGGATGCCCATAAGGTAAAAAAATATATTTTCACATATATTTCAAAATATATACAAAATCAGTAGCCCCTCACTGCAGAATACGAGATCCAGGGGGGCGGGGCTAGAACCAGAACTCCACCCACTGCATTTTGATTGGTCGACAGATCCACGTCAAAATTATTCGTGTTGTTGCATAATTATTCGTGTTGTTGATATAGTTGAAATTTAAGTGTCCCCAACTGAGCAAGCCAAAAGCCAAAGGCGACGGTGGCAAGGAACCAAAACTCCTTCAGGGCCAGAATGGAGAAAAAAACCTTGGGAGAAACCAGGCTCAGTCGGGGTGCCAGTTCTCCTCTGGCTGACGAACAAATAGTGTATGATTATGATTCTGGCACATTACAGGTCAGAAGTCATATTAGATCAATAGATATTCGTAGGATTATTCGAAAGATTGGAGTCATCACGCCGGGGACGGGTTTAATGAGGATGTCGTGTCGATGCGGCATTTACAGGGGGGAGTTTAATTGACACGGTCTCTACAGACACTTCAGGGATATGGTCGTCATGTCCAGGCTAAGGGCCACCATCTGATCTGGATACGGCCCAGATCCGGCTGACTGCAGTAAACCTCGGGATAAACAGAGAGACTAACATTAGCGTAGATGCCATTCTTCTTATGATGTAACAAGTACATCAGGTGTTATTGGAAGTTTTCCCGGTTCCGGCTGAGCTAGTTAATGCAGCCTAAAACAATCATTTAACTGATTGAATAATAGAAATTAAAAATGTTTTAGGTGTATGCCATAGTAAAGAGATGTGTTTTTAGTCTAGATTTAAACTGACAGAGTGTGTCTGCTTCCCGAACAATGCTAGGAAGACTGTTCCAGAGTTTAGGTGCTAAATAGGAAAAGGATCGACCGCCTGCAGTTGATTTTGATATTCTAGGTATTATCAACTGGACAGAATTTTGAGACCGCAATAGACGTGATGGAGTATAATGCGTTAAGAGCTCGCTCAAGTACTGGGGAGCTAAACCATTTAGTGCTTTGTAAGTAATCAGCAAGATTTTAAAATGTATACGATGTTTAATAGGGAGCCAATGCAGTGTTGCCAGAACCGGGCTAATATGGTCATACTTCCTGGTTCTAGTAAGAACTCTAGCTGCTGCGTTTTGGACAATCTGCAATTTATTTATTAAGTGAGCAGGGCAACCACCCAGTAGAGCATTACAATAATCTAGCCTTGAGGTCATGAACGCATGAACTAACTGTTCAGCATTTTGCATTGAAAGCATGTGCCGTAATTTAGATATATTTTTAAGATGGTAGAATGCAGTTTTACAGATGCTAGAAACGTGGCTTTCAAATGAGAGATTGGTATCAAAGAGCACACCCAGGTTCCTAACTGACGACGAGGACTTGACAGAGCAGCCATCGAGTGTTAGACAGTATTCTAGGTTACTACTTGTGGAGTTTTTTTGTCCAATGATTAAAAATTCAGTTTTTTTCTGAATTAAGTTGCAGGAAATTACTAGTCATCCAATTTTTTATATCAGCTATGCATTCTGTTAATCTTGTGAATTGGTAAGTTTCGTCAGGGCGTGAAGAAATATAGAGCTGAGTATCGTCAGCATAACAATGAAAATTAACGCCATGCTTCCTAATGATATCTCCCAGTGGTAGCATGTACAGGGTGAAAAGCAACGGTCCTAGCACTGAGCCCTGCGGTACTCCATACTGAACTTGTGTTCGGTGTGAAATCTCTTCATTTACTGCTACAAACTGATAACGGTCAGATAAGTATGATTTAAACCATGCCAATGCAATTCCACTAATGCCAACATAATTTTCGAGTCTATTCAAAAGAATGTTGTGGTCGATAGTATCGAATGCAGCGCTAAGATCGAGTAACAAGATCGAGCTAAGATCGAGTAACCAGTAGCCCTGAGTATCCACAAGCTAACGGGCTAGCCGAGAGGGCAGTGCGGAGTGCAAAACATCTAATGGAGAAATCCAAAAGGGATGGCTCAGATGTGTTTCAAAACTTGCTCAACCTCAGAAATATTCCACGACGAGACACTGGGTTCACCAGCGGAGAGATTAATGTCGAGGCAGACGCGCATAACTCTGCCAATCAGCAAGTCCATTCTGATGCCAGCCTCAAAGGACAACGTTGCTGTCAAGAGTCAACTCTCAAAGGAGAGACACTGTCAAAAGACATACTACGACAAGTCCAGCAGAGCTCTCCGGCCACTCTTACAAGGTGAGATAGTGAGACTTGCAACTTCTAAAGGCCATGACCGAATCGGACTCATCAAACAGCTCTGTGATGAGCCAAGGTCATATCTTGTGGAGACTGAAGGAAAAGAATACAGACGAAACCGAAAACATATCCTTCCTGTTGCGGAGCCACAACCACAACGGTTCGAGCACAGCGATATGTCATTTCCCTTTGTCCAGACCCCCTCTGCTGAATCTCAGCACAAATACTCCACTCCAAGTGAAGTCAGAGAACAATGCACCCCACAAGGAGCCGAGAAGAAGCCGCTGAATGAACATTCAACAAGAATTCTTTCCGCAGTTCCATATGTGACCAGAGCAGGTCGCCTTCGCAAACCAAACCCTAAATACATGGAATGAAGAAAAGAGAAAAAAAAAAAAAAAAAAAAAAAAAAAGTCAGAGAAAACAGTTCAGTAATTTAGTAACAAAATGTTCAATTTGTAAATGTTGACACTATAACTGATGTTAAAACGTGTTTAAAAAAAAAAAAAAAAAAAAAAAAAAAGGTGTAAATAGACTTTCTTACTCTCAGCTTAAGTAATCTGTTAAATGCGTTTCTTATAAAGATAAATTACAATGTAAGGAACATTTCATTAAGGAATATCTGTCACAATTAAAGAAGGAGGATGTAGAACATAGTGCTCTGTAGCTTTAAATCCAAACAGACTAAGTTGTTAAAGCTTGCTTCTATGCATGCGCGAGTATGTGTTACGGTGATGAAGTTATATCCTTGCATGTTGAACATCTCCTTTAGTAAAGACATGTGTTGTTAAACGAATCTTTGCCCATCCGCATGTCATTCAACAATGGCCGAGTGCGGGCGGTAAGTTATTTGTGTATGTGCGGGTTGCGTGAGAAAACAATTCACAGGACTCCTGCAAAATAGAAATATCTAAAAATAGTACCTAAAAACAAATAAATTGTTATTCATCTATTTCTCAAGATCAACAAGAACAACTAAAACAAAATAAAAACTATTTACAGGCGCAAGTGTAACGGAGGCCAAATAGTAGTCGCTGTGCGAGTAAACCTCACTCCTCTGATCTCAAAGTAAGTTTGGAGTAAAAACACGGTTTTAATCTCATAAATTGTTGTGTATTGATGGTATGCTAAGCTAACATGCTAGCTAGCCCTAAAATGCACCTGACACCTGAGCAAATATGTTACTTTTATGAATAATTTTGAATTGTAAAACTCACTGAAATGTTTCTATTTTCAAGAAGGGCATTTGATGATGAAGGTGAGAGAAGGTGAAGTGAGAAGTTTGATCAAAGAAATGAGGTTTGAATAGAACAGTTTGAATAGAGAGTTGTCAGTAATTACAATGAAGACAAAAGAATAACAGATAATTAATATAATTAGAGCCATAACCAGGCCGGAGAGGTGTTAATGTGTACGGGGAGACTGAAACTGAACGGGGCAGTTTGCACCACAAAACAATAGAGACAATACACTGAATGGACACTTAGAAGATGATAATAAACATCAGTTAGCATTAGAGTCTTCTCAAAATAACATCACCTGACATGATCTTGAAAAACATTTCATAAAATTCAGAGTTCATCTTCAGATTTGAAATATAACATGGTCAGACTTGTGGCTTTAGCTGCAGTGCATTTCTAGATTGCAACAAGGCCAACTTCAATTCTATTTTCATAAAGATATTTCATAAAAATACATTTCTAATAACTTTATAAAACTTTGAAGCTTATTATAACTATTTTTTCATTATGACAATAATTAATCTGACTTTACAGTAAACTGCCAAGTGTCTGCTTTCCAATGAGACTATACTTATGCTTTTAGTGCAAAGGCTTCATGAACTGTATCTGTTTTAGTCTGGGTATGCCATTTCTTGGGATTTTTTCAAAAGCGGGGGTGCTGGCTAACAGGTTAAAGGATCTGCTGCTAACATCTTGGTGCCAGATACCACAGCACACCTTCAGGGGTCTAGTGGAGTCCATGCCTCGACGGGTCAGGGCTGTTTTGGCAGCGAAAGGGGGACCAACACAATATTAGGTCATAATGTTATGCCTGATCGGTGTACATAGGCCGATCACTGCACATAATAAATTTATGTATTCTCACTCCCTAGACCTTTAAAAACTAGTGAAGGGTCGTAACATCCTGTTTTATGAAGGCCCACCCATTTAAACATGATCTCTGACCGATGATAACTATACTACATGATGAGTTCATGTACTCTCTTGTATTGTGACTTTATGGTCTGCATTTATATGTAAATTTGGCTGATGCAAAACGTGTAAAGGGATGAATTTTAATTTGAATATAAGTGATGGTGGTACAACATATATTCCAGCCACTGTCTAAAATATTCCTCATATGCAGTTTTCATATGCATTCACGCTGATTTTTTTTTTTTACTTTTAGTGGTTCAATTTTAATGGCATTAGTAATTCTATTTTTTTGTAAAACAGAACATTTATTTATTCATGCTATCATAATCCTACTAAGTCACTGGATACATGTTCTTGTGTTGTGCATGTGACCAGTGAAAGATAAAAGTATATACAATGAAATAAAAGGCCAACTTATCAAATGACATGGACTAATTTGCTCTTTATACTTGTTCATTTGAATAGCAAACGTTGCTACGTTAGAGTGGATTTGATGAGTCTATTGCATTTGACCATAAAAACTATGATGTAGTAAAATAATACTGGGATAGTGAACTAGTGTTAAGATACTATATGTTTTTTGTGGATATGTCAGATGATTCTGTTTTGCTATATGTTGTAAGAATCGGGCTAATGAAAAGGTAAACGTTTCTATATCAGATAATGGATGATTATCATCCATTCATATATTTAAATTCACAAACAGAAGACAAGGGTATCGTAGGCTTAACCAGTGCTGTGCTGGAAATCGCCCCCTATACCCTCATTCCCTACATCACTCCACTATAGTCCACTTGAAGGAGTGAATGAAAATGAGTAAGTGAATCCAGACACCGAGTGCGCCGGAAGGCCTGCCGCTTTTCGCTTTTGCTGTTTAATAATTATTTGAAACAGCAAACTGGCAGCTCCAGTAGTAATGATCTTAAACTCTGCCATGGAAACTAGCATGTATAAACAGTACTTAATTTATAAAGCAATTAAAAAGAAATTGATACCTCATATATGATATTACTCTGGACCAGTGCAGTTTGGAAAATGGATTGATGATTGATTGATTCAACTGCAGCGCCATCTTCTATGGTTTCAGACAGCACTACAAATGGCTTTCCCCTCAAATAGTGCCCTATTTAAAGGGTATAGGAGCAATTTCAGACACAACCCAACACTAATACTAGACAAGGAGCTAACTGAAACTGAGGATTTATATACACAGGAAACAAAGGAGTGTGTCTAATTAACAAGACACACCTGAACAGAATCCTCAAATCAGTCACAAACCATGGAGACAAACAGGCAGGGACTGACTGGGATGGTGATTAAGGAACATTGAATAAATGATAAAATGCTTCTCAATGAAAGATGATTTCTAAACTTCTGAACCACTCAGAATTCATGTCTGATATCGGATCAGTCTGATACATTTCAGTGCAATATAGTACGTTTGAATGCTTTTGTTAATCAATATATAGAATAATATATTGATCACTAAACATTAAGGGCTCAGTTCTTTCATATTTAAATTCAGCGAGAGCCATATTCAAATTCACGCTAAAACGCACCTGTTTAACAGCATTTATTGAATGAGTGATGTGATGCTTCTTACTGATTGCACTGTATCAGTTTATTTCTGTATTCATTCATTCCTATATATATATATATATATATATAAAGCTTAAAAATAACAAAACCAACACAAAATATTAATCACACATTAAAAGCATTTTAAATATATTTATCATTATTTTATTTCCTATTCACGTTTTTATGACCATTTGTCATCGTTTTTATGTAGAACACTTTGAATTATAAAATGTAATATACAAATGAACTTGCCATGTTATAGGGAGTGAAATTAGGCAAAGTATTCTGATGTGATAGCTAAGCAAAAGCTCATATCTTTATACAATGGTCAAATTTAACAGCTCACTGACAATGTATATAAATATTTCTGCTCACTATTTCAAGATTACCTTTATGAGACGGAGGTAAGTTTCTACACGCTGTGATAATATTTCACATTATCCTGTAAGAATCAACTTAAGTAAATGGTCTTAAGCCTTGTCTTTAAAAAAAAAAAAAAAAAAAAAAAAAAATTTTCTTTGCTTAAAAATGTCTGACTAAAACACAGCATCTATTCTGTATTTCCAGAAAACCAATGACAGTGTGAGTTTTTATTCATATACATAACCATCTGACAATGAGGAGCGTGTTTCTTCTGCTGGGTTTTCTGATCGGTGTTCAGACCTTTTATTTCCTAAGAAAAAATAATTCAAAAAATCATCAAGAGATCACAAGAACTGCCATTTTACGTGCTACGGAAAAAGTCTGCAAGAGAGTTGTTACGTCATTTCAAACGGTAAGAAACTGACAAAACAATTGTCCATTTTACTTAATCAAATTAACTGCGATCTACACAACTAAATTCTATTTCTCTTCTAAACTTTATTTATATGCTTTTGATTAATGTGATTAACTAAAATGTGCAGGGTAATAGATTAAATCATGTAGCATGAACGTGAACCAATCAAGTAGTTGAAAATCATTTTTGTTGTTGATGTTACTGAAACTGTAGTTCCCAGCATGCTTTGCATGGGGCTTAATGAGTAAACAAGTTAAAATTAAATATTATTTAATATTTAAATGTTATTTAATATAATTTACGTGTTTTTGATGTTCGATTATGTTTCAATTCAAACAACTAGTTCAGTTGGGTCACATAGAATTAACTTAATTGAATGATACTGAAGTTACATTAACAAATTGTTGTATGGCCAAATAATGTAAATTCATCTTTATTATTCTTTGCATTTTGACTAAAGCGCTGTCAGTTTCAATGATTTTCTCTTTTCTTTGCTATGAATATTCCTAATAACAAGAATGTGTTGTTTTTTTGGGGTTTTTTTGCTGAATACAGCCAAGACTACTGGATGTACACACACTTGCAAACGCTTGCAAAAAACAGCGGCATGCAAATAATCTTGAAAGAGGTATACGAGTTGTTTGCTATTATAATGTGAAGACAGATGTGACGTATTCTGGGAATCCTGCATATCATTTTGACAATGAGATGTTTGAGGAGGGGAAAACGCTTATAATCAATGGAATAAATACAACTATAAATAGAATGAATAATGGAAATTTTAATGATGCAAGAAAGACACTTGGGAGCATCATGCATACATTACAGGTAACTCTACTTCTCTGCTGTTAACGTAAGTCTGAACTGAGAATCATGCAAATAAGATTGAGGTATTGATTTGGCATTAACTGCAGGCAAGTTTGATTAATACTTATTGATCATATGAGCTGGAAGTCTGTATATCTACTAACTCATCTTGTAAATTATAAAGGATTTCTACAGTCACAGTAACTGGATTGAGCTGGGAAACACTGAACCCTGTACTGCCCTGATCCATCAGGAAGAAAACATACCGAACCCTGCAGGTAAGTGTGTGTTTGTACCTACTTAACCATATTTCTGTCACGACCACTATCGTCAAAGATGATTGACAATTAGCATACAGTTTGCATTGGCGGTATGGTTCTCCCCTGTACCCTAGCATGGATTAGAGCAGGGAGCGCAGCGATATCTTATGTCGCAAATCCAATGACGCTGGTAGTGACGATTCTCTCTGACCAATCAGTGATCTGCAGTGTTTACATGTCACATTTTAACATTGGTATGGCTCGCTTGGAACCTCAACCAGGGTGGTACTATTTAAATGAGCCGTACCATGCAGTGGTAAAGCGCCATAAGGTGATTTCTGTGAATGTGCGAGACTTCCAATTCATTAGCCGCTATAGGGAAATAACTAGAAGAATATATCAAAGTGCAGTAAACTGTAAAACTGTTTGCGCTACAAACCAGCATGTTTATAATTAAGACAATACATTAAAATGATATGGTAAGAAATACCAGTTTGCAATATCATGCAGCATAACGAGCTGTTTTGTACAGCTAAAAATAACTGGAAGCGGATGACACCGGAAGACGGACACAAATGGCCGCGCCCGCTCATATCTGAAAAATAAGGTGGATAGGGAGGCTGTGGTATTCGTCATATTCCTATAGGTCAGAATCTAGGTTATTATCTTGGTCATGAGTCCAATTCCATTTCAAATCATGCTTTTTTGGATGTTATAAATGTGGTGTGCCTCAGGGGCGTAGCCTCATTTACATGTCTGCCCCCCATGCGACATGCGAGCTTGACTTGTTTTTTCATCGGTCAGATATAGAAATAGCAAAGAAAGTAAAATGAGAGACATATTGCTAACATTAACTGACGGTAAAGAGAGCACGATGATTGCTGATTGTTCACTCAGCACACATGCTCATTTAAAACTAAATCATATAACGAGTGGTTCCCTACATTATTACAGGAAGGCAGTACAGAAATCAAATTATGTTTTCAAGAAGTTTTCTGTGCGCAAACATCCGAAGCGCGCACCCTGAAAGCTGCCTCAGCGTGTGAATAGCCTATTGAATTGAGTTCTTTCTGTCTTCTTGAGCTTTAACGGACAAATTCACACAAAATTATGATACCCATATAGGCAAGTATCCTTCTGAAATATAGTCGGTTATGTCTTAAATGAACTTAAACATTTGAAAAGACAACATGTTTGTTGGATACAAGCAGATATCTGCTGTATTTTTCCTCAATGTTAATCTAACAACAAAAGACAGAAAATCACTCACTGCTCTTGACTGGTTGAGCCCTGCTGGAGCAGCTCTAAATATTTACTGTGCTTTTAAATTAAAGATTAAATATGATAGAGCAATATTATGAACAGTGAAAGTAACAGTAGCTCCTATACATTTTAACAGGCAAAATTAGGCATGAAAATAACTGAAGGAAATATCTATTTGCTAAGCCAAGGCATTTGATTTATATTCTGGAAAAAGTGGTATTGGAACATCCCTAATATATTTTATATATATATATATATATATATATATATATATATATATATATATATATATATATATATATATATATATATATATACCCGATTCCAAAAAAGTTGGGACATTGTACAAATTGTGAATAAAAAAGGAATGCAATAATTTACAAATCTCATAAACTTATATTTTATTCACAATAGAATATAGATAACATATCAAATGTTGAAAGTGAGACATTTTGAAACGTCATGCCAAATATTGGCTCATTTTGGATTTCATGAGAGCTACACATTCCAGAAAAGTTGGGACAGGTAGCAATAAGAGGCCGGAAAAGTTAAATGTACATATAAGGAACAGCTGGAGGACCAATTTGCAACTTATTAGGTCAATTGGCAACATGATTGGGTATAAAAAGAGCCTCTCAGAGTGGCAGTGTCTCTCAGAAGTCAAGATGGGCAGAGGATCACCAATTCCCCCAATGCTGCGGCGAAAAATAGTGGAGCAATATCAGAAAGGAGTTTCTCAGAGAAAAATTACAAAGAGTTTGAAGTTATCATCATCTACAGTGCATAATATCATCCAAAGATTCAGAGACTCTGGAACAATCTCTGTGCGTAAGGGTCAAGGCCGGAAAACCATACTGGATGCCCGTGATCTTCAGGCCCTTAGACGGCACTGCATCACATACAGGAATGCTACTGTAATGGAAATCACAACATGGGCTCAGGAATACTTCCAGAAAACATTGTCGGTGAACACATCCACTTTCTATAGGTCAACAAAGAAGCCATATCTAAACATGATCCAGAAGCGCAGGCGTTTTCTCTGGGCCAAGGCTCATTTAAAATGGACTGTGGCAAAGTGGAAAACTGTTCTGTGGTCAGACGAATCAAAATTTGAAGTTCTTTTTGGAAAACTGGGACGCCATGTCATCCGGACTAAAGAGGACAAGAACAACCCAAGTTGTTATCAGCGCTCAGTTCAGAAGCCTGCATCTCTGATGGTATGGGGTTGCATGAGTGCGTGTGGCATGGGCAGCTTACACACCTGGAAAGGCACCATCAATGCTGAAAGGTATATCCAAGTTCTAGAACAACATATGCTCCCATCCAGACATCGTCTCTTTCAGGGAAGACCTTGCATTTTCCAACATGACAATGCCAGACCACATACTGCATCAATTACAACATCATGGCTGCGTAGAAAAAGGATCCGGGTACTGAAATGGCCAGCCTGCAGTCCAGATCTTTCACCCATAGAAAACATTTGGCGCATCATAAAGAGGAAGATGCGACAAAGAAGACCTAAGACAGTTGAGCAACTAGAAGCCTGTATTAGACAAGAATGGGACAACATTCCTATTCCTAAACTTGAGCAACTTGTCTCCTCAGTCCCCAGACGTTTGCAGACTGTTATAAAAAGAAGAGGGGATGCCACACAGTGGTAAACATGGCCTTGTCCCAACTTTTTTGAGATGTGTTGATGCCATGAAATTTAAAATCAACTTATTTTTCCCTTAAAAAAATACATTTTCTCAGTTTAAACATTTGATATGTCATCTATGTTGTATTCTGAATAAAATATTGAAATTTGAAACTTCCACATCATTGCATTCTGTTTTTATTCACAATTTGTACAGTGTCCCAACTTTTTTGGAATCGGGTTTGTACTACTCAGGAACACAGGATTAGCTTTACTCACACTGTAGACGAGGCCAAAGAAACTCAAACTGAAACAGTGAGAACTAAATACAAGAGCTAATGAGGTGCACAGCTGAATGGAATGATTAACTTAACTAGGTCACTATGGTAACAACCTCAGGCAGGCAAAAAAGTGTAAGACTGGAGTAATGGAGCTTTGCCATCACAGGAAAGAAATACATTTTAAAATATATTCAAATAGAAAATCTTTACCTTTAATTGTAATAATATTTCACAATATTACAGCATTTTTGATTAAATTAATGTAGCCTTGGTGAACATAAGAAACGTCTCGGTTACGTATGTAACCCTCGTTCCCTGAAGGAAGGGAACGGAGACGTTACGTCAGTTACTGACGAAATGGGGGTTTCGCTTAGAAGCCAATCGCCTTTGAGCTCTACAAAACGAGCCAATGGCATGAAAATGCCATGGGTCTGCGGAATTTGCATAACGCAACCCCGCCCCACCGCGTGGCAATCTCGCATTATGTTACCTGCTGAAGAGCCGAGGCATGAGCGTCCGGCCGTTCCAGCGGTACAGCGGAAGTGGCATGGGGACGTAACGTCTCCGTTCCCTTCCTTCAGGGAACGAGGGTTACATACGTAACCGAGACGTTCCCTTTCAGTCAGTACACTACGAGTTACGTCAGTTACTGACGAAATGGGGGTCCCAATACAATCTCGCCACGACTGCTGTCTTCCAGCGTCCTGCGCTGACCAGGGCTCCCTGCCGTGAGTCTTAGCACGAACGAGGGGGTAGGCTCAACGCTGATACCAAGGTACACTGGGAAGCATGTCCCATGTGGAGAAATGCAACACAATGCCTGCCCGAAGGGAAATACCGTGGAAATACACATGTGGGGGTTGCCCAACGGGGGAACCATGCACACGGCGGCACCTAGCCGAACACGAGGGCTGACCAAGCGGGCGTGCACTCTGGTGTCGACATCAGCAGTGCTGGAGGAGCTCAGGACTTACTGGGAAGCTCACCTGAGAGAAAATGCGCACGCATCCAGTCCGTGGAGTGGAATGGCGCAGCAAGCGAAGACACCTGAGCCTGTCCAGTTACTGGCCACTTGGGGCGAGTACACGAGCTGACACAGGCTCCACTCGGAGATTATAAAATCTTGCGAATGTGTTAGGTGTCGCCCAGCCTGCAGCTCTACAAATATCTGTCAGCGAGGCGCCATGCGCTAAAGCCCAAGAGGAAGCAACACTCCTAGTGGAGTGTGCTCTAACCCCAAGGGGGCATGGCATGCCCTGAACCTGATATGCCAGGACAATGGCGTCCACTATCCATTGAGACAACCTCTGCTTGGAGAGAGCCTTCCCTTTCTGCTGCCCTCCGTAACAGACAAAGAGCTGGTCTGAGGTCCTGAAACGCTGCGTCCGGTCTACGTAAGCGCGAAGGGCGCGTACTGGACAGAGCAGTGCCAAGGCTGGGTCTGCCTCCTCCACAGGCAGCGCTTGCAGGTTCACCACCTGATCCCTGAAGGGGGTGGTGGGAACCTTGGGCACATATCCAGGCCGGGGTCTCAGGATCACGTGAGAATTGGCCGGCCCGAATTCCAGGCACGCTTCGTCAGGTCCCCTTCCCTCTTGATGGAAGCCAGAGCAATCGAGAGTGCCACTTTCAATGAAAGGAACTTCAGCTCCACAGACTGCAGGGGCTCAAAGGGAGCTTTCTGCAGGGCAGATAAAACCACTGCAAGATCCCAAGAGGGTATCTGAGGAGGACGAGGAGGATTTAATCTCCTCGCTCCTCTAAGGAACCTGCGGACCAGGTCGTGCTGACCTACCGTTTTAGAATCCACCAGGTCATGATGGGCCTAAATCGCGGCCACATAGACCTTCAGGGTGGAGGGAGACAGCCTTCGCTCCAACCCTTCTTGGAGGAAGGAGAGCACAGACCCGATTGAGCATATCGTGGGGTCTTCTCGGCGAGAAGAGCACCAGGTGACGAAGAGGTTCCACTTCAACGCATAGGCGTGTCTCGTGGACAAGGCCCTAGCGGAAGTGATGGTACCCTGAGGTGGCAGGGTACTCAAACCTACCGCGTCCCGTCCAGGTCCCACACGTGTAGGTTCCAAAGGTCGGGACGTGGGTGCCATACGGTGCCCCGTCTCTGAGTAAGGAGGTCCTTCCTCAGAGGGATCGACCAGGGAGGGGCTGTCGCAAGGAGTATGAGTTCTGAGAACCAGGTCCGGCCGGGCCAATATGGGGCGACCAAAAGGACCTGCTCCCTGTCCTCCCTGATCTTGCACAGAACCTGTGCGAGAAGGCTCACTGGGGGAAACGCATATTTGCGTGGGCCCCGCGGCCAGCTGTGCGCTAGTGCATCCGTGCCGAGGGTCCCCTCGGTCAGAGAATAATACCTGCGGCAATGGGAAGAGTCGTGGGAGGCAAACAGATCTATCTGTGCGTCGCCAAACTGTTCCCAAATCAGCTGAACCGTCTGGGGATGGAGTCTCCATTCCCCCGGAAGCGGCTGAAACCGTGACAGCTCGTCGGCTGCACGATTCAGTTCTCCCGGGATGTGAACAGCACGAAGGGACCTCAGATGCTTCTGACTCCATAGGAGGAGATGGCGGGCGAGTTGCGACATCCAGCGGGAGCGTAGACCACCTTGTCGGTTGATGTACGCTACTGTCGCCGTGCTGTCTGAACAGACCAGTACGTGCTTGTCCTTGAGCAGGGCTCAGAAGCGGTGCAGGGCAAGACGTATGGTCAGCAACTCGAGGCAACTGACATGCCATAGGCGCTGGGGTCCTTTCCAGGAGCCCGCGACAGCATGTCCATTGCACATGGCGCCCCAGCCCGTGGCAGAGGCATCTGTTGTTACAACAACATGCCTGGAAACTCGTTCTAGGGGAACACCTGCCCGTAGAAAACTGAGGTTCGCCCACGGGGTGAAGGTCTGACGGCAGGCCCGAGTAACTGGGACCCAGAGCGTGCCGTGTTGCCATGCCCATCTCGGGACTCGATCACGAAGCCAGTGCTGAAGCGGTCTCATATGAAGCAAACCGAGCAGCGTTACCACGGCTGCGGATGCCATATGCCCCAGGAGCCTCTGAAAATATTTCAGTGGAACCGCACTCTTGCCCTCGAACTGGCGAAGACAAGTCAGCAGTGACTGCGTGCGCTCGCTCGTAAGCTGCGCGTACATGGCGACCGAGACGATTTCCATACCGGGAAAAGAGATCCTCTGCACTGGGGAGAGTTTGCTCTTTTCCCAGTTGACCCGAAGGCCCAGACGGGCGAGGTGCTGAAGCACCAGGTCCCTGTGTTTGCAAACCTGATCCCGAGAGTGGCCTAGAATCAGCCAGTCGTCGAGATAGTTCAGGATGCGAACCCCGTGTTGCCTGAGCGGCACAAGGGCTGCCTCGTCGACCTTCGTAAAGGCGCGAGGGGACAGGGCTAGCCCGAATGGGAGAACCGTGTACTGATATGCCTGCCCCTCGAAGGCAAACCGTAGAAACGGTCTGTGTCGAGGAAGAATGGAGACATGAAAGTATGCGTCCTTCAGGTCGATCGCTGCAAACCAATCCAATGGACGAACGCATTCGAAAATGCATTTGGCTGTCAACATCCTGAATGGAAGCCTGTGAAGGGTTCGGTTCAAGATGCACAGGTCCAGGATTGGCCGTAACCCACCGGTTTTCTTGGGTACAATGAAGTAAGGGCTGTAAAAGCCGGACTCCATCTCGGCTGGAGGGACGATCTCGACCGCACCCTTCGCCAGTAGGGTGGCGACCTCCGCATGCATGACAGGGGCATTGCCACCCACCATGGTATAGCAGACTCCCCAAAAGCGGGGAGGAGACCGTGCGAACTGAATCGCATAGCCGAACCTGATGGTGCGAGCGAGCCAGCTGGATAGATTGGGAAGCACTAGCCAGGCTTCCAGAAACTGAACCATGGGGCAGCGAGGCGGAATGACCGGCCCAGACATGGGAGGCGTGGGAGCATCCCGGGGTGTGGGCGGGGTCGAATTCCGCGTCCTGACAGAGGAGACCAGGGAAGGACCAGCGTTCCACGGGGGTCTCGTCTGCCAGGGGGCTGGCGACAGAGGGTGCCGAGAGTGGCGAAGCTGCTTGGCGTCGCACACTGCCAGCCGCGCCCTCTTGAGGCTCGGAGGTGAAAATGTCAGTTCTTTCTTTACAAGGATTCTCCCCCGGCCCTCCAGCTGGGAAAGGAGTGGCCCTGCTACCATCTCCTGAGAAAGAACCGAGTTCACCTCCGAGCCGCCCATCCCAGGACCGCCGCTTAGACTGCCGTTTAGCAGGCTGGGGGGCTGGGACGGGCGGGGCTGCCTTCCTGCGGCGTCCTCCACGCCTCGGCCCGGGTGAAGGCTGCTGCTGGGGCTGAGCGGGAGGAACGAGGGCCGCAGGAGGGCGGCCTTGGCGGGGAGCAGACTGAGGCCTCTGAGCCGGCGGCTGGGTGGAGGCAGCAGTAGGCCACCGGGGCAGAATATGCACCTCAGTCTGTCTCTGAGCGGTCGAGAACTGTTGGGCGAAGTCCTGGACCGCCCCGCCGAATAGCCCATCCTGGGAAATGGGAGAATTGAGGAAACAGGTTGGCTCAGATTCTCCCACATCAACCAGGTTGAGCCATAAGTGGCGCTCCTGGACCACAGAAGTGGACATCACCTGACCGAGAGAGCGAGCGGTCACCTTCGTCGCTCGTAGAGCGAGGTCGGTGGCCACCCGCAGCTCCTGCATTAATGCGGGGTCAGCATTGCCCTCGTGCATGTCTCTGAGCACCCTGGCCTGGTAGACCTGAAGGGTGGCCATCGCATGCAGGGCGGACGCGGCCTGGCCCGCAGCTCTGTGGGTCTTCGCCACCAAAGTAGATGTAAACCCACAGGCCTTGGACGGGTGCTTTGGGTCACCACGCCATGTCGCAGCGCTCTGCGGACACAGTTGCATCGCAACAGAGCGCTCAACAGGGGGAACCCAAGTGTACCCTTTCACCGCGCCGCCGTCAAGGGCAGTGAAGGCGGAAGTGGCTGCCGAACGATCGCGAAAAGTCAAGGGAGACTTCCACGACTTCGACACCTCTTCATGCACTTCCGGGAAGAAGGGCACTGGGGGCTGACGGGCGCCTTCGGCACAGGCTGCCCCCAGATACCAATCATCTAGCCGAGAGCACTCGGGACATGGCGGAGGGTTCCACACAAGCCCAAGAGCCTCGGCCGCCCGGGAAAGCATGGCTGTGAGCTCCGGATCGGACTCGGACAATGCTGGGATTCCCGAAGGAGGCAACACAGCCGAATCGTCATCTCCGGAGGAATCCAGCCCACCTTGTGATGCGGCGATCGACATAGAATCATCCGCCGGTGCGCCAAATGAAACGCAGGGCCCAGGACGGGAAACACCTGCGCCCTCATCTGGCAACACCACAGGTTGCAGTGTGCTAGAAGGGGGTGTGGACCGAGGAGGATTCGTCGGGTTGTTCCACACCGTCACCCTCAAGTCACCCTGACCACCAGCCAAAGTATTCTCACTCGTGGTGGGAATAGATTGGGGTGTGGTAGAGGGGACTCCCCCTCCAGCACGGAGTTATGCAAATTCCGCAGACCCATGGCATTTTCATGCCATTGGCTCGTTTTGTAGAGCTCAAAGGCGATTGGCTTCTAAGCGAAACCCCCATTTCGTCAGTAACTGACGTAACTCGTAGTGTACTGACTGAAAGGGAACTTCTTTCAAAAACATAAAAAAAATCTTCCTCTCATCAAACTTGTGAACAGTAGTGTATTTTATATATTTTTATTTACAATATATATTTTGGTATACATTACTATTTATATTATTCGTCATTGAATGCCACATAGCAGATTTGATTTGAATGAAGAGTTGGAATATCATTATCATAGTTTCCCAAGGAGCAAAAAAGCCATGTGAGCGTTGAATAAACGCTTTAGAAATTTGGCACTGAAACTTAACGTAGATTATCACTAACTACAGCCAATCAGCAAACAAGCGTTCATATACATTTTTCCAACGAAAAACAAGAACAAAAAAAAAAAAAACATATTTTTTATATTGTGTCTGAATGCTAAACACTCTTGTTTTCACTGGAAGTTCGGCAGCTGCCATACAGAAAGCTGACAGAAACATTCAAGTAAATAGTCGTTGATATGGAAAATGATACACAGTCGATTCCAGTTGCATAGGTGTAAACTCGCAGGTTACACTACACCGGACTGCGCAATGTAATGGGAAAGCCCATTAAAATCAGTCATTCTGTCTATATTGAATGCGCAGCTTGCGCTACTGACTACAAGACAAAGGCATTTGGAACGTTCACTTTATCTAAGGATGTGCCGATGTAGACAACCATTTGTTAAAATGATATAAAAATTTAAAGTTTTTTTAAAACTGTAAAGTTAGAGTTCTTCAGTAAACGTGTTATGAAATATATAAAGCAATATATAAAGCAAATATATATATATATATAAATAAAATTTACTTGCCCTCCAGGTAAAGATGAGCCTACATGTGAGGAAATTCCCAATAGAACATCTGCAATTATTAAGAAAGAGATTATTCTACAAAAGAAATTGACATCAGGATACACAAGAACAACCAGTCGAAACGGTAAAACTCTTAATCGCATTCAGTGACTCCAAATGTTTGTCTGTTAGTGTTTGTACAAATAAAATGACCATACTATCTTTTTTAACAGGAAAGTGCAGCCATGGAGGTTTTCGTGATTTCCCGTATGGTATCAACAAGGATTTCGGGGCTTCTTGTCACGGTTCACTCCATATCCTTGCTTCAGATGTTGCCATTAAAGCCAGTGTGCAACTCCTGGAGGAGATCTTGAAGAGAAGTGATGACCTCAGTTTCTTCAGGTACACATGCAGGCTTAACTAACCCGTCTAAAAAAAGTTATGCAAGTTCACCCAGTCCACATAAGAGATGAAATGTCCCTTTATAGAAATTGTTCAAAGCTTTTCCAGTTGGAGAAATGCTCTAACTATTCTTTATTACAGTGCTTAAAATGATATTGATAATAGTTAACTGATGTTTTAATCCAGCACTGAGAACAAGATAACAGTTACACTTGTATATAACTGTTAGCAAGGTTGCAGACAGACAGATGAAGATCAGGATAAAGATGAAAAAACAGGGTTTAATAATAATCCAACAGGCAAAATAACAAAAGGTAGTAGCAACATATTCACAACTGCTAACTCAAACAAGGCCGGACAAACACAAACACTTAAATACACACGGTGATAAAACTGTTCAGCATATGCGTGATGAAGCTCTAGTGGGCGTGACAGATATATATACACATATACACTGATCAGGCATAACATTATGACCTAATATTGTGTTGGTCCCCCTTTTGCTGCCAAAACAGCCCTGAGGCATGGACTCCACTAGACCCCTGAATATATATATACAGGGCTTGACATTAACTTTTTTGCTAACCAGCCACTGTGGCTAGTGGTTTTCCAAAGTTACTAGCAACTCAGCATTTTCACTGGCCAAAATTTTGTTGTTGGGAAATTTATTGTTGGCTATAAATGACCACTGTACACACACCCAAATCAAGTCTACATGAAATGAATATAACATGACCGGTCATCAAATAGGCCTATTTAGCTCTGATAAGGTTGTGTGTAAAGCTTCTTAATAGACAAAGAAACACTAACAGTTGCTTGTCTGAAAGATTATTTGGTGTAAATATAATTTATTCTCAAGCAATATTCTCATCAGTGTTCTATCAGCTATGAAATATTTAAAGCATATTTTGTGTATGAGCCCATACAGTAGCCTAGTGAAATGCATATCCATATTTTCATGTGATTTGACAATTTATTTTATTAAATATCAAAAATCTAAAAGATGTGCATCATACCTGACACCTAGATGAACCCTCCACAGTTGGTTTTATGACTGCAAGTCATTCTCTTCAAATGCTATTGACGTTAGAAACATGTATACCAATGTCGTATGTAACTTTAGAGACGGTCCCTAAATTTGTGAATATCAAACGTCCAACGTCGAGCCAACTTTAAGCCAGTCACATCAGATGCGCTGTGGTTCTGCTGTGATCTTTGTGCTGAAACAGAACAAAAACAGTCAATCACTGGGCCATTGTTTAATTTGTTTCATCTTTACTCTTAATCTGTTGTCGTATAGCCTACCCTTGTTTAGTTCTAATTAATGCTCTTTAATGTGAAGTGTGTTCTTTAATACAAAGGTGTTCAGATTCTGCTGTTTTCTACATATTACATATACAATATAAATATGCACTTAGTATGTAAATCACCATTAAACAAAAGAAGAAGAAGAAGTGAAAAGGAGTACAGGGGAATGTTTAGGTAGCTAGCTTGAAGCCAGTGGGGCTGTCGGTAAGAACAGGTCCAGTCTAGTCAACTCAGGAAAATCTCTCTTTATTCTACACTCAAGCAGATATGTGTGTGTGTGTGTGTGTGTGTGTGTGTGTGTGTGTGTGTGTGTGTGTGTGCGCTTATGTGATTTATGAGGACACAAATTTGTATAATGACATGGGTATTACAACGTAAATGTGGTTTATGAGGACATTTCCTGTGTCCTCGTAATAAAAATGACTTTAAAAAAAACATACTAAACAATGTTTTATTAAAAATGTAAAAATGCAGAATGTTTCCTGTGATGGGTAGGTTTAGGGGTAGGGGTAGTGTGTGTGTGTGTGTGTGTATGCGTGTGCGTGTGTGATGGGTAGGTTTAGGGGTGGGGGTAGTGTGTGTGTGTGTGATAGGTAGGTTTAGAGGTGGGGGTAGTGTGTGTGTGTGTGTGATGGGTAGGTTTAGGGGTAGGGGTAGTGTGTGTGTGTATGCGTGTGCGTGTGCGTGTGTGTGTGTGTGTGTGTGATGGGTAGGTTTAGGGGTGGGGGTAGTGTGTGTGTGTGTGATAGGTAGGTTTAGAGGTGTGTGTGTGTGTGTGTGTGTGTGTGATGGGTAGGTTTAGGGGTAGGGGTAGTGTAGGGGGATAGAATGTACAGTTTGTACAGTATAAAAACCATTACCTCTATGGAATGTCCTCATAATGTAGTTGCACCAACATATGTGTGTGTGTGTGTGTGTGTGTGTGTGTGTGTGTGTGTGTGTGTGTGTGTGTGTTTCTACAAAAGGAACAAAATACAGAGCTTTAGTTTCACAACAGCTAAAAGGTAACTACTAATATTACTTTTAATTTACAGGCAATAAAGTAATACATGAGGCCATCTAGTCACACAAATTAGGATCAAATACACATTTAAATAACTAGAGCACGTAAACACAAGGAAAATATGCATGAAAATAAACATTTATACCAAACTTAAATCTTACAAAAGGGAATCTTCAAATATCAAACAAAGGTACTTACATGGTTAATTGCACACACGTAGGAAACAACAGAAAGTAAGTGGTAAATCAGCCCTCTGCATGGTACAGCCACATGCAACAGAAAGGGTAAAGCTCTGGGCAAAGGTGCAGTTAATAAAGCCTGTGAGAAAGTCCTGATTGGCGTGAAATTGGGTGGGTGGAGCTTGGTGCTAACAGGGAAATAAACAGTCTTAGGAGGAGGTGTGGCACTTGCCTTGAGAGTGCAGCTTAGATACCTAAGAACTTCCCAACAAGTAGTTTAGCATGCTTTTTCTTAGCGTCTGTTTCCATGGTGACTTGTTGATTCGTTGCTCTGTTGAGGATGTCTTGTGTGTTCACGGTTAACATACTGAGTTGTCTGAACTTACTCCCGGATGCGTTTTTGGAACCAGCATGCCTCGAGTAGGCAAGGTTTGGGTTAATCAACCGAGAGTTCAGGGTATATGTGTAAGTATATGTAGGTATGTGGTAAGTTAACCTTGCTTTCTGGACCCCCCCCCTCTGATATTGTGTAACAATAATGAATGGGAGCATCTGTAATTTATTTTTTCCTGCCTGAAGATGTGGCCTCAAACAATATTTGTTCACTTATAAATGTGTCATCAATAATGAAACCAGGATCGTTTGTCTTCATCACATGTGAAGTCTGAATGTCTTTGAGTCAGCTGGGTTTTATTTTTTTTTTTGGAGCTGGGGATTTTTAATGGATTTCAGTCAGTTTCTCCTCAAGTTCACACAGATGTAAAAAAAAATCACATTAACAAGCAACATGATCCACAAACAAATATTCATTCAGTCTTCATTTTCAATGCTTTTGCTTCAACTCTACAATGGTTTTCAAATTTACTTTCAATACACTAAATCAAGTATTTGAACAAATATTCATGTTGTAGTTTGAACTACTTGTGCTCAGGTCTCATTTGACAGTGTCTGAAATGTACAAAACAATATATGCAGACGGAGTAAACTAAGTATCACTTGTGTTTTTTGTATTTCTGTCATCTCTCAGACTGGTGGGACTTGATGAAACAAGAGTGAATGGAAGATGGATAGCTCTTCTATTTTCTGCCTTTAGATCTAGATATCCAGATGCAAATGAGAATCAAAATGAAGTTGTGGAAGATGCAATGGACTGACGTTTAAAAAACATCCAAGCATTTAAATCTCTTTGTTGGTTTCCTCTCTTCTGTGTCTTTTTCCTCTAATGTTTAAATGTGGTGAATCACAATTTTATTTGTGAAGAAACATAAAATTTTAATCAAACATGAGATGTATATAATATCTCTCAGTTCAGCTCTTCTCATTTTAATGCTTTTATAGTTGTTCAAAGTTACAAATAGCATCTCTATGAAAATCATAATAAAAATTCAACAGAATATGGGAGGTTATAATGTCTTAGAATGACAGTTTCTGAATTTTCACCTAGTCTTACCTGTACTTGTGTTCAAATTGCCAGATTTATTTCTCAATGCTATCTCTGATTGTTGATTTTGGATTTTCAAACTTTCAATGATAAGAATTTCTCATTAAATCAATGCATATGCAAATGAACCTGTCTCTGTAAACTTTACAGTTGTTGTACTAACGTTAGTTTGAACCACCAATTTTGTTTCTGTGCAAATGCATTTGATGAATCACATGAATCCTGTTGGTCACATGACATTTACATACAGGCACAGTGCTATCACAAACGTTTTTCAATACAAATATTTATGGTTCCCTTTCAGTCGGTCACGTTCGACGTACGTCGGACGTCACCGACGAATTGGGATCACTTCTGGGAGCCCCTATCAGCTTCGAGTGTATAGAGAACGGGCCAATGGCCATTGGCGTGCGAGATTTGCATCTCGCGCTCCGCCCCGCATCGCGGGTATAAAGCGGAAGCGGATGCAGCGCACATTTGTCATTCACTTCGGAGCCAAACAAGCTCATGAAAGACTGTTCCTGCTCAGCAGAGAGAAAGAGAGAGAGCGAGAGAAGAGGCTTTTGTGCTGGGGAGAAGGCACGTGCAGTGACAACCGCGAGCTCACCGAAATCGGTGAAACAAACTGCTGTTTTTACAGCATCCCGATTGGTTCGGTGGGGGCGTTCCACGGTGAGTGCAAACACAGGCTGCACTATCCCCTGTGTTTGCCGCGGTTGTTCCTGGGTGCTTCAGCACGTTAAAGAGCTTCTTCTAAAAGAGCAACACGGGTGTGAAATTGCGTCTTTTTCAAGATGTCATTCCACCCGTGCGTTTCTGGATGCGGTCGTTCCCTGTCACCAGCTGACGGTCACAATCGCTGCCTGACATGTCTGGGTATTCAACATGCCGAGGCAGCGTTTGTGGATAGCTCGTGTTCCCATTGCGGGAACATGACTATCTCGGCGCTAAGGTCGAGACTCGCCTACCTTCGGGAGGGTGGAGTCCCCTTACCTATGCCCCGATCTAGTGCTATCCCTGCCCAGCACGATAGACCTACTTCGGCGAATAGCCAGGGTGACCTGAGGATCACGTTTAGGGCACACCCGCCGAGCCAGCCTCCGTGGGCCCCTAAACCCTCTGTAGTGCCGCAGCCGGTTGAGCTTCCGGAGGAAGTCGCTGGCCCCTCTCGAGGTGGTCCAACGGTGACCTTTGGAGCTCCAGCAGAGGATAGGATGTCGATCGCTGCATCGGAGGGGGAGTTTCAGTCCTCGGGGGATGAAGACCCGGCTGCGTTGCCTCCCTCTGGGAGAGTGGCGTTGCCCGAGACGGACCCCGAGCTGACGGCTATGCTTTCCCGGGCCGCCGAAAAGGTCGGGCTCGTGTGGAACCCTCCACCGTGTCCCGAGCCTTCTAGGCTGGATGATTGGTTTCTCGGGGCGGCTCGCGCTGGTTCTCAGCGTCCCGCCCCGGTGCCCTTCTTCCCGGAAGTGCATGAGGAGCTCACAAGGTCGTGGACGGCACCTTTTTCTGCCAAAAACCGGCCAAGTGGCTCCTCCCTCCTCACTACTCTCGACGGCGGGCCAGCCAAGGGGTACGTGGAGATCCCGCCGGTGGAACGGGCGGTTGCGATGCAACTGTGTCCGGCGTCCGCTTCCACCTGGCGCGGAGACCCACGCCACCCATCCAAGGCCTGTAAGTTCTCCTCCAGTCTAACTGGGAAGGCTTACAAGGCTTGTGGACAGGCTGCGTCCGCCTTGCATGCCATGGCGTTGCTCCAGGTACACCAGGCCCAGGCACTCATGGACATGCACGAGGGTAGACCTGACCCAGAGCTCCTCCGGGAGCTCCGGACGGCGACGGACCTCGCCCTCCGGGCGACGAAAGTCACCGCCCGTTCCATTGGTCAGGCGATGTCCACTCTTGTGGTCCAGGAGCGACATCTCTGGCTCAACCTGGCCGATATGAGGGAGACTGATAAGTATCGGTTCCTGGACTCCCCCATTTCCCCGGTTGGGCTGTTCGGCGACGCGGTCGAGAGCTTTGCCCAGCAGTTCTCGACTGTCCAGAAGCAGACGGAGGCCATCAAACACATCCTGCCCCGGCGGTCAGCTGCTGCCCAGCCGCCGGCCGCAGCTCCTCCGTCTGCTCGTCGCCGAGGGCGGCCATCCGCCGCCGCCCCCCGCTCCCGCCCCAGCCCAGCAGCAGCCTCCACCAGGGCAACGGCGTGGAGCCGGCCGCGGGAAGGCCGGCCAGCCCGCTCAGGCCGCTGCCAAGCCAGGTGGCAATCGTCGTCGTAAGAGACCCTGAGACGGGCCACCCAGAGATGGAGGAGACAGCTCTTCAGGAGGTGGTGACAGCACCGCTCCTTCTCCCGCTGGAGGGCCGGGAGAGAATTCTATGTTCTTGTTTTGTTTCTGTTCCGCCACTGGCCTTCGGGCCAGTGGTACCCAAAACTTCAAAGAAAGAGCTGTTTCTAAAATCTCTGGGTGCCAAGAGAGCGCGCTTGGCGGTGTACGACGCTCCCATGCCTTGTCACCCTCCGGTGCCTCTCTTATCGCCAGCAGGGGGTGCTGGCTGTGTCCAGGACGCACTCAAGAGGCCTCCGCACACCCGTGCACCCCCTCAGCAGAAGCAGGTAAGTGTTGCATTGCGCACTCAGACCCCACTTCGGGCCGCGATGCCGTCCGAGTCGGGTCCCTGCACTCCGCTGCGCTGCCCCGCTGCGGGTATGTCTGTGGTGCCGTTGGTCTCGCTGGGAGCCTGGCTAGCGCTCCCCAGCCCGTCCCGCTGGCTCATCCGTACTATCAGACTCGGCTATGCGATTCAGTTTGCTCGGCGGCCCCCCAAGTTCAGGGGCGTTCACTTCACCTCCGTGTCGAAGGAGAGCGCCCCCGTGCTACGGGCGGAGATCGCAGTGCTACTGGCGAAGGACGCGATAGAGCCGGTCCCTCCAGCCGATATGAAGACAGGCTTCTACAGCCCGTACTTCATTGTACCCAAGAAAGGCGGCGGGTTACGGCCACTCTTGGACCTGCGATTCCTGAATCGGTCCCTTCACAGGCTGCCGTTCAGAATGCTAACGCAGAAACGCATCTTCAGGTGCATCCGTCCCCAAGATTGGTTTGCAGCGATCGACCTGAAGGACGCGTACTTTCATGTCTCGATTCTCCTTTGACACAGACCGTTCCTACGCTTTGCGTTCGAGGGACGGGCATATCAGTACAGAGTCCTACCCTTCGGGCTGTCCCTGTCGCCCCGCGTCTTCACGAAGGTCGCGGAGGCGGCCATTGCTCCCATGAGAGAGCGTGGTGTTCACATTCTCAACTACCTCGACGACTGGCTGATTCTGGCTCAGTCGAAGGCGCAGTTGTGCGAACACAGGGACATGGTGCTCAGTCACCTCAGCCTGTTGGGACTATAGGTCAACTGGGAAAAGAGCAAACTCTGCCCCGTGCAGAGGATCTCTTTTCTCGGTATGGAGTTGGACTCGGTCAATCTGACAGCGCGACTCACAGAGCAGCGCGTCCAGTCGGTGTTGAACTGCTTGAATTCGTTCAAATGCAGGACAGCGGTACCACTGAAACATTTTCAGAGGCTCCTGGGGCATATGGCATCCGCAGCCGCAGTGACGCCGCTCGGATTGCTTCATATGAGGCCGCTTCAACACTGGCTACACGACCGAGTCCCGAGATGGGCGTGGCAGAGCGGCTCATTCCGTGTCTCAGTAACACCGAAGTGTCGCCAAACCTTCAGTCCGTGGTTGGACCCTTCGTTCCTACGGGCAGGAGTTCCCCTAGAACAAGTGTCCAGGCATGCTGTGGTCTCCACGGATGCCTCATCCACCGGCTGGGGGGCCACGTACAACGGGCTTGCAGTTTCGGGTCTGTGGACGGGGCCTCAACTGCAATGGCATATCAATTGCCTCGAGTTGTTAGCAGTTCGTCTTGCGCTGGGCCGCTTCAAAGGGCCGCTACGAGGCAAGCACGTTCTGGTCCGTACGGACAACACTGCGGCCGTTGCGTACATCAACAAACAGGGTGGTCTACGCTCCCGCCGCATGTCACAACTCGCCCGCCATCTCCTCCTCTGGAGTCAGAAGCATCTGAGGTCGCTTCGTGCCATTCATATCCCGGGCCTGCTCAATCGTGCAGCCGACGAGCTCTCACGACAGCAAGTGCTCCCAGGAGAGTGGAGACTCCATCCCCAGGTGGTCCAGCTGATCTGGAGTCGCTTCGGGACCGCACAGGTAGACCTGTTTGCCGCCCCGGACACGTCTCACTGCCAGTTGTTCTATTCCCTGACCGGGGGGACCCTCGGCTCGGATGCGCTGGCACACAGCTGGCCCCGGGGCCTACGCAAATATGCGTTTCCCCCAGTGAGCCTTCTTGCGCAGACACTGTGCAAGGTCAGGGAGGACGAGGAGCAGGTCTTGCTAGTTGCGCCATACTGGCCCAACCGGACCTGGTTCCCGGAACTAGTGCTCCTTGCGACAGCACCTCCTTGGCCCATTCCTCTGAGGAAGGACCTCCTGACTCAGAGACGGGGCACCCTGTGGCACCCGCGTCCGGACCTCTGGAAACTCCATGTCTGGTCCCTGGACGGGACGCGGAGGTTCTAGGTGGCCTACCACAGGCTGTGGTAGACACCATCACTTCCGCCAGAGCCCCCTCTACGAGGAAAAGCACGATCTGGTCGTCAGGTTCCTGAGGGGGGCGAGGAGATTAAATCCGCCTCGCCCTCACTCTATACCCTCTTGGGACTTGCCCCTGGTGCTAACCGCATTACAGAGGGCTCCCTTTGAGCCTTTGCAGTCAGTAGAGTTAAAAATCCTGTCCTGGAAGACAGTACTCCTGACTGCATTGGCTTCCATCAAGAGGGTAGGGGACCTGCAGGCATTTTCGGTCGACGAATCGTGCCTGGAATTCGGAGCGGGTAACTCTCATGTAATCCTGAGACCCCGGTCCGGATATGTGCCCAAGGTTCCCACCACTCCCTTTCGGGACCAGGTGGTGAACCTGCAAGCGCTGCCTTCGGAGGAGGCAGACCCAGCCCTGGCTTTTCTCTGTCCCGTTCGTGCTCTGCGGACTTACGTAGACAGAACGCAAAGCTTCAGGACCTCAGAACAGCTCTTCATCTGTTACGGAGGCCAGCAGAAGGGAAAGGCTGTCTCCAAGCAGAGGATGGCTCACTGGATAGTGGATGCCATCGCCTTGGCGTATGAAACCCAAGGCGTGCCCTGCCCGCTTGGGTTGAGGGCCCACTCCACTAGGAGTGTGGCCTCTTCCTGGGCGCTGGCGCACGGCGCCTCGCTGACAGATATATGTAGAGCTGCGGGCTGGGCGACACCTAACACGTTTGCTAGATTCTATAGCCTCCGTGTAGAGCCGGTTTCTTCCCGTGTGCTCGCTTCAAATAGCCAGTAACACCGAAGGGCCCGTTCTAGTGACGGCTTGCTGCGCCATTCCCCTCCTCATGGACCGGATACGTGCGCTGATATGCTCCAGTCGAGTTCCCCAGCACGGCGAACCCTGTTGAGTCCTCCGCAACCCGTGGCAGTCAGACGTGGCGGAGCGTCCGACGCCAGGTCTAACACTCGTATGCATTGGTGGAACTTGTGTTAGGCTGGGTATCCATATGTTGTGACCCCTACGGCGGTCCCATATGTGTATTCTTCCACGGTACGGCTCCCTACGGCGAGCCCGTGTCTTTCCCTTGGCAGAGCTCGCTCTGCCGTCTCTGTGCGGTGTAGTCTCCCGCCTGCATTGGCCGGGGCCACCCCTGGGACTTCCGTATGTTGTACTGCCCACGGCCAGTCCATACATGTATATTCCACATGATACCTCCCTACGGGTAGGATGTGGCTTCCGCAGCGCCCCCCCCGGGGCACGCTTTCCCAGCGTTATCCAATACTCTGCTGAGTGGGTCTTGTGGAACAGCAGCAGTGACTCTCCCTGCGTAAGTTCCCCGCCCCGAACAGACGGGGGTCTGAGGGGCTTTCGCTGGGCGCTGGAAGTGGTAGTAACTGTGGCGTTTTCCATAGGGATCCCAATTCGTCGGTGACGTCCGACGTACGTCGAACGTGACCGACTGAAAGGGAACGTCTCGGTTACGTATGTAACCCTCGTTCCCTGAAGGAGGGAACGGAGACGTACGTCCCGTCGCCACAGTTGCTGTACCATCACTGCAGCGGCCGAGTCACTAGTTCGGCTCCTCAGTGAAAAACAAATGTGCGCTGCATCCGCTTCCGCTTTATACCCGCGATGCGGGGCGGAGCACGAGATGCAAATCTCGCACGCCAATGGCCATTGGCCCGTTCTCTATATACTCGAAGCTGATAGGGGCTCCCAGAAGTGATCCCAATTCGTCGGTGACGTCCGACGTACGTCTCCGTTCCCTCCTTCAGGGAACGAGGGTTACATACGTAACCGAGACGTTTTATGGTGATGAGGACATCACATTTTAATGTTCCTTCAACCCTAAAAATCCTAGTTTAATCCCTGAGTATCAAGGTGATCCTACTAATTTACTCTAATCTTTACTTTTTACATTCTTAGTGATGTATGCACACATATGCTGCCCTGAGATATCAAGAAGAAAATGATTTATTGTATAGTTGCTCAATATTGTTACAGTTGTAAAGCCTTTAGATTATGGTAAAAGTATTTTCATGCAGGGTATTTTACTGCAGTACAGCTGAAAATGAAAACATCAATGTAACCTGGAAAAAACCTGTTTGCTCTTTTGTCCTTTCAAAAGAACATATTTATTTTTAGTATAAAAATAAACAATTTAGTATTAAATAAATTTTAAAGTATATATGAACACATCTCTAGGACACAAACACAACACAGCAAAGTCATACAGTGCTTTCTGTCTTCATTTTCAACACCAGATGTGAGCCATGTCTCACTGGAGAATCCCAGTTGTCATTAATGTCAGACTACACAACATTCAAGATTCATTACAAATGGACGCATTAAAATGTTCATTTTTAATGAGTTAAATTCATTAAAAACTGACACAAGAAGACATGCCACGTTTGCTGACTGTGAGCTGCATTACACACGTGATTGAAATGGTGGCTAACAAAGAAATCTCTAGCGTTAATTTTAATAATGACTTACCTTGGAAAACGAAGACAATTTGACAGTCGTCGACGTCACACTGCAGGACTGGACGTCAAATCTTCTGACTCTGCCAGAATTTCTTTGGAGGTAAAATTTGATCACAACAGTCAGGGTCGGTTCTGCCCGGACAGCTCTGTCTGTCCTGTCTTTGTTTTGTGTTTAAGCACAAGGCTTTGTCTTTCTTTGTGTTGGCCATGTGCTCCTCTTGTCCTGCCTCCTTGTTTTCATTTACCACGGCCTCTCGTTTAGTCCTTGTCTAGTCCTCGTTAACTTGAGGGTGTTCACCTGTTTCTCATGTGTTGCTTCCTTTTATATTGTCAAGTGTTTCATCTGTGCGCTTTCCCACACTTGAAGAAGATAGGTCTCACTATTTGAAGATTAAACTGGATTTCACTCAATGATTAGCCCTTGTGAATTATTTCCATCCATTTATTTGTTGTAGCATTAAGCTATGTAGGTGAAAAACCTTTAAAGAAATAAACATACAGACAGTGTAAATCACCAGCAAACCCAATAAAATGCATAAATTAGCAGGTTTAACATGACCTAATTTTGACTTTTACAAAGAACATCAATACCTTAAGTTAATGAACCATTTAAAACATGAATATTTCACCAAGCTGTTCTTTTTAACTTTTTATTCATCAGTGAATTCTGAAAAAAGTATCACAGGTTCCAAAAAAATATTAAGCAGCACAACTGTTTCCAACACTGATAATAATCAGCATATTATAATGATTTCTGAAGGATGATGCGACAGTGAAATGATTAACACGTGCAGAATTGTTGCAATAAAATGTATTTATTTTACGTATTTACTATATTAGAAGTAATTAATTGGAAAATATATCAATATGCTTGTGCATATTGATATATTTTCCAATTAATGACTTTAATATTATTTTCCAATTAATTAAATAAATTAATAAATAATGTCCACTTATGACCAAACAAAATGTTTATATTTATGTTTTTATGTATATGATACAGTTTATATAAATTTCCCAAAATTTCCAATTTCCAAATTCCTGTTAAGTTTCCAAATTGGAATATTTCCAAAACTCCCCTAATTAAGTTCCCGTGGAAAATTTTCCACCTCTTCGCAACCCTGGTTGACACCTGTAGTGACTGTATAAGGGAAACAGGTCTATTTAGCTCGAATGAATGAATGAATTCATAGGGAATTTTGAAAGAGTCAATTATTTAACTATCAACTCTGCAGTGGATATTAATATCCACACAGTAGTAAAACACTACAATAGCCAGGTAACATAGATCAGCAGTTTAAGACATTAAATTCGTTAGCACATAACACAAGAACACTTATCTTTAAATACAAATGAAACTTTATTGATTACTCTAACACATAAAACTAATATCTAACAAACACACGCAAACACACATTCACACGCGTTACAGAAAGGAAGAAATTGAGGAAAGAATGAGTTTTAAGAGAGTGAAATGATGAAATCCCAAATTTCTAGCAATATATGCATTTATAACACATGACCTGAATGAACCATCAATCATTAATTTAACCCTCCTATCGTTTCTTAGGTGGGGTTATTAAATTTGATATCAATGCACCAGTTCAGTTAGAATCTGAAGGTTACTTGCGTTTGTATCTCGTATCGTCTTTGAATGGGGATTCCCTTTTCGGTCCTGGCTGGAGGGGTTTCCAAGGTTCTTTGATTTGCTGACGGTCTTATAGTGTCTTTGATCGACGTCTTGGGAAGCCAATCACGTGGCGTGTTGGCGGATGGCTGGAAAGTCTTGTGGATGTTGTTTGAAGTTGAAGCGCGCTCTGCTGTAGATTCGGCGAGAGAAACTTTGCAGCAAAACTTAACTTAGAACACTCAACGGAAAGAAAAGAAACTAAGTAAAAGAAAGGAAAGTGAGACGAGAGTATTTAGATGGCTTGAATGAAATAACCCATTTTCTCTGATCTTGGTCTGCCACGATCGTCTGATCGTCTATCTCGTCATATCGTCATCTTATGTCTCTGGCATCTTGACTTGAACAATGAACAAGCTCTTTGTTTGTGTTCTGAGATTTTAAACTCAAATATTTGCCCATCCTTCTGGATGGGTTCTGACCAATTAGGTATCATCTTGGTTCAGAGATGACTGTGTCCCCACCCCTCACCATAAATTATCTGTTATATCTGGTCTTCTAACTTCCCGCTCTTAAGCAGAGTACAGTTAGACATGATTTCTTATTATAAGAACACGGTACATTCTACACAAATTTCCCTCAAGCCATCTTTTGAATTAGAAGGATACAAACATAAAGATACCAAGCAAGGTACACTTTCAATCAATCATTCAATATTTATACAATTACATGAATTGTGAGTGATATATACTGTATATGCATAATGGTCATGTGTATTGGTTATAGACATGATATAGAATTATGCAGTAGAAGGCTATTTGAATGTAAGTCCGGCTATCCTTGGATGATTTGATGCAGTTTATACGTGACAACAGTTTCTCTGGGTTTTCTGTGGATTTTAACCGTGTCACTCAGAGTTCGTCTAAAGCTCGTTGAGACAACGGGGATCTGGTTTGTTTCTTTGTCTTGTGGGTCAAACAACCTCGTCGTTATCTTTGTGTGGCTCGAAGTTTGCAAGGCAATAAAGTACTTAGCTGGGGGGGGGGGTGTTAGTTGGCAGACAGAACGGCGGCCACATCTTTTACGGCCATTGTTGATTTGTTGAGTTGAGTTTTGTGTGGAATTATGTTTGAACGAATCATCGGAAGATTCAGTTGTGTCTGGTGCGCCCTCAAACCCTACACACCAATGAAATGAGCTTTAAGTGTGAATTTACAGGAGATCTGAAGACATCATCATAATAAATGAGGTGAAAACAGGAACTATTGAGATGAAATAAAGAGTCTTTTCAGCAGCTCTGTTAATATTGATGAGCCTCAGACTATCAACACTCATTCAACAAGACATTCAGGATCATCAGCAGATCATCTCACTTTATTCTGACTGTTTGCTCTTACAAACACATTTCCCAGATAGCAAAAATCATCTGGCCCAGATTTGGCCCAGACCATTCGTAAGTTCTGTGCCAGATCAGCGCATCAGACTTGGGCCGGTGTCTTCTGGCACAACGGGTCAATACCGGCACAGATCCGTTTTTTTACTCATCCGGACCAGCACTGGGCCAGCTCCGGACCAGATGCGGATTCCTTTATGGTGATTTGGCCCAAGTGTTCCAGCTCTTTGTCCAGTATCATACCAGATCTCGGCCAGCTCATTTTGTAGACGCGCGTACACACACACACACACACACACACACACACACACACAGAGAGAGAGAGACAGAAAGTAGCATTCATATCTTCTTCAAGCATCTTCATCTCATATGCATGATTAAATATCTTATTGTTTTATGCTACTGATATTTTCTCTTAGGTTTCAACATGAAGCTCTTAGAAAACAAAAAGTTAAAGTATTGATTTAGATGTAAAGACAATTACTGTACTAAACACTTTTATTTAAAGTAAAATACCACCTGATAATCTAATGTTAGCGCTAAGTCAGCAGCCACTACTTCCCTGTAAACATACATTCAAAATAAAATTGGACAGAGTAAATGTCATATTCAAAGTCTTTAAACCTTGATCCATCTTCCATTTATTAAGCATATTAAAACGAATCAATACACAAAACAATGCAACAACAGTGCCACTGTGCATCTTTTCTTTCATTTTGATCTTGCACAAGAACTCAAACCAAAGTTCATATAAACCTCATATAAAGTCTCTACTTCTTGTGCTTATATAATATTCACAAAGCTTAAAACAGTGCTACACAAATAGTTAAACAATCTCAGAACTTTTCTCAATGTATATTTAAAATACATTTGAATGATTACTCATGCTGTGTAGTGACATAAGCCATGTGAATTTATTTGTCCCAGAAAATTAGGTCTTGAGTAGAAAAGAGACAGTGAAAAGTTGAAAAAATAAATAAATAAAATTCCCCCAAAAGTTCATATTATGAACCGCAAACACACCAAGAACCAAACAAGATGGGTAGGAAATCCATGGAACTACAAGCCACTTCACACGTGCCATTTAATTCCCATGAGGCATCTGCAAACAAAAGACCAAGAAGAAAGCTGTTAGTTTTGTTGAGTTCCACTGAAGCAGCGTTCAGAGCCAGACTATTGATTGACTGTAAATGGACCTATTTAGCCAAAGTTTAGTTTTATTGTCTATTATTTGAGCTATTTTACAAAATCTAGCACAAAAAAATTATATTATGACACTGCTGTTTTTGGTAATGCTTTAGATTACAGATTACAGAAAGTACTGCATAAGTAAAACGAATTTACAGCGTAACATTCGGTAATTATAGTATAAATATAAAGTACATACGTGTAGGTATAAGGGAACAATATGTAATATTTGGGGAATAAAGGGGGAACTACCAGGAAAATGTAATTATTTATACTGAATTTTTTAATTAAGGGGTAATTATCTGTGTAGTTACAGGGTGTGAATCTGCGGGCTGTAAATTAAAGTGGTGTTTGTTACCCTCTTCTTTCATGTAGTTAATAATAAAAACACGTACACAATCTGATATCACTCGGAAACATTTATTTGAAAAACAACTTTCAAAACAGATTTACGACACTTCTTATTCATTTATTCATTTTTTAAAATAAACTTTTCATTTCAAATACTAACGTCCTGACAGAAAAAAGCATGTTTTGTCCCTTTTTTGTTTCTCTTGCTTGGCTTCTCCTCCTCTTGTTCCTCTTCTTCATTTTCATTATTTCCACTGAAGGAATCCCATTGTTAGGCAATGGACAGAGACAGAGGGATAAGTGAACTCAATGCAAAGTTTATTAGTGACAGAGGCACAAACACAGGTAACTTGCAGAAAATGATGAAAGTCAGATGAATCACTGAGAGCAGTCACTTAGCTGAAGTACAAACCCGATTCCAAAAAAGTTGGGACACTGAACAAATTGTGAATAAAAACAGAATGCAATGATGTGGAAGTTTCAAATTTCAATATTTTATTCAGAATACAACATAGATGACATATCAAATGTTTAAACTGAGAAAATGTATTATCTTAAGGGAAAAATAAGTTTAATAAATTACATGGCATCAACACATCTCAAAAAAGTTGGGACAAGGCCATGTTTACCACTGTGTGGCATCCCCTCTTCTTTTTATAACAGTCTGCAAACGTCTGGGGACTGAGGAGACAAGTTGCTCAAGTTTAGGAATAGGAATGTTGTCCCATTCTTGTCTAATACAGGCTTCTAGTTGCTCAACTGTCTTAGGTCTTCTTTGTCGCATCTTCCTCTTTATGATGCACCAAATGTTTTCTATGGGTGAAAGATCTGGACTGCAGGCTGGCCATTTCAGTACCCGGATCCTTCTTCTACGCAACCATGATGTTGTAATTGATGCAGTATGTGGTCTGGCATTGTCATGTTGGAAAATGCAAGGTCTTCCCTGAAAGAGACGACGTCTGGATGGGAGCATATGTTGTTCTAGAACTTGGATATACCTTTCAGCATTGATGGTGCCTTTCCAGATGTGTAAGCTGCCCATGCCACACGCACTCATGCAACCCCATACCATCAGAGATGCAGGCTTCTGAACTGAGCGCTGATAACAACTTGGGTTGTCCTTGTCCTCTTTAGTCCGGATGACATGGCGTCCCAGTTTTCCAAAAAGAACTTCAAATTTTGGGCCAACCAGGGAAACCACACGAAGCTCTGGGGAAAACATATGTCCTAGAAGATGGCAGAGGAAGCGAGACCGATCCGGAAAAGCGCCTGCAACGAACTGACAAACAGGACACGCAAACACACACATTAAATAGAGCGCTAAACAAGGAACAGCTGCTGCTGATAATGATCAGCACTCAACAAGGCCACGCCCCCCCATACACACACACGAGGGCGAGTCAGTGAATCCATGAACCGTGACAAGGGATTTTTTTGGCTACCGAATACCTTGGTCCAAAGCGGGCCAACTGGGGCTTGAGGTGTGGAGTCAGGAGACGGTCAAGACCGCTGCTCATTTTCAATGTTTTCACATCAGGCTAACCTCGATATTTAAGACATTTAAAACAATTTTCCACTCAAAACACCAGTGTTCAGACACCAGCGAGTGACCATGACCAGATTAATGTTTTTTAGTCTGGTAATTTTAACATATTAAATGCAGTGAGGTTAGCCACTATTCTTCATTGTAATGTTATGCTGATGAAAAACAGTAATAGCTAAAAACACAAACTTCCATTATGCTTCTTCTATCTGATATTTACCTCAGTTAATGCCTCTTTGGCTCTTGCACGTTCTTTCCGGGCGCCGCCACGGTCAGAGGCTAGATTAAACCAACGGATGGCATAAGAATCAATTTCAGTATCTGCTGCACTGGTAGAGGGCAGGTTACTCCTTACAGCTCCTGTTGAGAAAAAATATGTGCAATAAACTTCTCCAACTTCCCCAGACTAATAAGCTCCTGATTGATAGTTCTTCTGTAATGTAAATCAGTTAAGGGAAAAACAGGTATATTGACGATTTAAATATTAATTTAAAGGGATAGTTCACCCAAAAATGACAATTTGCTGTTGATTTACTCACTCTCAGGCCATTCAAGATGTAGGTGACTTTTTTTTGTTCAGTAGAACAGTAAAGATGATGTTTAGCTGAAACTGTGGTCCTTGGTGATTCATATAATGTAAGTGTCACAAACACCGGTGAAGATTCCACCATCGGCCACCGGAGGTCTCACTCACCTGAATACTAGTTCATTCGGACTTCATTTCCCAAGCATCCACAGTCTGGGATTGATTACTGCACACCTGATCCCGATCACACTGACTATATATTCCCTCATCTCACACACACACACACTCATTGTGGGTGTCATTGAGAAGGTCAGGGATGTGAAGGAGCCACTCAGTAAGCTACGACACATGTAATCGGTTTACGGAAAGCGATTGCGTTTTTTGATGGCAGCGAACGCGGCAAAATCAATAATGTCAAAATATAGGAAAAGTAATAATGAAAATGGACCAGAGACACTAGTTAGTGTTGATGATACAGATGAGGAGGATGATCAAATGGAACTAGGGAGGACAGGAGAAGAAAGGAATAAAGATATGAAGGAAGATGCAGATACAAAGAAAAGAAAGAAAAGAACTTCAGGAAGAAGTTCAGGGGAGAATGGAAATGAACGGGAGATGAGGAATGTAAATTTAGACGAGTTGAAGGTAATATTGAAATTTAAAGAGGATGGTGGAATACAAAAGATAAGTCCAATTGTACTAACAAAAGAGTTGAGAAATATCTGGAGAGATTAAGTTTGTAAGCGTGTTAAATAATGGAGACTTGATGATAGTGTGTGACAACGAAGAGCAAAAAAGGAAAGTGATGAAGATCAAAGTAATGTGCAAGCAGGAAGTGGTGAGTAGCAAGCTTGTGGGACAGAGGCAGTGGGTAAGTGGAGTAATATCTGGTGTGCCATTAGAAGTGTCTATGGAAGAGCTTAAAAGTAATATTAACGGAGGGAAAGTAGTTGGTGCTAGGCGACTGTTATGAATAGAAAAGGGAATAGAATGGAGAGTCTCTCCATTCTAGAGTTGTTTTGCCAGATAAGGTTAAACTTGCTTTTATCAGTTACACAGTGAGGCCTTTTGTGCCTCCTCCTTTAAGATGCTATAATTGTCAAAAATACGGGCATGTGGCTATGGTGTGTAAGGCTAAGAAACAATGTGCAAGATGTGGGGGGGAACATGATTATGGCAAATGTGAAGGAGCAGGACCAAAATGTGAGGTGAGGAAAAGAGCTATTGAAGTACAGAATGAGAGAGCTAAGAAGAATATAACATATGCAGAAGCTGTTAAAGCACTTGATACAAAGAATAAACAGAAAGATGTGCAAAAGGAGAGGAGAAATGAGGAAACTTCAGAGATGGAAGGTAGGATCACAGAAGAGACAATGATTGTGAATAAAGTAAATTTGAATAAAGTTGTTCATTGCTGAAGTAATTAATTGTACTGCACAAACTGAAAAGAAGACAACTAAGATTCAAATCATAGTCCAGGCAGCAGAGAGATTCTTGGGAGTAAAGGATATATCATGGGTAATGATCAGAGATGGGCTGGTTACTGAGACACAGTCAAGCCAGGAAGCTTGGTTTGGATAGGAGGATGATTTTAATTTTGCAATGGAATGCGAGAAGTCTTGTGGCTAATGGATTGGAGTTTAAAAGTGTTATTAATGAGATGGAAATTAAACCTGATCCAATATGTATACAAGAGTCATGGCTTAAACCCAGATTTAATTTTGTTATAAAAGGATATGTGAGTGAGAGAAGAGATCGAGGGGAGGGTAATGGCGGAGGGTGTATTACTCTGATTAAGGAAGGGATGCAATATAGAACATTAGGCATAAGGTGTAACACAAGAGTATGTTGTAGTGGAGGTATGGGTGAATGGAATACGGTATGTAATAATAAACTTTTATAATCCTTGTAAGAAATTAGTGTTGAATGAGTTCAAATCAAAATGAAGATAGGGTGATTTGGTGTGGGGACTTTAATGCACAGAGTATGTTATGGGGAGGTTTAGTGACAGATTGTAATGGAGTGGTGGTGGAAGATTTGATTGATCGGAGGAATTTGGTGTGTCTGAATGATGGGGGTAATACGAGAGTAGATGTGGCTACAGGTAAAGAATCTGTGCTAGATTTAACAATGGTGTCTGACTCAATTGCAGGGAGTGCTGAGTGGGAAATATTGCGACAAGATACTATTGGGAGTGATCATTATCCAATAATGATATCTGTTAGAGTAAATGTGAGCAGAAGTAAGGTGAGTCAAGGAAATATTGGTAGCTGGAGGTTTGATAAAGCGAGTTGGGAAGAATTTATGAATTTGAGTGAAGAGGGATTAAAGAATATTATAATAGAACCAGATAGATCTGTAGAAATGATTAGTGATGATATTGTATATGCAATTCAAGTAGCAGCGAATAAATATATACCAAAGGGGAAAGGAGGTAGGAAGAATAAGATAGGTCCATGGTGGAATGAGGAATGTAAAAGTGCAATAAGAAGGAAAAGGAAAGCATTTGGGATAGTTAGGAGAACACATGATTTTCAAGATTTAATAGAGTATAAACAAGCACAAGCTGAGGTAAGGAGGATAATAAGGAAAGCCAAGAAAGAGTATTGGAAGAATACACCAAAAGAGGAGGTATGGGGCATGATTAAGAAAATGAAAGGGATTCAAAAGGGTAATGGGTATCCAGTTTTAATTATGGAGGGAGAATAGCTGTGGAGGATGGAGAAAAAGTGGAAATGTTTTTAAAGGCATTTATAAAAGTAAATAGTTCAGAAAATTTGACTGAGCAGAGTAAAGAAATGAGAGAGGGTGTGCTGAAGGAATATCCTGATATAAAGAAGAAAAAAAAGACTGATGATAATTTGTTAGATGTATCATTCTCTGTGAGTGAATTAAAGAATGCAGTAAGAAGAATGAAACAATCTACTCCAGGATTGGATGCAATTAGTTACTGTATGATGAAGCATTTTAGTGAAACTTCTATGAAAGTGATTTTAACATTTTATAATAGAATATGGATGGAAGGTATAATTCCTCAAAGTTGGAATAACTATAACTATTAATTATACCTATTAAAAAGCCTGGGAAAGATCCAAGTAATCCTATAAATTATCGTCCAATAGCTTTAACTTCTCATTTATGTAAGGTAATGGAGAGAATGATAACTGATAGATTGACATATCATTTGAAAAAAAAAAACTGTTTTTCTCCATATCAAAGTGGGTTTAGGTGTGGTAGAGGGACTTTGGATTCAATAGTATCTTTAGAAGATGAAATAAGAAAGGCATTTATAAATAAGGAAAGTGTCATTGCTGTTTTCTTCGATATAGAAAAGGCATATGATATGTTTTGGAAAGAGGGATTACTAATAAAGTTACAGAAAATGAGTATAAAAGGAAGAATGTATAATTGGATTAAAGAGTTTTTAATTGGAAGAAGTATTAGAGTAAAGGTGGGTTGATCTATATCTTTAAGTGGAATAATTGATAATGGAACACCCCAGGGCAGTGTAATAAGTCCACTTTTATTTATTATCATGATTAATGATGTTTTCTCAAGGATACATAGAAGTATGGGGAAATCATTGTTTGCTGATGATGGGGCTCTCTGGTTTAAAGGAAAGAATATAGAGTATAACTTAAAGAAAATGCAATGTGCGTTAAATGAAGTAGAAAAGTGGTCAGGGGAAAATAGATTTAAGTTTTCAGTGGAAAAGACAAAAATAATACTTTTTACAAAAAAGAAGAGGAATGTGGATGTTAAGTTAAAATTATACAAAAAAGAACTAGAGCGTGTATGTATAGTACGATTTCTAGGAGTTTGGTTTGATAGTAGATTAACTTGGAGAGAGCATATAGAAAAAATGGTGGGAAGATGGGAGCGAGTAGTGAATGTAATGAGATGTATTTCAGGTCAGGAATGGGGAGCAGATAGATTGGCTTTAAAAACCATATATATATATCCATGATAAGATCTATAATGGATTATTGTTGTATTGTATATGGTTCTGCAAATAAATCTCATTTAATTAAGCTAGAAAGAATTCAGTCTCAAGCACTTAGGATTTGCTGCGGCGCATGTCTAACTTCTCTAGTTTCTGCTCTTCAGATAGAGATGGTTGAAATGCCTTTGCAGATAAGAAGACAGCAATTAATGGCATCTTATTGGGCAAATTTAAGAGGCCAGAGTGAGGATCACCCTACAAGAAAAGTAATGAGTCTTAGTTGGGAATATGAGAAGAAAGAATGTATTAGTTTTGGATGGAGTGTGGGGAAATTAGTAAGAGATATGAGATTGGAAGAAGTTGGATATGCTCCAATAATTCCTTTATCACCAGTACCATTATGGGTTATGCCCCAACCAGAAGTTGATCTAAGCCTATTAGAAAAAAGACAAAAGGAAGGTTCATATGAAACAGAAGTACATAATGTAAGGGAGTATATCGGATCAAGATATGGGGAATATATGCACATTTTTACAGATGCTTCAAAAGATCCAAAAACTGGTCAGGTGGGTTCTGCATTCATTATTCCAAAGGTTAAAGTGTATAAGAATAAAATGATATCAGACTGTTTATCAGTGTATACTGGAGCGATGTTTGCCATAATTATGGCAATAAGGTGGATTAGGGAAGTTAAAATATCCAAGGCTGTAATATGTTCAGATTGTAGTTCAGCTCTAATCAAATCAAATCAAATCACCTTTATTTATATAGCGCTTTTTACAATGGCAATTGTTTCAAAGCAGCTTCACAGTGGTAACAGGAAAATAATGCAACGGAATTTGATTCGGCTGTACAGCCGCTCTGGTGAAAACGGTGATGTCATCAGCTCAGTTCAATTATCATATAGTGTCAATGCGGGCAGATCAGTAATATAGTTGAAATTTAAGTGTCCCCAACTGAGCAAGCCAAAAGCCAAAGGCGACGGTGGCAAGGAACCAAAACTCCTTCAGGGCCAGAATGGAGAAAAAAACCTTGGGAGAAACCAGGCTCAGTCGGGGTGCCAGTTCTCCTCTGGCCGACGAACAAATAGTGTATGATTATGATTCTGGCAACATTACAAGTCAGAAGTCATATTAGATCAATAGATATTCAAAGGATTATTCGAAAGATTGGAGTCATCACGCCGGGGACGGGTTTAATGAGGATGTCGTGTCGATGCGGCATTTACAGGGGGGAGTTTAATTGACACGGTCTCTGCAGACACTTCAAGGATATGGTCGTCATGTCCAGGCTAAGGTCCCCCATCTGGTCTGGATACGGCCCGGATCCGGCCGACTGCAGTAAACCTCGGGATAAACAGAGAGACTAACATTAGCGTAGATGCCATTCTTCTTATGATGTAACGAGTACATCAGGTGTTATTGGAAGTTCCCGGTTCCGGCTGAGCTAGTTAATGCAGCCTAAAACAATCATTTAACTGATTTGAATAATAGAAATTAAAAATGTTTTATGTGTATGCCATAGTAAAGAGATGTGTTTTTAGTCTAGATTTAAACTGACAGAGTGTGTCTGCTTCCCAAACAATGCTAGGAAGACTGTTCCAGAGTTTAGGTGCTAAATAGGAAAAGGATTGACCGCCTGCAGTTGATTTTGATATTCTAGGTATTATCAACTGGACAGAATTTTGAGACCGCAATAGACGTGATGGAGTATAATGTGTTAAGAGCTCGCTCAAGTACTGGGGAGCTAAACCATTTAGTGCTTTGTAAGTAATCAGCAAGATTTTAAAATGTATACGATGTTTAATAGTGAGCCAATGCAGTGTTGCCAGAACCGGGCTAATATGGTCATACTTCCTGGTTCTAGTAAGAACTCTAGCTGCTGCGTTTTGGACAAGCTGCAGTTTATTTATTAAGCGAGCAGGGCAACCACCCAGTAGAGCATTACAATAATCTAGCCTTGAGGTCATCTAACTGTTCAGCATTTTGCATTGAAAGCATGTGCCGTAATTTAGATATATTTTTAAGATGGTAGAATGCAGTTTTACAGATGCTAGAAACGTGGCTTTCAAATGAGAGATTGGTATCAAAGAGCACACCCAGGTTCCTAACTGACGACGAGGACTTGACAGAGCAGCCATCGAGTGTTAGACAGTATTCTAGGTTACTACTTGTGGAGTTTTTTTGTCCAATGATTAAAAATTCTGTTTTTTCTGAATTAAGTTGCAGGAAATTACTAGTCATCCAATTTTTTATATCAGCTATGCATTCTGTTAATCTTGTGAATTGGTAAATTTAGTCAGGGCGTGAAGAAATATAGAGCTGAGTATCGTCAGCATAACAATGAAAATTAACGCCATGCTTCCTAATAATATCTCCCAGTGGTAGCATGTACAGGGTGAAAAGCAACGGTCCTAGCACTGAGCCCTGCGGTACTCCATACTGAACTTGTGATCGGTGTGACATCTCTTCATTTACTGCTACAAACTGATAACGGTCAGATAAGTATGATTTAAACCATGCCAATGAAATTCCACTAATGCCAACATAATTTTTGAGTCTATTCAAAAGAATGTTGTGGTCGATAGTATTGAATGCAGCGCTAAGATCGAATAACACTAACAGAGAGATACAACCATGATCGGATGATAAGAGTAAATCATTTGTATCTCTAATGAGAACAGTCTCAGTACTATGATATGGTCTAAATCCTGACTGGAAATCCTCACAGATACCATTTCTTTCTAAAAAGGAGCATAATTGTGAGGACACTGCCTTTTCTAGTATTTTTGACAGAAAGGGTAGATTTGAGATTGGCCTGTAATTGACTAATTTTGTAAGATCAAGTTGCGTTTTTTTAATAAGTGGTTTAATAATAGCCAACTTAAAAGTTTTCGGTACATATCCTAATGTCAAGGATGAATTAATGATATTAAGAAGAGGATCTATGACCTCTGGAAGCATCTCTTTTAGTAGTTTAGTCGGTATGGGGTCGAGCATACATGTTGTTGATTTTGATGATTTAACGAGTTTAGCCAATTCTTCTTCTCCTATAGCAGTGAATGAATATAATTTTTCCTCAGTGACATTACAATGCACTGTCTGATGTGATACTGTAGTAGATGGCTGCATGGCCATAATTTTTTTCCTAATATTATCAATCTTACAAGTAAAGAAGTTCATAAAGTCATTACTGCTGTGCTGTTTACAAACATCAGAAGATGAAGCTTTATCTTTGGTTAATTTAGCCACTGTATCAAATAAATACCTAGGGTTGTGTTTGTTTTCTTCTAAGAGAGTCGAGAAATAAGCAGATCTAGCAGTTTTTAGGGCCTTTCTGTATGCAATCATGCTCTCTTTCCATGAAATGCGAAAAAGTTCTAGTTTTGTTTTCTTCCAGCTGCGCTCCATTTTTCTGGCTGCTGTTTTAAGGGCCCGGGTGTGCTCGTTGTACCACGGCGTTGGACTATTTTCTTTAATCTTCTTTAAGCGCCGGTGAGCAACTGTGTCTAAAGTGCTGGAAAAGAGAGAGTCAATAGTTTCTGTTGCAACATCGAGTTTCTCTAGGCTATCTGGGATGCTGAGGAGATGAAACTGATGAGGAAGATTATTTACAAAGAAATCTTTAGTCGCAGCAGTGATAGTCCTGCCATATTTGAAGCGAGGGGACGGCTTTGCAGCCTTTGCTAAATTAAGTGTGCATGATACTAGGTAATGATCTGAGATGTCATCGCTCTGCTGCAGAATTTCAATGGTATCAACATTTATTCCATGTGACAGTATTAGGTCTAACGTATGATTACGGCGATGAGTGGGTCCTGACATGTGTTGCCTTACTCCAATAGAGTTTAGAATGTCTCTAAATGCCAATCCCAATGCGTCTTTTTCATTGTCTACATGGATATTAAAATCACCAACAATTAGGACTTTATCTCCAGCCAGTACTAACTCTGATAGAAAATCAGCAAATTCTCTGGTAAAATCTGTATGGTGCCCTGGAGGCCTGTATACAGTAGCCAGCACAAATGTCAAACGGGATTTATCAATTTCACTACATATCGTTACATAAAGCAACAAAACTTCAAAGGAATTATATTTGAAACTAGACTTCTGAGTAATACCGAAGATATTATTATAAATTACAGAAACACCTCCCCCTTTACCTTTAAGACGCGGCTCGTGTTTATAACAATAATCTTGGGGGGTGAACTCATTTAAAGTAATGTAATTGTCAGGTTTTAGCCAGGTTTCTGTCAAACACAGCACATCTAGGTTATGATCTGTAATCATATCATTAACAATAAGCGCTTTTGAGGAAAGGGATCGAATATTCAGCAGCCCAGGCTTTATCATTTGATCATCTGTATTATATCTGTTGTTTATTTGTTGGACATCAATTCAATTTTTACCGTTGAATGGTTTTGATGTTTTTTTGTATTTAGTAATTCGTGGAGCAGACACAGTCTCTATGTGATAATATCTAGGTGAAAGAGTCTCTATGTGCTGGGATTTATCTGACTTCTGTGACGTGAGACAGCTAGCAGGCGGTCGGGTAAGCCAGTCTGTCTGCTTCCTGACCTGGGCCCCAGTTAGTCAAGGTTTAGCTCTAAGACTATGTGCCAAATTACTAGAGAGAAGAGCGGCACCATCCCAGGAAGGATGAATACCATCTTTTTTCAACAGGTCAGGTCTGCCCCAAAAGCTTTTCCAATTGTCTGTGAACCCTATGTTATTTTGCGGACACCACTTAGACAACCAGCCATTGAGTGATGATAGTCTGCTAAGTATCTCATCACTCCTTTTAACGGGGAGGGGACCAGAGCAAAAAACGTCATCTTCCATATTACTTGCGAGTTTACACACCACTTTAATGTTAATTTTGGTGATCTCCGACTGGCGAAGTCGAACATCATTTGTGCCGACGTGAATAATAATCTTAGAAAATTTACGGTTAGCATTAGCCAGCAGTTTTAAATTTGCTTTGATGTCAGGCGCTCTGGCTCCCGGTAAACATGTGACTATGGTGGCTGGTGTCTCTATTTTCACGTTCCGTGTAATAGAATCGCCAATAACTAGGGCACTTTCAACAGGATTCTCACTGAGTGGGGAGAACCTGTTTGATGTTCTAATCGGAATGGAAGAGTGGTTTTTTGATCCACGACTATGCCGTCTCACCGTCACCCAGTTGCCCTGCTGCATGGGCTCTACAGCCGGAACCGAACAATGTACAGAGTTCACTAAGCTATTTGCATCCAAAGCAGTGTCTAAAGCTGTTACATTCTCACTACTCTCAAATAAAGTCTGGATGCGTGTCTCTAATTCTGAAATCTTCTCCGTCAGCCTGACTATCTCCTTACATTTATCACATGTGAAGCCCTGTTTGCCAACGGAGAAAGATATACTAAACATGAAACGTGCAGTGCAAGTGACAATGACAGGAGAAGAAGACATGGCTTACCGTATTTGTTGATAAATCCAATTTACCACAGTTGTTTGATGAACTCAGAAAATAAGAGACCCGAATGCAGAGATGGCAAGCTAACAGGCTAGCGAAATGCTAACGCGTGATAGTGATTTAGATTAAAAGCTAGCAGTGTCAGATTTAATGTGGTAGGCAATATTAGACAATATATGGTGATGGGTAAATTATATTTTGCAGTTTAAACAACAGGGAATTATATCAAATAAAGATTCAAAAGCAAGCAAAGCACACACGCGAGCACAGCAGTCAGCAGGACAGACAGGAGGCCATAAGCTTGAATATCATAAGCTTGAAGGAGATGAAGTCAGAAACAAGACAATATATCGTAATAGAGATAATTCAAGTGTAGCAAATTAGCTCAGAGGGGAAATATTAATAATTATTCATAACTCATTATGATTATTCATTATGATTAATTATGAATATTTGAATCAGTTAAATTGATTAACTTGATGTAGCTACATTAACATTACAATCAATCAATCAGTTCATCCTATGAACGTTCAGTATTGATTATTAATTAATTCTAAGAAAAGGATTTTTTTCATGGCCACAGAAAAATAAATCTTCCTTTGTATTTATATAAGCGCTTAGAGCGCATAACAAGATCGATCATTTAAGTGACAATTTGTTTGCAGGCAGTCAGAACCAACATATGTTGTGCACAAACTTTAATAACTAAATCGCGGACAAGATTAAACGGACATAAAACATACAGACACAAAACATACATGGCAAGAGGTAAAGTTAAAGTGGTTAGAAAAACCGGGTCAGTACAGATGGATGAAGTTATGCAAAGAGTCTAAACCTGGGAGAACCATCCCTGATAAGCTCCTTTATCTGAGCAAAGGAGTTTACAGTTTTACTAACTACACAGCAACTTGTATTTCTTAGTACATTACTTGCATTTGCCCGGGAAGGCATCCAGATATACGGTCGCAGGAGAAACTCTTGATGGTTCCTTCCGATGGCTTTGCAGTGGCGATCGTTTCCTTCCGTGTTGAGCGAAGGAACGATGGTGAGCTTGCATGGTGGCTTTGAGTCCATCGAGGTTGAGGAAGTTGCACACGCCGTGAGGAGTTGGGTCTGCTGGCCCAACTGGCCGTATGGTGGCATCTGGTTTCCTGCCCCACACACACACGTGAGGCTGTGTGTGTAGGCCTTATCTGGCCTGGCCTGTTGGCCTTGGCTGCTGATAGACAGCCAAGATGACGCGTCGTTTTGGTCCAGAGGGAGAAGAGAAGAGAGGGCATGGGTCAGCAGCATCTCTCTTAAAAGTCTTAGAGAAATCCCACCCTCCACAGTCGGGTTGACCAGTGGGATTGTTCCTCTGTGGGAGATTTATGGCTCTTTATTTCAAGCAGGATTCAATGGGTCTGTGCCCATATATACTCCAATTAATGCAACAAACACATACTGCCTCTTACGAGGAAGTGACATACAAAAGTGTAAGTCGTGAAGTGAGCATTAATTTGATAGGAGACGTGACATATATGAGGTTACATGAACTAGCAAGTTGCTCATAAGACATGCATAAACGAAATAGCATACAAGGGACACTTTACAAGACAGTTATATGCATACATACAATGTCCTGGAGTGCATGTTCATTTATAGATGGTTTGTCTATAACTTGAGGCAAAAGTGTGTGTTTTACAGGCTTTGTGTCTTAACTATGGCCTTTTCCATGTGGCCACATTTTTTAGGGCCATAAAACGTCTTATCACTTGGTATCCAGGGTAACTGAGGACCTTTCTCTGTTGTGTTGGGGGAAGGTCTGTTACTAAGCACAAAGCATTTAAAACATATTTGTTAAATGCAACAGGCGATTATGTGTCTGATTTGCCTCAGTCGCTACACAAGAATTATATTCAATCAAACAAAATAGTTTAAAGGTACAGTTTTTGTGCGTCCCGGCTCATATTGGGTTGAGAGGTAATGCTGATGCATTAGCAAAAAAGGCCATAGAACGAGAAATGGTAATAATAACAGATTTTATTTAGTAGGTCAGAAATTAAATCAATTATCAAAAACAATATTCTGAAATTATGGCAGCAGTATTGGGACAATAAAATAAAAGGTAGACATATGTATCAAATACAGTCAACAGTGGGTAAGGGAAGAATATCAGGTGGGAGTAGGAATAAAGAGAATATGATTACAAGATTAAGATTGGGGCATACAAGATTGAATAGTACATTGCACTTAATGAGCAAGCATCCAACATGTTTATGTGAGGTACGTGAAGTTAATGAAACAGTTGAACATGTAATAATGCATTGTAGGAAATATAATGTTGAAAGGAGGAATTAAATAATATAGGAGTGAAGTTTACAATTCAAAATGTATTAAAATAAAATAGGAATATAATAAATTTAATGGTAGAATATTTGGGAAATACTGGGTTAAATAAGCGTATTTAAATTGGAATTTTTTTTTTTTTTTTTTTCTCTCCGTCATGGGGGCTGAGTGTGGACTGAAGAGCTGAATACGCAGCGCCGGATGAAATTCTGTGAAGCCTCTATGCGGGTAATAAAGGTGAATAGATGTCGGTTGGTAGGTTAAATAAGAAGTACAGGTACAGTGTCAGTGGTCCATTTTAGAGATAGTGGCGGTAATGCACATATTTGTTTGCAATCCGCCGTAGAAGAAGAAGAAGACACTTATTGCGAAGTCTTGTTTGTCCCGGCTGCATTTCTGAGTGTTTATCCCCTGTTATTTTTCTGCCTATGTTTGATTCTTCCTTGGACTCTCGTTTCTGACTCTGTGCTGCCTGCCTTTTGATCTGTGTTTGCCTGGACTTGTATATCGACTGTTTGCTGCCTGCCCCGACCTTTGCCTGTTATGACCACGTTTTCTCTGCCTATGATATAGGGTGAATCTGTGCTGCCTGCCTTTTGATCTGTGTTTGCCTGGACTTGTATATCGACTGTTTGCTGCCTGCCCCGACCTTTGCCTGTTATGACCACGTTTTCTCTGCCTATGATATTGCTGTTCACCCTGGTTTACCGACCCATGCCTGTTTATACTGTGAGTTTGAGTTCTTTTAATAAACTGCACATGGATCCTAATCCTAGTCTTTGTTACAGAAGACTTCGCCACACACCGATCCAGCAGTTTTCACGCACTTCTCCAACGAACTCTCAGCGCAAGCAAATCAATTAATGGTTCACCAACAGCAGCGCAGTCGTTTGACCAACATGACTGAGGAACTAGTCAAGGCGGTGCAAAGCTTTCATCTACCACTGCCGGCAGCAAGCGCGCCAGTGCTTCAACCAAGCCAAGTCTCTTCAACATCTGTTACCACGCTTACAAGCAACCCACGCTTAGCGTTTCCTGAGAAGTTCAATGGCACTCCAACCAAGTGTAAGGGCTTTCTCATGCAGTGTTCCATTTTCCTGGCTCAACAACCCGCGCTATACTCTGACACTGGTACTGTTCTCTTCTCACGGGCAAGGCACTTGAATGGGCAACGGCGGTCTGGGACAACCAAACCCTTGAAAGGATCACTTACATAAACTTCATCCAACAACTGCACACAGTGTTCGAACATGTCGAAGGAGGACGGAATTCTGGTGAACAACTGCTCGCACTTCGACAAGGCAAATGTACGGCCGCTGAGTTCGCTCTCACTTTTCGCACTCTGGCAGCACAAACAGTGTGGGTGGAAGGCACCTTAAAAACTCTATTCCGCCAAGCTCTCAACGACGATCTACAGTCTGAACTCGCCTGCCGTGACGAAGATAAAAACATAGATCAATTCATTGAACTATCAATTCGTATCGACAACCTCCTCCGCTCTCGAAGAAATCAGCGAGCCAGTAGTAACCTTCAACTCACCAGTCCACCCAACATAAACGAAGAACCCAGGCAAATCGGACGCACTCACATTTCCACGGAAGAACGGGATCATCGTGTAAAGAACCATCTGTGTCTCTACTGTGGTCTCGCTGGACATTTAAGAGCCGAGTGTCTGACCCATCCTCCGCAAACACAATCCCACAGGGTGAGTCTACTAGTTTCAGCTATTTCCTACAGCAACTGCTTTGATTTGCTGGTCACGTTAACTCACCAGACTAAAGTAATTACAACCAAGGCATTAATTGACTCTGGGGCAGCAGGCAACTTTATTGATGAAGAACTGGTTTGGCAATATGACATACCACTAACCCCTTGCAACTCACCTTTGGCAGTGGCCGTGTTAGACGGGCGCCCCCTGGGGACCGGTCAGGTGCAACACACTACCAAAGCTGCAAGTGGGCGTACTACACTCCGAACTCATCCGTCTTTACGTCATTCATTCTCCACATAATCCAGTCATTCTGGGCTTCCCCTGGCTGCAGAACCACAACCCACAAATTTCCTGGCAAGACAAACAGATCACGCAATGGGGTTCCACTTGTCATTCCAGATGCCTGCGCTCAACCAAGCTACTGCCAATAAGAACCACCGTCATGAATAACACCGTCAACACCACACCGGGGGTGCCTCCTGAGTATTCAGACCTCAACAAGGCATTCAGTAAGACCAAGGCATCACAACTACCACCACATCACAACAACGACTGCACCATAGACCTCCTACCGGGCACCACGCCACCTAGAGGGCGCATCTTTCCACTGTCTGAACCCGAAGACCGAGCAATGAAAGAATGCATCAAGGAGGAGCTGGCTAAAGGGTTTATTCGACCATCCACTTCACTTTTCTTCTTCGTGGGGAAAAAAGATGGAGGTCTTCGTCCCTGCATTGACTATCGTGGCCTAAATGACATCACAGTCAAGTTCAGGTATCCGCTACCTCTGGTCCCTGCTGCCCTGGAACAATTTAGGACTGCCAAGGTTTTTACCAAGCTCGACCTCCGATCTGCCTATAACCTCATTCACATTTGGGAAGGGGATGAATGGAAGACTGCCTTCTCCACAAACAATGGGCACTATGAATATCTTGTCATGCCCTTTGGGCTGTCCAATAGTCCTTCCGTGTTTCAATCATTCATCAATAACATTCAGAGACATGCTAAACCAGTGTTTGGTGGTATACATCGACGACATCCTCATTTACTCAGACACCGTGGAGGAACATATCCAACAGGTCCGTACAGTCTTGCAACGTCTCCTTGACCACCAGTTATACGCCAAAGCCGAAAAATGTGAGTTTCACCAATCATCAGTTTCATTTCTCTGATATATCATCAGTCCCAAGGGGGTGGCGATGGACGAAAAGAAGGTACGGGCAGTTCTGAATTGGCCTCAACCTACAACCTTAAAGGAGCTACAAAGATTCTTGGGGTTTGTGAACTTCTACAGGAGATTCATTAGAAACTTCAGTTCAGTCGCTGCACCACTCACTGCTATGACAAGGGGAGGAAACAGCAAGCTACGGTGGTCCACCGACGCCACACAAGCATTCACCGACCTGAAGAACCGATTCACATCCGCTCCCATCCTGCATCACCCTGACCCTCAAGTGCCATTTGTGGTGGAAGTAGATGCCTCCAGCACAGGGATTGGTGCCATCCTTTCTCAACGACAAGTTAACCCGCCTAAATTATTTCCCTGTGCTTACTATTCCAGAAAACTCTCAACAGCTGAGAAGAACTATGACGTGAGTAATCGCGAACTGCTAGCAATGAAGGCGGCATTCGAGGAGTGGCGACACTGGCTATTTTTCACTCTTTTTAACTTTTCCACCACTTACATTTACAATATGATCCCACACCGCAGAATTCCCATCAAGATCCCATCATTTCACCCACCCTTATCCTGACCCTGGTCCAATGGGACATCATGTCAGAAATCACACGGGCACACACCCAAAATCCACCCCCTGCAGCATGCCCAACCGACCGAACATTCGTTCCTCCAGAACTCAGAGAGAAAGCGATTCGCTGGGTACACTCTGCCACAAGTTCTGGCCACCCAGGAATCACAACCACAACTCGGCTGATAAGGAACTGGTTCTGGTGGGATACCTTACAGGCAGACGTCATCGACTTCGTGAACGCGTGCCACACATGTGCTGCAGCAAAGACCCCGAGACAGCTACCAGCAGGGCTGTTGCAGCCACTACCCATTCCACAACGACCATGGTCCCATATAGCCATCGACTTCGTCACAGATCTGCCGGTCTCACAAGGTAACACCACCATATTAACTGTGATTGACCGATTCTCTAAAGGATGTCGATTAATTCCTCTACCTAAGCTTCCTACAGCCTTTGAGACTGCCAAACACTTATTCCACTACGTATTCCGTTATTATGGGCTCACTGAAGACATCGTCTCTGACCGTGGGTCCCAGTTTACATCAAGGGTATGGACAGCTTTCTTTCGACTACTTAATGTCAACATAAGCCTCACATCTGGTTATCATCCTCAGTCTAATGGGCAAACCGAACAATTAAACCAAGAGATCTCCAAGTTTCTCAGGATGTACTGTCAGCAGAATCAAGCCGACTGGAGCTGCTTTCTCCCCTGGGCAGAATATGCACAAAACTCCATTATCAAACCATCCACTAAATTAACACCCTTCTAGTGCATCCTGGGGTTCCAACCTCCACTGTTTCCTTGGTCCGGTGAACCATCCGAAGTCCCTGTGGTAACTGACTGGTTCCAACACAGTGAAGTTACCTGGAATCAGACCCATGTCCACCTACATCGAGCAATAAACAGGGTTAAGGAGCAAGCTGATCGTCACCGTCGTCCCCATCGTCCCCATCCGAACTATACACCAGGACAGTGGGTGTGGTTGTCAACTCAGGATCTTCGTCTACGACTACCCTGCAAGAAACTCAGTCCCAGGTATGTGGGTCCTTTCAAAATTGCTAAACCGATCAATGCGGTTTCATTTTGCCTTGAATTACCTGCCACTTACCGTATATCTCCCACTTTTCATGTGTCTCTGCTGAAACCGGCCGGTGGTCCAAGGGTGGAGCAGGAGGATGATGAACCAGGCCCCCACCCTTAATTGTGGAAGGTGAGGAGGTGTTTTCAATGCGAGATTTGCTAGATTACAGACGTCGGGGGCGCCAGATCCAATATCTGGTTGACTGGGAGGGGCACGGTCCGGAGGAGAGGTCCTGGGTCAACGCGGATGATATCCTGGATCCCAATCTAATCAGCGACTTTCATAGGACCCACCCAGAAAAACCGGCCCCACGACCTCGAGGAAGACCCCGACGTCGGATGTGCTCTCGCGCCAGGAGCCGCTCGCAGGGGGCGAGCCCGTAGATTCATACTTACCCTGTAACTACGTGAAACAAGAGGGGAACAAGTTCATTAGTTAATTTATCCCAGCTGTGTCTTGTTAATCATCTTGTTTCTGTTCACTACTTAAGTTACACTCTCACCTTCAGTCTTTGTCTAGTCACTGTTATGTTAAGTTGGATTCCCGTTGCCTGTTTTGAGTTCTTTGAGAAGTTTTGATTAAAGTTTGTTGAATGATTATTATCTCCTGAGTCTTCATCCTGTTCCTGGTACCTCCAACGTTACAGTTACACACTCTGCCCATAACATACATCACACTGATCGTATGCACTTTCTCTTGGTTTGGCAACCTGCGCCTTAAAGAGGACCTATTATGCCCCTTTTTTTATGCATTTCTCAGTGTCATGTTATATCAAGGAAACGTTCAAATAAAGTAATCTGTGTCAATACATATTGAAACAATCGAATAAAGTTATTTGCGTGAGTGCATTTGCTGATTATTGCCCTTCATTCACTTAAGTTAATGGTGTTTGTGTTCACAGTTAATTCATTTATCCTTCACGTCAGATTCGACTGAAAATTGCACAACTACAGCACACATTACAGGCACTGATCGACAAACGCGGATATGTTACATGTCTAAAGTAGCCTATATAGAAAGAATAAACCAGTCTTATAAACATATACATTTCACTTAACAATTTAAAATATAATCTGCATGCACAATAAACTACAGTAAAATGTTTTTAAATCTCTCGACAGAAAGGTTTTTGCAGGTTTTAATAAAATGTTATTTAATAACAGTAGTCATAATAAGCATATTTCCAGTAGCCTACGTGCCTCAGACTTGTGTCGCTAACTCAATCATCAGAATCCTCAGTAATCCTCGGCAAACTTTTACAGATGTTTGAACCAGCTATTTCGGTTCTTTTTTAGTTGGACGTGCTACTTCGGCTATTGTGTCTTGCGTCATTAACCCAGAACTAAAGTTCGATTCAGTTCGATTAATGAACCGGCTCAACCGGTTACTTGCTGAGAACCGGCTCAAAAGAACGATTAGTTCAAGAACCGAACATCACTAGTCTGGGTACTGTAACACTGATTCCAGGTATCCTGAGAGGATTTTCTGGTTGTCATACTCTCATTAAGTTACAATTAAAGTTAGTGAGTCCCTGCTAACATACAAACCGAATAACTGTTCTCACCTCATGTAACAGTGTAGGTCAAAAACACATAAACGAAGGTCTACATTTCAGTGCCTCTCCATATTAAACTGGTTCAATGTGAACGGGTAGTGAAAGGGAGAGCTCGCAGTTTATCAGAGTTGTTTTGCAGATACAAAGTTTACAGTTTATTAGTACCCCTGAAAAGGCATAAGGTCTGTATATGTTTGTTTACTGTTAGTTTTATGAGTGTTTTTATGTAATTTGCTCTATGTTTTTGTGTATGTTAATGATAATGCATTGTAGAGAGAGAGTTTGTGAATGAGATGTTAATGCGCACTTCTTTGTTTGTTCAGCTTTTACGGTGATTTTTTTTTGGAGTGAAAAAGGATGCAATAAACTTCATAAACCATCAGTAAAGCTTGGCCATCATTCAGACGGGGTCTGCTACATTCTGTGTCCAAAAACAACTTGGGATAAGGTTTTCACACTAATAGCTGTCACTGTAAGACAGTTAGCAACAGTAACTAAGGGGATGGGGAACATGATCATATTTAGCCAGCGTGAATGGCAAAAAATCATATAAAATGTGACCAACGCAATGTCACTGCCATAGAAACCAATGCAGAGATTCTGGAAAACGAAAGAGCGCCACGGGACACACAAATCAGATCTGAAGAGTTGCGATATACAGTGTGGGCGGTCAATAACTTTAGATCAGATTCTAATCTGAAAGCACAAACAATAATCTAATACGTTACTAAATAGAACTGTTAAACAAAGAAAGTAAACTGTATACAAAAGAGCATCATAATGTTTGCATTTATAAATTTAAATAACAGAAAGGCTAACACTATTAATACTTTCTCATTTACCATTAGCATTGAGCAAATACACATTTATATCATTTTAACAAATATTTGAATATCTAATAAACATTTAATTCCACTTGCAATCTTAGTCAAATCCAGCTGTCAGTTAAGTGAATAGGGCCAAATTTTTGCAATTTTTTAAAAAAGTGAATAGTGAATAGGTTAATGTATTACATTGAAAAAATTTCTCCACATCAAAGTGGTTTTCGTAGTGGTAGAAATACAATGGATGCAGTGGTATGTCTAGAGTCGGATATAAGAAAGGCACAGATCAGTAAAGAAAAGGTCATAGCAGTGTTTTTCGACATAGAGAAAGCTTATGACATGCTATGGAAAGATGGTCTATTAATTAAAATTAAATCCTTAGGTATTAGAGGTAGAACATATAATTGGGTATTGGACTTTTTATATAATAGAACAATTCAAGTTAGGGTGGGAACAAGTCACTCGAACAAATATGAAATTGAAAATGGAACGCCACAGGGAAGTGTTTGTAGCCCGCTCTTGTTTAATATCATGATTAATGACATCTTCAGTCAGGTAGAAAATAGAATGGGAAGATCGATATATGCTGATGATGGAGCATTGTGGAAGAGAGGGTGGAATGTGACTTATACGGTTAATAAAAAATTGAGACAGCAGTAAACCAAGTTGAAAATTGGGCTAAGAGATGGAGATTCAGATTATCGGTAGAAAAGACACAGGTTACATGTTTCTCAAAAAAGAAGCATATTCCAGCAGAGTTGACACTATATGGCCAACCATTAAAGCAGGTGACTGAAATCAAGTTCTTGGGTGTATGGCTGGATGAAAAAAGAATGTTCAGTATTCATATAGAGAAGCTAGTGACCAAATGCAAGAAAACAATAAATATAATGAGATGAGTGGGGTGCAAGCTTTAACTCACTAAGAAACATATACTGTGCCCTTATAAGATCTGCAATAGACTATGGTTGCATAGCATATGGGTCAGCATGTGAAACACGTTTAAAGAAAATTGATGCAGTACAAACTCAGGCACTTAGAATATGTTGTGGGGCGTTTAAAACATCCCCAGCTGCAGCTCTGCAAGTGGAAGTGGGTGAAATGCCTTTAGCAGTGAGACGTCAACAGTTGTCTATTGCATATTGGGTAACATTAAAAGGTCATAAGGAATCACACCCTACTAGATATGTATTTCATGAGTGCTGGAAACACACTCAAGGAAATAATCGCAGTATAGGATGGATAGGTACGCAATTAGCCCAATCAATGGGAATGGACCAGAGGAATTATAGCCAAACTGTGCCATTGCCTGCTATTCCTCCATGGATGTTCCCAATGCCCTATATAGACATTCAGTTACACAAAGAAATTAAGGAGAATGAGAAACTATCAGAAGAATATGTTGTTCGGCAATACATGGTAAAGAAGTATAGAGATATGATACATATTTTTACTGACAGATCAAAAGATCCAATCTCAGGCAAAACTGGAGCAGCTGTATTTATTCCAAAATATCAGAGTACCATCAAAAAGAGAACAACAGATAATTAATCAGTATTCACTGTTGAATTAGTTGCCAATTCTCCTCGCTTTACAATGGGTGGAGGAAATGAAAATTGAGATAGAAGTTATATGTACTAATTCTATGGCAGCCCTGGAAAGTGTACAATCTGGTCATTCTAATAGCAGACAAGATATTGTATTTGAAATTTTACAGTTATTATATACAAGCTAAATAAAGGAAATGACATTAGATATCTTTGGGTTCTGGCACATGTAGGGGTGGAGGGCAATGAGGTGGTAGATAATCTGGCAAAGAACTCACTTAAAGGCAGTAATGTAGAGATTCATATTGAGTAAATCAGAAGCTAAAACATGTATTCGTAAGGCGGCACATGACATCTGGCAGAAGCGTTGGGAAAGAGAGATGAAGGGGAGACACCTGTTTCAGATTCAGAAAAAAGTGGGAAAAGGAGATTGGAATTCAATAATAAGAAGGAAAGAATCATCATTAATTTTTAGACTTTGCATAGGACACACAGGGTTAAATTCTAATTTACATAAAATCAATAAACATCCTACAGGGAAGAGCAATAAGTGTAATGAACCAGAAACAGTTGAACATGTTCTCATAAATTGCATAGCACATAAAAATGAAAGACATGAGTTAAAGGATAAGATGAAGGAAATGGAACACAATACACTGTCATTAGAAAATATTCTGGCTAAAAAAAGTGGACTAATTCCTAAGCAACAAGCAATATTGAGGTTATTAAAGGAAACAGGAATTGATTTAAGAATACAGTTGTTGTTATATATATATATATATATATATATATATATATATACACACACACATTTATTTATTTATTTATTATTTAAAATTATTAAAATAAAATTATTATTTATTATTTATTATTTTTCTAATTTCCCATCCATGCTCCACACTCCAGTTCAGTTTTCAATTGGTGGTGGTAATGCACCGAAAGCTGGTCTGCCAACCACCAATAAATGAAGAATTTATTAGGATTATGTGAAGAAAGTATTATTCATGCAGGCACTGACAATAAGAGGCAACAGACTGTTCCTGAGAAACCGTTCATGACTAGAAGTGGGATGGGTAAGTTTAAGAGTAAAGTTAGGGACAGGTGTGGTGGGATGGGTAAGTTTAAGGGTAAAGTTAGGGACAGGTGTGGTGGTATGGGTAAGTTTAAGGGTAAAGTTAGGTACAGGTGTGGTGGTATGGGTAAATTTAAGGGTAAAGTTAGGGACAGGTGTGGTGGGATGGGTAAGTTTAAGGGTAGAGTTAGGGACAGGTGTGGCGGGATGGGTAAGTTTAAGGGTAAAGTTAGGGACAGGTGTGGTGGGATGGGTAAGTTTAAGGGTAAAGTTAGGGACAGGTGTGGTGGTATGGGTAAGTTTAAGGGTAAAGTTAGGGACAGGTGTGGTGGGATGGGTAAGTTTAAGAGTAAAGTTAGGGACAGGTGTGGTGGTGTGGTTAAGTTTAAGGGTAAAGTTAGGGACAGGTGTGGTGGGATGGGTAAGTTTAAGGGTAAAGTTAGGGACAGGTGTGGTGGTGTGGGTAAGTTTAAGGGTAAAGTTAGGGACAGGTGTGGTGGGATGGGTAAGTTTAAGGGTAAAGTTAGGGACAGGTGTGGTGGTGTGGGTAAGTTTAAGGGTAAAGTTAGGGACAGGTGTGGTGGTTTGGGTAAGTTTAAGGGTAAAGTTAGGGACAGGTGTGGTGGTGTGGGTAAGTTTAAGGGTAAAGCTAGGGACAGGTGTGGTGGTGTGGGTAAGTTTAAGGGTAAAGTTAGAGACAGGTGTGGTGGTGTGGGTAAGTTTAAGGGTAAAGTTAGGGACAGGAGTGGTGGGATGGGTAAGTTTAAGGGTAAAGTTAGGGACAGGTGTGGTGGGATGGGTAAGTTTAAGAGTAAAGTTAGGGACAGGTGTGGTGGTGTGGGTAAGTTTAAGAGTAAAGTTAGGGACAGGTGTGGTGGTATGGGTAAGTTTAAGGGTAAAGTTAGGGACAGGTGTGGTGGGATGGGTAAGTTTAAGGGTAAAGTTAGGGAAAGGTGTGGTGGTGTGGGTAAGTTTAAGGGTAAAGTTAGGGACAGGTGTGGTGGTGTGGGTAAGTTTAAGGGTAAAGTTAGAGACAGGTGTGGTGGTGTGGGTAAGTTTAAGGGTAAAGTTAGGGACAGGAGTGGTGGGATGGGTAAGTTTAAGGGTAAAGTTAGGGACAGGTGTGGTGGTATGGGTAAGTTTAAGGGTAAAGTTAGGGACAGGTGTGGTGGTATGGGTAAGTTTAAGGGTAAAGTTAGGGACAGGTGTGGTGGGATGGGTAAGTTTAAGGGTAAAGTTAGGGACAGGAGTGGTGGGATGGGTAAGTTTAAGGGTAAAGTTAGGGACAGGTGTGGTGGTATGGGTAAGTTTGAGGGTAAAGTTAGAGACAGGTGTGGTGGTATGGGTAAGTTTAAGGGTAAAGTTACATGCAGGTATTTTTTTAAATGTAAGTACAATGTAAAAACGTATGTACACAATAACTGCATTGTATCAAACGATTAATTTAAATGTTAGTACATTTGTAGTTAAGGCCACCTAATATAAAGTGGGTCCGAAGTTTTTTTTTTTTTTTTTTTTTGTCTTTGTTTAATTTAGTAAATAAGTTGTTTAAGCTATAAACTTAATTATTAACAAGGGAAGGGATGTAGTATAGTGAATGAGTTCACAGAAGAACGTACAAGAATTGGATGAGAGTTACAGTGATTGACATGCAGTGATAGAGGTTTTTATTTTTGAGTGGCTAAAAAATGGTCACGTTTACGTATGGGGTGAGTTAGGGGCTAATAGATATAATAGGTAAATATATTTACATAAAAACCTATTAATAATTTAAATATTATATAAGGGATTTGTATAGATTTGTATGTCCTGTAAGTGAAATGTACCAGAAGCTTTGCATATGGCACATAAATGATCAATTAAAAAAACTGCAGTTTGCAAACACTTTAGCAATATTTGACACTTTAGATTATGTGAATGATTTACTTATTTTTACAGCAACAATCCTCCATTCATTCAAGGTGACTCTGATATATTCAAGGTAATGTTGATTCCAGCAACCGCTCATATCTTTCTCACATGGTGCTTACACAATGCTGTCACATTTGTGAAAATACTTTTTTTTCCTGTGTGCTCAAACTATGGCCACAATGTGAGCTCACCCCAGCTAGAAATGTTATTGTTCTAAGAATGTTTTGAGATTATTATGTTAGATCTAGATCAGATCTAGCAATGATAATTTGCTTGTCGTACCCAAGTATAAACTCTCTACTGTGGGTGGTAGGGCTTTTAGTATTATAGGCCCTAAGCAATGGAATAAACTAATCTTCGTGCAACCCCTACTCTCCAGACCTTTAAATCCCAATTTAAAACTCATCTATTCTCTATGCTCAGTAAATATTTTTTTTTCCCTCTCTACTTCTCTGCCTTCAAGTGATCTCTCACTTTCTTAATTTTATGTTATATGATTACTTTATTGTATTTAATGTTCTCTTTGATTTAATAACTTCTTATGTTAATTATCTGTAGTTATTTGTTGTCTCCATCTTCTTTTTTTTTGTAATAATAAGCAGGCTGACTGTTGCTTTGTTTGTCTATTGATTGTACTATTGTAATACTTTGTGAAGTGACCTTGGGTTCTTGAAAGGCCCTATAAAAAATAAACATATTATTATTACTATTATTATTATTATTATGTTCTTGTAATGTTTTCAGTAGATAGTTTTATTTTTGTTACCAGAATGTTCTCCTAAAAGGTAAGGGACCTTGCGTGTGCTGCAGGATTTTAATCCATGACAGCGTAATGTGTTACTAATGGTTTTCTTTGAGACTGTGGTCCCAGCTCTCTTCAGGTCATTGACCAGGTCCTGCCGTGTAGTTCTGGGCTGATCCCTCACCTTCCTCATGATCATTCATGCCCCACGAGGTGAGATCTTGCATGGTGCCCCAGACCGAGGGAGATTGACCGTCATTTTCTAATAATTGCGCCAACAGTTGTTGCCTTCTCATCAAGCTGCTTGCCTATTGTCCTGTAGCCCATCCCAGCCTTGTGCAGGTCTACAGTTTTATCCTTGATGTCCTTACACAGCTCTCTAGTCTTGGCCATTGTGGAGAGGTTGGAGTCTGTTTGATTGATTGTGTGGACAGGTGTCTTTTATACAGGTAACAAGTTCAAACAGGTGCAGTTAATGTGTATAAAAGTGTATAAGTGTATAAAAACGAGTCAATAATGTTGGCATGCGGTCCACGGGAAGAAACCGGCTCTACACGGAGGCTAGATAAAATCTAGCGAACGTGTTAGGTGTCGCCCGGCCCGCAGCTCTACATATATCTGTCAGCGAGGTGCCTTGAGTCAGCATCCAGGAGGAAGCCACACTCCTGGTTGAGTGTGCTCGCAACCCGAACGGGCAAGGCACGTCTTACGATTGGTACGCTAAGACGATAGCATCCATTATCCAGTGGGCTAACCTCTGCTTGAAGATAGCATTTCCCTTCTGCTGGCCTCCGTAACAGACGAAGAGCTGCTCTGAGGTCCTAAAGTTTTGAGTCCGTTCAACGTAAGCTCGAAGAGCGCGGACGGGACATAACAAAGCTAGGGCTGGTCTGCCTCCTCCGAGGGCAGCGCTTGCAGGTTCACCACCTAGTCCCGGAAGGGAGTGGTGGGAACCTTGGGCACATATCCGGGCTGGGGTCTCAGGACGATGTGATAGTTGGCCGGCCCAAACTGTAAGCACAATTCGTTGACCGAAAGTGCGTGCAGGTCCCCTACCCTCTTGATGGAGGCCAATGCAGTCAGGAGTACTGTCTTTATGGACAGAATTTTTAACTCTACAGACTGCAAAGGCTCAAAGGGAGGGCTCTGAAGTGCTCTGAGCACCAGAGTTAAATCCCAAGAGGGTATCGAGTGTGGACGAGGAGGATTTAGCCTCCTCGCACCTCTGAGGAACCTGACGATTAGGTCGTGCTTCCCTAAGGACTTACCTTCAACTGCGTCGTGATACGCCGCTATTGCTGCGACGTACACTTTGAGGGTGGAGGGAGACAGCCTTCGCTCCAGCCCATCTTGCAGGAAAGAAAGCACGACACTAACCGAACACCTTCGGGGGTCTTCCCGGCGGGAAGAGCACCACTCAACAAACAGGTTCCACCTCAGGGCATAGAGGCGCCTCGTAGAGGGGGCTCTAGCAGAAGCGATGGTGTCTGCCACCGCTTGTGGCAGGCCACCTAGAACCTCCGCGTCCCGTCCAGGGACCAGACATGGAGTTTCCAGAGGTCTGGACGCGGGTGCCATAGAGTGCCCCGTCCCTGAGAAAGCAGGTCCTTCCTCAGGGGAATCGGCCAGGGAGGGGCTGTTGAGAGGAGTGTGAGTTCGGGGAACCAAGTCCCGTTGGGCCAGTAGGGCGCAACTAGCAAGACCTGCTCCTCGTCCTCCCTGACCTTGCACAGAGTCTGTGCGAGAAGGCTCACTGGGGGAAACGCATATTTGCATAGGTCCCGGGGCCAGCTGTGCTCCAGTGCATCCGTGCCGAGGGTGCCCCCGGTCAGGGAATAGTACAACTGGCAATGGGTCGAGTCCGGAGAGGTGAACAGGTCTACCTGCGCAGCTCCGAAAAGGTCCCATATCAGCTGGACCCTCCGGGGGTGGAGTCGCCACTCTCCCGGAGGTGTCGACTGACGAGAGAGCTTGTTGGCTGTCTGGTTCAGCGCACCAGGGATGTGAATGGCCCGAAGCAACCTCAGATGCTTCTGACTCTACAGGAGGAGATGGCGGCGAGTTGCATCATGCGACGGGAGCGTAGACCACCCTGGCGGTTGATGTACGCAACGGCCGCAGTACTGTCCGTACGGACCAGTACGTGCTTGCTCTGAAGCAGCTTCTTGAGGCGGCTTAGGGCAAGACGTACTGCTAGCAACTCCAGGCAATTGATATGCCAATGCAGCTGGGGCCCCGTCCACAGACCCGAGACAGCATGCCCGTTGTACGTGGCCCCCCAGCCGGTGGATGAGGCATCTGTGAAGGCCACAGCATGCCTGGACACTTGTTCTAAGGGCACTCCTGCCCATAGAAACAAAGAGTCTGACCACGGGCTGAAGGTTTGGCGACAGTACGGATTAACTGAGACCCGGTACTTGCCACTCTGCCACGCCCACTGCGCGCTCCACTTGCCACTGCACGTTCCCTGGGTCGGGCGATGTCCACTCTGGTGGTCCAGGAGCGCCACCTGTGGCTGAACCTGGCAGACATGCACAAGTCCGACAAGGTTCGGTTCTCCGACACCCCCGTCTCCCAGGCCGGCCTTTTCGGTGACGCGATTAAAAATATCCTGCCCTGGCGACCAGCTGCTGCCTCCACCCCGTCGCCGGCTGCAGCGCCTCCGCCTGCTCGTCACCGAGGGTGTCCCCCTGTGTCTGCCTCCGCCCCTGCCAAGCCCAAGCAGCAGCCTCCACCCGGGAAGCAGGGCGCCGGACGCAAGGGTGCCGCCCAACCCGCTCAGGGTCCCACAAAGTCGGGTTGATGATTTTTATCATCATCATCAAGTAGCTGACATCATCTGGTCACATGTTCGCTTGCTGTTCTTGCCTTAACAACCAGTTACAGCAGCCAGAGAAAAACTAGCATTAAAACATCACGAGTCAAACTGCCCAACTAAAGTAAACACAGATCACCATAATGGTGACATCAACCCAAAATATATATATTTTTTTTTAAAGTAAAACATCTAAACCTCTGTTAATCTCAATAAGAGCTTCTGTAGACGTATGACAGAAATAAAGGTTTGTAATAACTGGTTTGTAATAAGTGAAGCTGGTATTGCTGTCTTTGGAGTCAAACTAATGTTTAGACATCAACCCAATTTTCATTTTCAACCAAAATTTGAGTCCACGTCCAATAAAATTTCTAGCTGGGGTGAGCTCACATTGTGGCCATAGTTTGAGCGCACAGTGAGTGCGCTGTGAGGTTACACTTTTACATCACTATGAGATCAAACTGTTGACAGAGTACCAATTTGCATATGGCAAATTGTGTACATGGCCTTTTGTGCCAGTGTCATAGTTCTTTGAACGGAGAAAAGTCAGCTGTTAAAGCCGTCAAAATGCTTGCACAACAGGGGAGGCCAGAGGGGTGGCCAAGCTTCAGTCAGGGGCCCTGCACATATTACTGACTGAAAATAAAATGCAAAAATGAACAAGAATCTCAGAATTCATATGGGTTTTCCCACTTAAATGGCTTGAACTCCAGAAGTTTGTGTAAAACCTGATGATCATGTTCTCCAGCAGGATTTGAGATGAAGATTTATGAAGAGTGTGAGAAATGTACACATACATAAAACATGTACTGATGCAATTACAAAATTACACAGCTGAATAGAATAATATCTATGTATCTATTCTGTATACATACCAAGAACACACATAAAACAGCATTAATTCACATCATAATAATGTTTTTATTACAGAAGAAGTGGGTCAAGTACAAACTCTAGACAAAGCTTGTTTGTACAAGAAGTGAGAACATGAGCAGGTGCTGGATTCTGCTGATAAACAAACTCCCCTCCAATATATAAAAAGATTAACCAGCGCTCCACAACGCAATGTCCAGACATTGACATTGATCTACTGGACTGGTTCGTGTCACAAAAATACACAATTGAGCCATATAAACTTTGTAATGATTATTTATGTGTAATTCTGTTTTAAACTCTATGCAGAGTTCAGTGTTCTTTGAGAAACAATGGCGGTCTGGACTGTCTACCTGTCTCTCTGTCTTCTTGTAGCTTTGAGTGCTTCAGGTAAGATCATTATTCCACGTTTCACATCATAACTGTTATTTTAACATGAATTGTAGCTCACCTGAAACACTGTAATGACTCGTCAGAAGAATGATCTGATACAGGACGTGCACTAAAGTAAACCTGAGTTTTAATTATTATGATAATATTACAGTAAAACAACAACAATTATATCATTATATCAGCTAAAGTTATTAATTCTTATGAATGTATTTATATTATTATTTCTGACAATAAAATACATTAACAAATATGCGTGTTAATCTGTAGTACATTTTTATTAGTAGAAGTAGTAGTAGTCGTAATAGCTATTGTTCCTTTTATTCTATTAAATAAGTGTTTGTATGAACATTTGACGCTGATGTTAGTTCTTCATCATTTCAGAATTTGTTGTTGTATTTGTTTTTATATGACCTATGCAAATGTGATTTATGCCAAGCTGTCCAATATGACTGCATGTATAATAATAATTTATTGATATCATTATGTACATTAATAGCATATTTATTTTATGCAAATGAAAACAGCAATGTGTGGGATATACAGTCTGTTCCATAGAAGAGAAACACAACCAATGTCATCTAGATCACGTCTGAGAGGAGCGCGCCCGTCAACACCGACTCCAGATGTGACCCAAGCGACACCCGACCATGTCAGGAAGGGGCGTTTTAAATCGCCAGCTTCGCTGAAAGTATACCACCATACCTCAACTACCGCTTTCTGGGAGAGAATAACTGACTTATTTAGTTGGCATGAAGCGTTTTAGTTACCTGGAAAGACCCATTATATTCCTTTCAGAGTGATATGATGGTGTCCATAGCTTACATCGCCTGATTCCTGCTGGAGCAATGAGCAGTTCAATAATAAGTTCAAGACGGTGGTTCAAGGCACCAAAAAAGAAGTTTGAACCATCCTGTTCATGATGTTGTAGTTCTTCAGCATGTCCAGCTCCATCTGGTAGGTCATCCTCACTTGGTTCCTCATGGCCGGGATGAAATCAGCGCGCATCGACATCTTCAGCGCCCCCTCCACACGGTTGTGATCGCGTTACTGCTTCTACGAACAGCCTTTCGGGATCAGAACAGACGTGGACAACCATAACTAATATGATTTCAATCTTTACAAGATTGGGAGTTCAATATTTTATCCACTAGCCCATAGTAGGAACAACCTGTCTAATGTTTAACAGAGATAGAAGACACAAATTATTACCTCAAAAAAGAAGTTGTGGACATTGTCCCGTGGGACTGCAACTCTTGAGGAATAGATTATTAATGACAAAAAACAGCAGCAGCCCCATCAAGGACAGTGAGAAATGTGAGTCTTTGATCTTCCACTAAAGTCTCTCGATCCACAGGTCAAGACATTGTTCCAGAATGTCCCAACATTCCACATGGCGAGAGAGTAGACTGTTTCCCAGATCCCGATGCTTCTGAGGTAAACTGCAGTGGATATGGCCTACGTTCCATACAAACTCCCATCATGCTTTGCTAAATCTTACTGTGCGTCCTTACAGCAAAAGTGTTTGGAAAGAGCTTGCTGTTGGAGCCCCGTGAGTGAGGCTAACGTCCCCTGGTGCTTCTTTTCCAAAACCCACGGCTACAGTGTGGTCAGCGACAGCAAGCCTGACAGCACACGTGAGTTCAGATGTTGTGCAAATCATCTACTTTCCATTGAACTTTAAAAAGTTTGTGTTTGACCATGTAGCAAGTAGAGCAAACAATTCGCCAAGACCTCATGGAAAATATTTGTTTTGCCGTAGATATTGAGGCCAAGCTGACAAGAATGGATGCTCCATCTCTATTTGGAGCTGATATTAAAGAGTTGACCTTCTACGCTGAAATGCAGACAGAAAACCGTCTTCGATTTAAGGTCTGTTTAAAAACCAACTCAAATAGCAGAGGGGTGTGTCAATGTAAACACATCTAGTATAATGGCGCGCAATGTTTGCTTTGTCGACCAGATCACCGATACAAAGCAAGCCAGGTTTGAGGTTCCTCACGAGCATGTGCAAGCACCTTCCGCGCCTTCCACCCCTCCCACCGGACCCCTAAAATACAGACTGGAGCTGGTCCAGAAGCCCTTTGGACTGAAAGTTTGGAGAACATCTCCTGAAAAACTCCTGTGAGTGGGGAGCTTTTCCTCTTTTCTCTTCCTTTTCACACACAGGTCATATGTTGACTCTTTGTGAGTTTAGTCCCTTGCTAACAATGCAGCACAGAATCATTTTAGAGTGTTTCTTTGACTAAACGAGGGGTATCACAGCACCAAAGAGACAGAAATTAGAGGCATGCACTAAGTAAGATATTACTTGGCATTGGCATTAGCACAGACATTGCTCATAGAGTCGATGTAGTTTACTCTTCAGCACAACCAACAGAAACTCTTTTAAATGTCAAACAGCTTTAAACAGGTCTTTCTCTTCACTTAAAACATTTATTTATTTCAACATTTATTCTCCTTATCCAATCCTTTGCAAAGCATGCTGGGAACTAAAAATCCACAGCCCAATTTTCAAACAGTTTTTTGGTGCCTTGTCACACAATATTATGTTAATGTAATGATCAACATTATTGTCAACAGAAACCCATTGTTTTAACATGTATATGTTTAAACTATGTCTATATGTCTATGTATATGTTTAAGACGTTTAAGGAAATTAATTACCATTTAAAAATGGTCCTTTACAAAAATGACCTGCTTGAAGGGTGAATCTTTGGTTGGTGGATATGTTCTCGACAGGTTTCATGACATTCCCCTACAAACTGAACTGTGAGTAAACTTCCTCTCTACAGCATCTCTTCCTCTCTTGCTCGGTCAGGTTTGACACAACCATTGGGCCGCTGGTTTTTGCTGATCAGTACCTTCAGCTCTCGGCTAAACTCCCCTCTCACAATATCTATGGATTTGGAGAGCACGTCCATCAGGCCTTCCGCCATGACACCAACTGGAGGACCTGGCCGATCTTCACAAGAGATGCTTTTCCCAACGGCGTGAGTCATAATGTTCAGATCATTTGCACAAACATTTTCACCACCAGTGTGACTTAGTTTTTTTAAGTGAAATACAAAGCTTTAGGTACGTTTTCAAAGAATCTCCTGGCCACTCTGAAGGACTGAGGATATCAAGCTTCAAAAAGGATATTATTAAAGAAGTTCATACAACTCATGCACCGTATTGCAAATCTTCCGAAGTAATTTGACTGAAATTAAAGTCAACCAGATCACTGAGTCAGTGAGTCGAACTCAAGAACTGGATCAGTCTGATTCATGAATGAATCCTTTAGAACAACTCACTACTTAGCACTATTTTTCCATGGAGATCTAGGGTGGATTTCAATGTTTTCAGTGAAAAACACCTTAAAATGATTGCATGATGTCAGAAGACTTAAAATAGTCTTGAAAAAGACTTAAAATACAGTGCATGAGTCGAATGGACAACTTTTATAATACTTTTATGGTGATTTTTCTTGTTGCTTTAGAGCTCAACAGCCCCGTTTCTCATTCTCTTTTGTTATATTGACAAGAGCGGCCAAGCAATTTTTACATAAAAATTATATATTTTCCATTACAAGCCTCGATGTCTTTCCTACCACAGGGCTCACACAACCTGTACGGTCACTTCCCCTATTTCACATGTCTGGAAGACGCCAGCGGCCAATCCATGGGTGTTTTCCTCATGAACAGCAATGCTATGGGTAAACAGACCCTCTCTTGACTAGGTTTACTGTGTCATTGTGATGGCTTTTCTGTGGCCTAATGTCATAATCTTTAATAACATGATTTGTGATGTCTGTGCACAGCATCTATAGTGAATTGTGATGTGTTTGTGTGTTTGGTTGGTTATCAAATGAGAGCAGTTTCAGTTGTTTATGTCTGTCTGTTCTTGTCTGTGTGCAGAGGTGACAATCCAGCCCGCTCCGGCTGTAACCTACCGGACTATTGGAGGGGTTTTGGACTTCTACATCCTGCTTGGAGAGACACCAGAGGCAGTGGTTGACGAGTTCACACAGGTGAGCGGAAATAGAAACACCAGTGAAATTTTCTGAAATGCTTTATTCTGATTCTGGTCATTTGTGGCCTTCTGTGGTCAAATGTTTGTTTATAATATTCACTAAAGTTTATGTTATTAATTACAAATATGATACAACTATTATGAATTAAAATCATATAAAATATTATCATTTATTACGCAACTCTGGCTAAACTGCATACGTGACTCAAAAATATTTTTATTTCTTATAAAAATTTCTCAAACTAAACTTAAAACTAAAACCATTAAAAAAACAATTATTTCAGCTAGTTGACAAATCATAATTTCATAATTCATAATTTTTCTTTCTAGTATTGAGATAACAAATTTATAAGAACTATGTAGACATAAAAACAAACCCACACAACAAAATTACTAAAACTTTTACTAAATTTACTAATTACTAAAATTAAAAAGAAAACTGAAAACATCATAAAAAAATGTATTCAAAATATTCAATACATATTGATATATACATCAATGATAGTAAAATAGCACTGCTCCATTTATGTATCTATTTAACAGTAATAAGCAGTCAGACATGAGTCATTATTGCTAAATAAACCCTGATCTGGACCACACCATGAACTTCTTACCAAAACTTCATCAATGCTAATTGACATTAGCTCGTGAGGAGAGTTGAAGTGAAATCCTACAGGCCCAGATGAAGCTTCCAGATGAGCCTGAGGGAGTCAGGCTGTGACGTTCAGCGTCTTTAACATTGCTTTATGTCTCTCCAGTTGATCGGCAGACCTTTCATCCCTCCATACTGGTCTCTGGGCTTCCAGCTCTCTCGCTGGGACTACGGCAGCCTGGACGAGGTCAAGAAAGTTGTGGAGAGAAATCGACAGGCTGGCCTTCCGTATGTAAGTGCCAGGAACAGAAGAAGGCTCCTCGCTTTCTTCTGCAAAACTTGATTCCAGTCCTTCAAAGCCACAACCGAGAGCACGGATTCATGAATAATAACTGCACATATGTGCATTTCACCTATACACATGCATTTAGAAGCGTTTAGCACCAAAAGATGCACTGAAGCTCAATGTTTGGTGTAATTTGAACAAAGAAGGCATTAGCATGTCAGGATATTGCATTAGCGTTAGAAAATTACTGGGATCTGCTGATGGCTGATGAAAGTCAAGCCTTCCAGAAAAATCACAACAGACAACAGTGAATCTACAGCGTTAGCATGCAGAAGAGGCATTAGCCATCACAAAGGCTGAAGGTGCTGATTCTAAAGGACGAGACTTCAGTGTTATAGTGCAGGAACATGAACATTAAAGGTGTCATAGAATGGAAAACACCTTGGCATAGTTGAATAATAAGAGTTCAGTCCATGGAACTGACATACCATGAGCCTCAAACACCATTGTTTCCTCCTTCATATGTAAATCTTTTGCGTGAAAAAGACCACTGAAAAATGTGCGAATCCCAACATAACACCGACTGTGACGTAACAGTCGGGATCATTATTATTTATGCTCCCAAAATTTGCATATACCAGCTCATGTTCAAGGCCAGGCAGTATTAACGTTGACCCGCACAGCCGAATCATCAGAAGTTCTGCAGGTATTGTGAAGATGAGGACAATATAGCGAAAATGGCAGATCATGGATATTAATGTTATGTTCCAGGCTGTGCAGGGGATGTGAGGACTTTTCATTCCCTTCCCACAGAACAGAACTGTCAACAGGCATGGTTGATGTTTATCTATAACAGGGATACCGCACCAGTTTAATTCAAAGTTGTTAGTTTGCTTTGAATGGTGTTAATTTTGTTAACGAAAATATTACGAAAAATGTTCGTTGACAACCTTTTTTTCCATGAATAAGACGAGACGAGATGACACAAACATCCTTAAATGATAACTGTGACTATATAAACATACAATATCGTTGATGAAAAAAGACGAGACTTTTCAGCAATCTCCATTTGAGATTTTCTGCTTAAAGTGTCATTCAGTCGGTCTGTGTTCTGTCACAACTCACGAGCCGCTTGTGCTGTTTGTGCGACAAAATCTGACATCAAACCTTCTCAGCAATGAACTGAAAGAGCATGGATCTCTCAACTATTTGCGATTGTGTTTGCTGAATGATTGCACTTGTGTCAGCTACTGAAATGAGCTTGCTGTGAAACAGCCAATCAGAGCTGAGCTCAACATTATTATTCATGACCCTTCCAAATAAGGTAATAACAGGCCATTTCATTCTAGGGACAAATCCTAGGGTTGTAAATGGACATGTAAAAGCGTATCTGGAGAATTTTTGCCCTTACCTAAGCCACATACCTTCTATGTAGATATCAGAGAACAATTTAAAATATTGTATCAGTGCATTCTATGGCACCTTTAACAACCTAAAAATAAAGCTTCCAAGAGCGGGTTTTCGCTGCTATGCCAGAGAAGAACCATTTGTGGTTCCCCAAAGAACCTTTCAGTAAATATTTCTTAAGAGAACCATTCATTTCTTAGTGTAAAGAACATTTTAATAATCTAAAGAACCTTTTCCTCTATGAAGAATTTTTTGTGCAATAGAAAGATTCCATGGATTCTTCACGCAACCATCAATGCTAATAAATAATCTTTATGTTTAAGAGTGTAACTTCCATAATTAGACTTTGAAGTGAAACAGGATATTCAGCGAGAGAAGGAAACTGATTTGATGTAAGTTTTACTGAGACTCACAGCTGAACCTTCATTATTTTATGTTCCAGGACGTCCAGTACACTGATATTGACTACATGGAGGACAAAAAGATCTTCACCTATGATACGGTGAAATTTGCGGAGCTGCCTCAGTTTGCTGACTACATGCATGAAAAAGGGCAGAAATACATCATCATATTGGTGAGCCATTGATATTGTGCTTTCATTTATGCTGAGCTGCAGAGTTTTATAGGTTGGCACGTTAGTTCTGGGTTTTGCACAGTTGAACACCTCAAGTTATTTTCTTCTTGGTAGGATCCTGCCGTGTCCACCAGTCGAAGGATAAATGGATCTTATGAAGCTCTTGACAGGGGTCATGCAGCTAAAGCTTGGGTCACTGAAGCAGACGGGGTAACGCCTCTACTGGGAGAGGTGCGATCCTCCAAACATACTCCTGATTGGCTAATCCTTAGTAGGGTTTGGGATTGAGAACTGGATAACTGAACTTGAATGATTTCTATGATGTTTGGTTTTAGTAATTGTTGGACATTCATTCATTCATTCATTCATTTAAGACATTATTTTCATGACAGTTGAGCAAATTCTCCTCCCCTCTCTCACGTCACAGGTCTGGCCAGGGGAAACCCTTTTTCCTGACTACACTAACCAGTCTTGCATTGATTGGTGGGTTGATGAAATTTCGCATTTCCACAAAGAAGTCAAGCACGACGCTCTCTGGATTGTAAGTAACCCGCAGAGATCATTACCCGTCACCAAATATTGAACCTGATCATATTACAATTTGGTGGAAAGGTCATGATGACGATGTTCTGATTCCGAACTCCAACTTCCTACAGAGTCTCCAAATCAATACTATATACACTGATCAGGCATAACATTATGACCTAATATTGTGTTGGTCCCCCTTTTACTGGTGTGCTGTGGTATCTGGCACCAAGATGTTAGCAGCAGATGGCGGCCATGTCGAAGAAACACATTTTACACCATCCAATCAATCAATCAATTCCTGATTGATAAAATCAAGTTCTACTCTACAATTTGTCTCACTGAATATTCTTATTCAGAAATGCATCTCATTATGAAAGTAAAATGGTTACGAATGCTATTTCATTTTGACTTTAAAGCCTCCCCACTGTAAAAAAGAAAAGTTCAGCTGGCTTAAAAAATAAAGCAACCTATCACATTCAACTTTTTAAGTTAAATCCACTAATTCTCTCGAATTTAAGTTAACTTAAATACGTTTGTTCATCTAAAGAGTAACAGGTAACATCTAATGAGTCAAGGCAATCAAAGAATGTTTATCATCTGGCAATGCAAGCAGCTACAATCCTTGTTTTTCATCTCCATGTTTGATTTTCAAAGATATCGTCATGACATGAACATTTCTAGAGGTTTTTGCTTTAATCTCGAGAACAATAGCTGCCTGAATTAGGGAGCGCTGAACTAATCCCTATTTTTTTGTTTTTGTTTTTTGTCTAAGGACATGAATGAGGTGGCCAATTTCGTAAAGGGAAGCATCAAAGGCTGCGCTGATAACAAACTCAACAATCCTCCATTCACCCCACGTGAGTCTGAAATGCATCTACAGCTAGATTTATTCATATCAGCTTTTCCTCACCATCTGTAAACATCCATCCTCTTGATTTCCATTGGACTCTAAAGGTATCCTTGATAACCTGATGTACAGTAAGACCTTGTGTATGGATGCTAAACACAACTGGGGGAACCACTATGATGTCCACAGTCTCTATGGCTACTCTATGGTCCTGGCCACTGAGAAGTAAGTGCTGGTTTTTCCACACTCTGTATGCAAATAATCTCTGTTATGATTGGCGGTCCCTATACCTCTCAAATATTCCGTTTCTGCTTCCAGGGCATCGAGAGCAGTGTTTGGGACGAACCGTTCCATGGTTTTCACCCGCTCCTCCTTCCCCGGGGTGGGCAAGTACGCTGGGCACTGGTTAGGTGACAATGCCGCCACCTGGAATGACATTAAGTGGGCGATACCTGGCATGCTGGAGTTTAACCTCTTTGGAATCCCTTACGTAAGTGGTTTGGCTCCAAACATGGGTAATTGATGGTAGACACCAGTCTTTCTTCAGAACACAACAGCCCCACTGAGACATGGAAAGCACTTGGTTTTGATTGAGTTTCCATTAAATGCAATGAGAAGTTGAATGAGAATGCATTTGGACTTGAATTGAAGTTAACATTGACTGGCTTACTCAACCAATTCATTTATCATTGTCTCAGATGTTAGACACAAATACAGACTTTGTAAATATGAGCACAGTGTGAACATTGTTAATATCTCTTATGAAGAAAACATGAGTCTTTTTCTCAGGAGAAACATCTAAAAACAACGGGACTTCAGCAAAATTCTCAACTTAAAGGGATAGGTCACCCAAAAATTAAAATTCTGTCATCATGTACTCGCCCTCAAGTTGTTCCAAACCTGTATGAGTTTCTTTCTTCTGTTGAACACAAAAGAAGATAGTTTGAAGAATGTCGGAAACCAGACAGTTTTGACTTCTGTAGTATTTTTTTTTCCTACTATGGAAGTCAATGGGGTCCATCAACTGTTCACTTACCCATATTCTTCAAAATATCTTCTCCCTGTCGCCTGGGAGAAACAACTGAGATATTGAAGAGATTTTTGTCTCAAAGCTCAGGAGATCCTCACTCTTGACCTCTTTAAGTATATGATTTTTCAGTTAAAATTGCTTATAAAATGTAAAAAATAAACACAAATGAGACAACACTTCAAGTCTTGGAAGAGAATGACTTCACATTTGATGCTTGTAATTGCACACTGGGACATTTTTGATCTCGTCTGATGCTCTATGGATACATTTGTCAGATTACTGGTGTCTTTTTCAGATCTAAAACCCTGGAATCTCCATTTAATTGCCTAGTTTTTTTGAGAAACATGAGAAAATAAAGAGTGATTTGAATCTAATGATGTTCTTCTGCAGATCGGTGCAGACATCTGTGGGTTCTTCGACGACTCGTCGGAGGAGCTTTGCAGGCGTTGGATGCAAGTTGGCGCATTTTACCCCTTCAGCCGTAACCACAACGCTCAAGGGTTCAAAGTATGTGCGGCTCTTTAAACACCCAGAAGAGTCTTTAAACATCTGTGTTATGTGTTAATAATAATAATAATAATAATAATAATAATAAACAAAAGTTTTATTTATATAGCGCCTTTCCCAAGCTCTAGGTCGCTGTACAAGAAAATAACATATACACAGCATTAATATAGAACATAGATATACAAATATACAGTGAGAAAAAACAAAAAACAAAACAAACAACAACAAAAAGACGAACAAAACAAAAAAACAGCAGAACACTAAGCAGAGGAGGGTTGGAAATACTGTAAGAAAAGATATGTTTTTAGTTGAGATTTGAATGAGGATATAGTAGTAGTAGCAGTTTCTGGCCCAACAGCAACGCACTGAATTACAAATGTGTCCTCTCTCTTTAAATGCTATTATTTCTCTAATCATTATTGTGATATTGGTGTGAGAGAAGCAATCTGACCTCCGGAGTGAGAGTTTGAGAGGGCAAATGAGGATGAATGGAAAATGATATTCTTGGTGAAATTAGATGATTTAGATTTGAGCTTTTATTCTGAGAGTAATCATTCCACGGCTCCAGCATGATGAACATATCATCAGGATCCACTCTTTGCTCTTCCTGACTAGTTTTGTGTCCCTTTCTACCAGGACCAGGACCCTGCATCATATGGCGCGGACTCTCTCTTGATGAACAGCTCCAGACATTACCTGAAGATCCGCTACAGCCTCCTGCCGTACCTCTACACTCTGTTCTACAGGGCCCACGTCAGCGGAGAGACTGTAGTGCGTCCCATGATGCATGAGTGAGTGTTAAAGCATCTGGAACAGCTCCAGTGTTTCTTTGTGTTTAGGAACTTCATGTATTTCTATATGAGATATCTCATGATAAAATGTGTGTAGAACTTAGAAAACAAAAAAAACACAATTGGTTTTGAGTTTAATTAGCTCAGTTATTTTAACCAAATACACTACCGTTCAAAGTTAAGACGTTTAAAAAAGAAAAAGAAAAAATCATACTTTTTTCAGCAAGGATGCATTAAATTGATCAAAAGTGACAGGAAAGACTTTAAAAACAAAATATTTCTATTTCAAATGAATGCTATTCTTTTTTAAACTATATTCATCAAAGAATCCTTAGAAATGCGACACTGAAGACTGGAGTAATGATGCTGAAAATTCAGGAATAAATACATTTTACTATATATTCACATAGAAAACGTCTCTGTTACGCATGTAACCCTCGTTCCCTGAAGGAGGGAACAGAGACGTACGTCGGAACTGACCGACGAATTGGGGATCCTACCAACACGCCAGAGATGCTGGCCCTTCCAGCGCCCTGCTTGAGCTCGCTGGACCGCTCCTATGTTGGAGCAGGAGTCAGGACTCCAAGCAGGGAAGGTCAGTCACTGCTGTTCTTGCAAGACCCACTCAGTGTGACTATTGGATAGCGCTGGAAAAGTGTGCCCGTTTCGGGGAGATGGAACGCTGCGGAGCCACATCCTTCAATGGAAGGAGGGGTGGCAGAATACACATAAGGAATAACCTAGCAGGGTAGTGGAACATATGGCAGAGCGGGCTCTGTCAAGGGAAAGACACGGGGCTAGCCGAGTAGGGTAGCTGGTACCGTGGAGAATACACATATGGGGTTGCTGTAGGAACCGTTACATATAGATACTCAGCTTACACACACGGTCCACATGCATACGGGTGTAAGCCTGGTGTCAGACACCGAGGGGTGACGGAGGAGCTCGACAGGGTTAGCCATTTCTGGGGAACACAACTGGAGACAATAGACGCACGTATCCGGTCCAGGGAGCGGGAATGACGTTGCAAGCCGACACTAGAACGGGCACTTAGCGCTACTGGCCACTGGGGGCAAGTACATGGGAAGATATCGGCTCTACATGGAGGCTATAGAATCTAGCGAACGTGTTAGGTGTCACCCAGCCCGCAGCTCTACATCTATCTGTCAGCGCGGCGCCTTGAGCCAGCGCCCGGGAGAAAGCTACACTCCTAGTTGAGTGTGCTCGCAACCCGAACGGGCAAGGCACGTCTTGGGACTGGTAGGCCAAGATGATAGCATCCACTATCCAGTGGGCTAACCTCTGCTTGGAGACAGCCTTTCCCTTCTGCTGGCCTCCGTTACAGACAAAGAGCTGCTCTGAGGTCCTAAAGCTTTGAGTTCGGTCCACGTAGGCACGTAGGCGCAAAGAGCACGGACGGGACAGAGCAAAGCTAGGGCTGGGTCTGCCTCCTCCGAAGGCAGCGCTTGCAGGTTCACCCCCTGGTCCCAGAAGGGAGTGGTGGGAACCTTGAGCACGTATCCAGGCCGGGGTCTCAGGATGACGTGAGAGTTAGCCGGCCCGAATTCTAGGCACGATTCGCTGACCGAAAGTGCATGCAGGTCCCCTACCCTCTTGATGGAGGCCAATGCAGTCAAGAGTACTGTCTTCATGCGTCAGGTCAGGGGTTACTCTTTCGCTGTAAATCGATGCGTACGGCCATCTATCGGAAGCTAGTTATTTTAGTTTATAAAGTTTTAAATATTGATATTTTTCTCACACAAGTGCATGGCTTCACTTCAGAAGGCCTTTATTAACCCCCCGGAGCCGTGTGGAGCACTTTTACACATCTATAATGGATAGATGCACTTTTATGATGGATAGATGCACTTTTATGATGGATGGATGCACTTTTATGATGGATAGATGCACTTTTAGGATGGATGGTTGCACTTTTATGATGGATGGATGCACTTTTATGATGAATAGATGCACTTTTATGATGGATAGATGCACTTTTATGATGGATAGATGCACTTTTATGGACTTCTGAACAGATCAGCCATTCACTGCCATTATGAAGCTTGGAAGAGCCAGGACATTTTTTAATATAATATAATATAATATAATATAATATAATATAATATAATATAATATAATATATGTTTGTATTTGTCTGAAAGAAGAATGTCATATACACCTAGGATGGCTTGAGGGAGAGTAAATCATAGGCTAATTTTCAACTAACCCTCTAATGATCTAATCTAATCATTATTTATTGTGCACCGTAATTTTTATATATAAATGTATATATATATATATATATATACATTTTTTGGTATGTTTACAACACTGTATTAACCAATCATCATCCTGGAACGTCACTTTCTGCTTCATAAGAAGTGTTTCCCACTCTGCAGGTTCTATTCCGACAGTGAAACCTGGGCAGTGCACAAGCAGTTCCTGTGGGGAGCACATCTACTCATCACACCTGTGCTGGATCCTGTGAGTGAACACACACACACACACACACACACACACACACACACACACACACACACACACACACACACACACACACACACACACACACACACACACACACACACACACACACACACACACACACACACACAGAGAGACAGACAGAGACAGAGAGACACAGAGAGAGAGACAGACAGAGACAGACAGAGACACAGTTGCTATGTTAAAGTCACTCTTTAATCTTTACATATCAGCTCAGACTTCAGGTTAGTTCGTTTGCTGCTTCTCTTTCTGTCAGCTTCTTACCCTCCAATATCTCGTTCATATTCTCTCTTTCTAAATCTTGAAAACTTATGACAGGAGGATCATATCACTGTTTGTCATTATGTGTAGCTGATTTTCCTGTTTGTTTGTTTGTTTTAGGGTGTTGAAACTGTGGAGGCCTATATCCCAGACGCCATCTGGTATGACTTTGAGAAGGTAAGACCATCTTGCACCACAAGACAATCAGCAGACATACTGTATTTATTTATTTATTTATTTATTTATTTATTGATTGATTGATTGATTGATTGATTGATTGATTGATTGATTGACAATGCAGTTTTTGTTTTGTTTTGTAGGAGGTAAGGATTACAGATCGCAAAGCCAAAGTTTCCTTGAACCTGCCCGCTGATAAACTTGGTTTACACCTGAGAGGCGGAGCCATTCTGCCTGTACAGAGACCAGACGTCACCACTACATACAGGTAATGATGGGAAACCTGTAGATTTCCCCTAAAATACATTAAAAAGCTCATATTAACCCATGCACTGTCACTAAATCTAGTCAATCCGCTGTCACATCTAAACACATCTAATGCCCAATAAAACAAAGTGTCTGCTGTTTTATGGAGATTGTATTATAGTCTTCTTTGAATTATGATAGAATATGAATGGCAACCATTCAGAGCAGCTGTAATATGATTCACAGCATCACTATAACATGGTTAATATTGCAATATTGAGTTTAATATTATACTGAGAACGGACAAATAATTCGATGTGTGTGTTTTTGCACACTTGCGTCCGTTTTCTGCCTGCTCTTGAGTTTCTGGTAAAAAAGTTGTACATTTGTGTGATGAAAGTTGTGTTTCCTCAGCCGGCGTCTTCCCATGGGACTGATCGTCACACTCGATGACAACAAGACCGCGTCAGGCGAGCTCTTTTGGGATGACGGAGAATCTCGAGGTATTTTGGAGGGACTTGCTATTAATTAAAAGTTGTACAACTTTTCATTGTTGGTTCCTGTTAGCTCAGGTTCATTAAATAATATTAACCGATACAACTTTTGATTTTAATAAAGTACTTGTCAATGTTGAAATGAACATTAACTAAGATTAATGAATGCATTAGAAGTATCTTGCATTGTTAGTTCATGTTAACTAATGTAGTTAGTGAATGTTAAGAAATGGATCCTGGATTTATATTTCATTAAAAGATTTTCAATTTCCAAGAACAGCTGTAATTTAACCCCATGACAGATATACATTTATACAGTAAACACACATTTTACAATTCATCCTTATTATTGAGTCCTATTATAGAGTCTAAATTATTAGATCTACCCAAAAAACAGATAACACTTGTGTGACTGATGTAAAGTTGATTTGTTTCTCTCGTTTTCCTAGATACGGTTTCATCCGGCTCCTACATTCGGTACCAGTTTTCCGTGGCTAATGTACGTCATCCTAATGGAACATTTCTGTTTGTTTGATTTTAGATGGCATTACATTGTATGTCCCAAAAGCAACATTTAAATCATTTTAAATGGCATCTATTACAGTAATCTGTAGTAATGTCAGATATTTTTCTGCTGGATCAGGATGTCTTGACAATGCACGTTGCCCACAACGGCTACACGGATCCGAACAGCCTGAAGTTTGAGAACATCACAGTGATGGGAGTGAGCGCGGCTCCTGCCTCTGTGCTCGTGTCAGACGGCATCACCACTGATGCTCTGTCTGAGTCCCAGGTTCACTACGATTCCAGCAAGAAGGTAATCATAGTTTTACCACAAAAGAGATTCCTATTCACCACCAAAGTCAATATGAAACTGTGTTTCTGACATATTTTACTGATTTTGATTTGAAATAGGATGTTCCACACCCTACAGAAATAGGTATAATGCACATAAATAGGTAATGCAAGTAAATAGGGTCCATTTTTATATACATTAACTTCACTTTGGAGGATGTTATTGCATCTTCAAATAATATTGCATGATATAAAATGTAACTAGAATAACAGAATGAACAGATACTGTATGAATCATATTATGTGATATTATGAGTGACATTAAAGGGTCCATAACACACACAGTTTCTGCCAGTTTCATGTTAATCTTGAGTATCTATAGAGTAGTGTTGATCCTTCATATCTCCCAAGAGTCTTTAGTTTTATCATATTTATAAAAGACAGATACACTGTACCGATTCTTTCTGAAAACAGCCGAGCTCGTGGAGGCGTGCAGTGGGCGGAGCTAAAGAGTCACAAGCACACACACACACAATACGTGGCATTATCCCTGGATAACTCTCGATCCACTATACGTTGGTGTTGTTCACATTATATGCACTTACGCGCCGATTGCCAACAAAACATACACATTTGATGCAGTTTCACTCACCGCCTGTGGTTTCCACTGATGACCGGGAACAAACACACACACTTGCAGAACTCCAGAAACACAAACTGTATCCACTGTTCCCTTAACGCTGGGTTATTTGGGAAGCGGAACAAGGTGATCTTTCCCTCACACCAGAAACACACTTCTTTAGTGACATTGTCAATTTCGTGGTCTAAAAACAAAATGACAGCGCTGCCGACAGCTCCCGAAACTTGGAAAGTTTTTTTCGAGTATGGCCCTGTATGACGTCATAAAGGCCGGAGTTCCTTGTATGGGCACTTCTCCCGGATGAGCGCGTGCACATCAACCAGAGTGAGAGCAAGAGCAAGAGCGAGCCCATCAACCGAAATTTGTTTTAATCCTAAAGGAGGGTATTTGGCACAGAAATAATCTGTCCCACTCCCCCGCAAAGTACAAAGCAACAAGCATACAAATTGAAACTTCAATCTAATACTTCCATTACAAGCCAAGGTTTTATTAACATCCTAGGATTCTGGCGTGAATATACCTGCTGTCTTTTGCGTGATAGATATCTGGTCTGCTAGGTGATGTATCTGAGAAATCTGGAGCTGGAACTGGGGAAGGACTACACCGTCAACTGGGAGGCCAAATACCCAAACTCTAGGCACTTCGACTGTCACCCTGAAGCGGGTTCTGATCAGGCCAAATGTGAAGCCCGCGGCTGCATCTGGGAGGTCAGAGAGAGAAGAGATTCAATATTCAACTCTGTGTTTTCAAAGACACCGTTTGATCTGAAGTGTGTCTTTCCTGTAACTGTGCTAACGTGATTCAACACATTTATAGCCTTCAGATATTCCCAACGAGCCCTGGTGTTATTACGCCCAGACCCACGGCTATGTCACCAGCAACATGGTTGAAACAGTGAGTGGCATCATCGTAGATATAGAGCGCAATACCGATTTCCCAAGCCAACGCTCTCAATCTCGAGACGTCAGCAAGCTCCGTGTGGAAATCACATACCTGAGTGGAAAAAGCCTGCGCTGGAAGGTACGCTTCTCTAAATTTAGGATTAAGACCAAGACTGAATGACTGAACATACCATTTATATTCATGCATTAGGCAGACACTTTTATCCAAACCAACTTACATTGCATTTAAGGTATGCTTTGGTAATGCGTTCTCTTGGCATTACTAGCGCCATGCTCTATTATTCATCTTTTTTAAGAATTAGGAATTAAGAAAGTAAATGAATACATTTAACACTTGTTGATCTAGATCTTTGACCCAGCCAATGCTCGCTACGAGGTCCCTGTTCCCCTCAAGCTGCCGGCCACACCAGAGACGGAGGAAAACAACCGACTGTACAGGGTTCAGATCCAGCACAAGCCATTCGGGATCCAAGTCATCAGAAAAGGCTCAGAAGAAATCATGTGAGTAATACACCTCAATTACTCTGATAACATGCAGTCCAGAGAGCTTCTTCTGGCAAACATGTGGTAGTGTTACTGTAGTTTTCAGCACAGTTTGCCTTCTTAATGAAAGGAAGTTATTTTTCAGTGTTCTCGATGTTGGGTTAAATCTCTTTTTCTCCAGATGGGACTCTGCGGTGCCAGGGCTCACATTCTCCGATCAGCTCCTTCAGATCTCCACACGCCTCCCCTCAAACTATGTCTATGGTTTTGGTGAAACGGAGCACCCCAGCTACAAACATGACCTCAACTATCACACATATGGCCTTTTCGCCAAAGACCAGCCTCCAGGGGTGAGTGTCAGAGCCAGTGCTGATGTTTTACCAGAGTCATCACATCATGTTACAGCTGGCACTAGTGTAGAGTCTGACCAGTCAGAGCAGAATCACTGTGACTGTTACCTCAAACATCACAAACAAACATATACTGTATATATAGTTGATGAAAGTATAAATGAAGCCTATTTTAGGGCCATTACGTTTTTGTTACAATTTTATCAGTTATATCTGGTATACTTTTTTTATTTGGTCATGAAGTCCTAAAAAAAAAGTATCAGGATTTCCACAATATCAAGGAGCACAATTATTTTCAGTATTGATAATAATCAGAAATGTTTCTTGATCAGCATATTAGATTGATTTCTGAAACATTATGTGAGTTGTTGCCCTGCTTCATATTTGTCACCAAGCAACTGTATGAAATGTAAGATGAACTACGTAGGTCTGGGGCGGGTGCGTTAAATGCATTATTAATTTTAACGTGACAACCCTAATATATATATATATATATCCCATCTGGAGAAAAAGAGATTTAACCCAACATAATTAAAACAGAGAAATGAGATTTGCAGGGTTTATGTCTTTAAGCCAAATAAAAGTCTCTCATTAACACTTAATTATGTTTTACACTGAGGAGATCACATCACAAACTCAAACTCTGATCTCTTTCTCTCCATCTGTAGTTTAAACTGAACAGTTATGGAGTCCATCCCTTCTACATGGGTCTGGAGAAATCAAGAAACGCTCACGGTGTCCTCCTGCTCAACAGCAATGCCATGGGTGAGTTCAAACACACACTAAACATGTGTCTCACTTGGACCCACCGGCCACATCCTGTGCTGAAGGCTCTAAGACCAACCTAAATACATCTGAAAGCAGGGTTTAAGCTCTCTGTGAGCTGAGGCGACACACTGAGTAAAGGGAAGATGCCTCTGTTTTGCTTGTTTTGCTCTTAGATGTGACCTTCCTGCCGACTCCGGCTCTGACCTACCGCACCATCGGAGGAATCCTGGACTTCTACCTGGTGATGGGACCCACTCCAGAAGCTGTGGTTCAGCAGTACACTCAGGTGTGTGTGTGTACTCAATCTAAGCACACACACAAAATAACAGTGGAAAACTCACATGCATACATGAAATACATAAATATTTATCATAAGGAAGCTTGTCACATAGACAGAAGGGGCCATTCGATCCTCTTAAGCCACTTTAATATTTATGTTCTAAAATGTATAAAATGTAAAATATTTCTCTCTCATTTTGTGTGTTTTGTTTGATAGATGATCGGCCATCCGGTTCTTCCAGCCTATTGGTCGCTTGGATTCCAGCTTTGTCGCTATGGCTATGCCAATGATGCAGAGATCGCAGATCTTTACAACGGCATGAAAGCTGCTAAAATTCCTTATGTAAGCGCTCTCATCTTTTATTGTGTGCATGTGTGTCTGTCAGTCTGCCCCTGAACGCAACAACAAACACATGATGTAACTCTCACCGGCCTTCAGAACTTGCATTGGTCATTAAGTTTAATGATCCTAATATCTGACCTCTGATCCCTCAAAGGATGTTCAGTATGCAGACATTGACTACATGGAGAGGCAGATGGACTTTACACTGGACAAAGTGAACTTCAAGGGACTGCCTGCTCTGGTGGACCGCATGAGGGCAGAGGGGATGCGCTTCATCTTCATTTTGGTACCAACAATTCTCAACAATACCAACTAAGTTGTTTCCATAAAATGGTAAAGTATGTTGTAATGGGAACAGCTTATAAATATAGATGGATGTAGTCTGACATCAGTATGGCCAGAAACATGCAGTCAAATGTATTCTGTAGCACAACTACAAACCCGATTCCAAAAAAGTTGGGACACTGTACAAATTGTGAATAAAAACAGAATGCAATGATGTGGAAGTTTCAAATTTCAATATTTTATTCAGAATACAACATAGATGACATATCAAATGTTTAAACTGAGAAAATGTATCATTTTAAGGGAAAAATAAGTTGATTTTAAATTTCATGGCATCAACACATCTCAAAAAAGTTGGGACAAGGCCATGTTTACCACTGTGTGGCATCCCCTCTTCTTTTTATAACAGTCTGCAAACGTCTGGGGACTGAGGAGACAAGTTGCTCAAGTTTAGGAATAGGAATGTTGTCCCATTCTTGTCTAATACAGGCTTCTAGTTGCTCAACTGTCTTAGGTCTTCTTTGTCGCATCTTCCTCTTTATGATGCGCCAAATGTTTTCTATGGGTGAAAGATCTGGACTGCAGGCTGGCCATTTCAGTACCCGGATCCTTCTTCTAAGCAGCCATGATGTTGTAATTAATGCAGTATGTGGTCTGGCATTGTCATGTTGGAAAATGCAAGGTCTTCCCTGAAAGAGACGACGTCTGGATGGGAGCATGTGTTGTTCTAGAACTTGGATATACCTTTCAGCATTGATGGTGCCTTTCCAGATGTGTAAGCTGCCCATGCCACACGCACTCATGCAACCCCATACCATCAGAGATGCAGGCTTCTGAACTGAGCGCTGATAACAACTTGGGTTGTCCTTGTCCTCTTTAGTCCGGATGACATGGCGTCCCAGTTTTCCAAAAAGAACTTAAAATTTTGATTGGTCTGACCACAGAACAGTTTTCCACTTTGCCACAGTCCATTTTAAATGAGCCTTGGCCCAGAGAAAACGCCTGTGCTTCTGGATCATGTTTAGATATGGCTTCTTTTTTGACCTATAGAGTTTTAGCTGGCAACGGCGAATGGCACGGTGGATTGTGTTCACCGACAATGTTTTCTGGAAGTATTCCTGAGCCCATGTTGTGATTTCCATTACAGTAGCATTCCTGTATGTGATGCAGTGCCATCTAAGGGCCCGAAGATCACGGGCATCCAGTATGGTTTTCCGGCTTTGACCCTTACGCACAGAGATTGTTCCAGATTCTCTGAATCTTTGGATGATATTATGCACTGTAGATGATGATAACTTCAAACTCTTTGCAATTTTTCTCTGAGAAACTCCTTTCTGATATTGCTCCACTATTTTTCGCCGCAGCATTGGGGGAATTGGTGATCCTCTGCCCATCTTGACTTCTGAGAGACACTGCCACTCTGAGAGGCTCTTTTTATACCCAATCATGTTGCCAATTGACCTAATAAGTTGCAAATTGGTCCTCCAGCTGTTCCTTATATGTACATTTAACTTTTCCGGCCTCTTATTGCTACCTGTCCCAACTTTTTTGGAATGTGTAGCTCTCATGAAATCCAAAATGAGCCAATATTTGCCATGACATTTCAAAAATGTCTCACTTTCAACATTTGATATGTTATCTATATTCTATTGTGAATAAAATATAAGTTTATGAGATTTGTAAATTATTGCATTCCTTTTTTATTCACAATTTGTACAGTGTCCCAATTTTTTTGGAATCGGGTTTGTACATGCTTTATTTGTTCTTTTGCTTCAGGACCCGGCTATAGCGGCCAATGAGACTAAAGGCTCCTACCCTGCGTTTGATAGTGGGATTGAAAAAGACGTTTTCATCAAATGGCCTCCTGAGCTCAGCGATGACATCGTGTGGGGAAAGGTATGACAAACGCACAGAGGAAGAGGAACATACAGTGATGTATTCTGAGTCCATACCTTAGTTGTTCTCTGCTCTGCGGCACAAGTTTGGGGTTCTTCATGTTCTGCGGCACCTTGAACTCTGTAGCTTTTAAAACATTGGTTTGCTCAAGTTGTAATTTAAGTATGATATGATTATCTACACAACAGGAAACGCCTGATAGGATGGAAATAAAGAAAGTTTGCCATTGCTCAGTGAGAGATTGACAGAGAGTTTGTAAATTATTATTGTATTATCATACCAATTTCCATACTTTTCTCAAACAGGATTTATGTTTTATAGTGAAATAAACCAAATGATGCCACAAAACAGCACTGAATTCATCAAATCCATTGCTAATGCTTACTGCAGAGTCCTAAATTGGAATTTTCTCAACTTGGGAATAACCAAATAAATCAACCCATACTTCAGTGAGAAGTTTCATCTGATGATGAATGAAGCAGAATTATGTTGATTATTTTCAAACGGTGGTGGAAGAATTCAGTGTTCAGTGAAACTTCACCCGGAATGCCACTTTAGTTGAAGAGATCTTTTGATTAGTTTGGAGCATTTTTATTAGAGAACCTGTTCATCTGGTGTTTTCAGACATCTACAGTATGACATGGACATGCACTGAAAGCAGGATTGATCCTGAACCACTGATGTAGCTGTTGTTTCTGTCTGTCACAGGTGTGGCCTGATTATCCCAATGTTACTGTGGACAATTCTCTGGACTGGGATACTCAAGTAAAGGTATCTGCCTCTCTCTCGCCTGTTCTGTTTCATTATCTTTCTCTATATATCGCTTTCTTTCTCTCTACCTCTCAGAGAACAGGAAATCTTTTCTCTTGTTCCCCCATATTCAAGTCTATTCATACTGAAATCATCAGTACAATGGGCTATAACTGAGAATGCAGTCAAGAGAATTGAGTGTGACATCATATATACTGTCAACCAATCAGCATGTAGAAGAAGCACCATCAGCCAATGAGCACATACTAGTACTATGCTGTAGTAATCAACTCAGCCAATCAGAACAGATAAGAAGTCAATCAGAACATTACTGTTTGAAACAAATAAGCAAATATCCAATCAGCATGCAGTAATGGTTAAAACCCAATGTTTCTTTCATTTAAACTTTCAGCTATTCCGAGCTTTCGTGGCGTTCCCTGATTTCTTCAAGAACAGTACAGCAGAGTGGTGGGGAGAGCAGATTAAAGACTATTACAACAGCGTCATGAAGTTTGACGGACTTTGGATCGTGAGTGCTTTGTTTTTATGTCATGTAGGAATGAAAAGTAAAGCAATTTTATGAAATATAGTTGCTCTTAAAACAACTCATCTAACTATAACCGTAACAATTAAATACCTCTAAAATCGAGGAAAGCGATAAAGTCATAAGAATGTTGTTGAAATCCCAGCAAGGATGTTGATTCAGGAACACATCTTGCTTGACAATGTCAAGTTTAGCATAGGCACGCCCCATTTCTACGCTCATTTGCATATCATCACTGTTTTCTCATTTGGATTCATTGGATGATAACACTGTCGTTGTGTTCTGCTTTCTGAAGGACATGAATGAGCCGGCCAGTTTCGTGCATGGCACCACTGGAGAGAAGTGTCTAGGGGATCAAACTCTGGAAAATCCTCCATACATGCCCCGTAAGTTCTTATGAGCGCATCTTGCCAAGTGTCCATGGCTACAGAGATTTTACAACACCATGATCAACAGTTACTAGGGCTGTCTCCAACTAAAGATTCTTATAGTCGACCGGTAGTTGTTCAGTTAAGCCATTAGTCGACTAATCGCATGTTTATACTAATTTAATTACTTAAATATAAACTCAACCATGATGAGCCTTTAATATACAGGCAAAAATTATGACTATGAATGTGTTGAAGAAAAGCAAGTTGATATTATAATTATTTATTAATAAACTAGTGTTTTCTGAGTCAGTGTCGGCTGCAAAGATGATGTTGATGATGCTGACTCTTCATCTCAACAGTGAACGCACCTTCACAGAGAAATTCACCTTTCATACGGATTACATAAGCAGAGAGTATTTGTTTTTGATCTGGTAAAAGTAGACATTCCAAGCTTTCTATAGATATATTTTTTCATGTCTGTGAGGCAAGTATATGGTATGAGTATGAGTTTTGGTTTATTTTTGTGACACGCTCCAAAGAGAAGTTCACGGAGACTGAGACGGCAGAAAGCGCTTCCTGTTTGTTTTCTTCATTTTACAAAGGCACAAAGTTTTCTTGTTATTGTGAGTTTACACAAATAAAACAGTTTCGAATGGTGTATTACTCTTATCTGTATGACCAAAAATGAGTATTTTGAGTAGTTTCAGCTGTTATCAGGAAAAAAATGCAAGTGATCACGCCTTCGTCTCCATGTCGTGCAGTAAAGCGAGCTAATACTTTAGCTTCCACACTGCACACAAACACTTGGATATGCGCCAAATAATAGTGCATATTTACAGTATCTAGGTTAACATTAGAGTTATGTAAAGTTGTTACATGTTTCAAATGATAAGCCATATTTGAGGTTGATGGATTTGAGGTGAAGATTTGGATTTCCTGCCTGATATACTGTAATTACCTCAAGGACCCGCCGTTAATCATCTGTCCGTCACAGACTGTGTGACGCCACCACTTCCTGTGGAGTTTTTTTTTCTGCAATTAACCAACAAATAAATTTTGGTCGAATAAGCCTCTTCTCGTGGACTAACATTTAGTGAACTATTAAGGGGGCAGCCCTAACATTTACACCTGTAGATGCCCAAAATGAATCTGCCCTCTGTATGTGTGTGATCTTGTCCCAGCACTGGAGTCCATGCACAGAGGTCTGAACCATAAGACTATGTGCATGAACAGCGAGCAGATCCTCGCTGATGGCACACGTGTCAAGCATTACGATGTCCACAACTTGTACGGCTGGTCTCACACCAAACCCACTTATGAGTGAGTTTCCTGTTCCTCCATGTTCACTGCTGTATTTATTTCTCGGTTGTTCTGGAACGAGTTTTGATTGCTGTGTGTGTGTGTTTTCTGTATTTCACAGTGCTTTGCTTAGTACCACTGGAAAGAGAGGTGTGGTAATTACCCGTTCAACATACCCGTCTAGTGGTCGCTGGGCAGGACATTGGCTGGGAGACAACTACTCCAGCTGGGACCAGCTTCTGAAGTCCATCATTGGTGTGATGATGCTGCTTATGATTTGGTGCTTCTTGGTATCTACTGTACAGTTCAGTGTATAAACTGAATATCCCTATACAACTCTCTCTCTTTCTGTCTTTCAGGCATGATGGAGTTCAGCATATTTGGCATCCCTTACGTAAGTGTCTCTCTCGTCCTATTGATTCTTCACTTGTGCTTTATTTCCTATCAAATAATGTATTTAGTTCAGTTGGGTGCGTTACATGAGCATGCCGCCGTTACACTGACTCTAGAGTTTATTAATGCATGTTTTTACAGAGATCTATATTTGTGTATCTCTCTATGTCTCTTGTGTTCCAGACCGGCGCTGATATCTGTGGCTTCTTTAACCCCGCCGAATACGAGATGTGCCTGCGTTGGATGCAGCTTGGTGCTTTCTACCCGTTCTCCAGAAACCACAACACCATAAACATGCCAGTAAGAACACACAGCACCTGTTTATGGACAGATTGAGGATTTCTGAACCAATGTATGAATGTATTGTGTCGGAGCTCTTTTCCCTTTTAAAAGCTCTCATGGTTTTCATAACATTATAATATTTTTTGGATCTAAAAATGGGGGTTTTGAGATCCATCTTCATCTTCATCCTGCTGATGAAGCTGGCATGAGAATCTGTTGACATTTTCTTCAGAAGTGCTGAATGCTGATGATCTGATCTTTGACAGAGGCAGGATCCTGTGGCCTGGGGAGCAGAGTTTGCCGCTGTGTCTCGTGATGTGCTGAATATTCGCTACACCCTCCTGCCGTATCTGTACACACTGATGTATGAAGCTCATGCTCACGGAAACACTGTGGTCAGACCCCTGCTGCACGAGTGAGTATTTCTCAAGAGTTCAGCCATACATGAACATCACCAGATGTTCAGCAGAACGCTCATGCTACAGTTCTCTTCTTCCATGCAGTAGAAGTGAATGAGAGGAAATGATGACAGAACTTCCACTGTTCCTTTAAGACTTTCCTTCATCTTGTGCTCCTGTCTTTCCCTCCAGACATACAGTATCTTCATCACACCATCTTTTCTTTCTGACACTATTTTCAGTTCATCCTCTCGTTTCAATCACATCTCCAGTGTTAATGAGATCATGTTCTGTATTGCAGGTTTGTCACAGATGAAAACACATGGAAGATCGACAGGCAGTTCCTCTGGGGTCCCGCTCTTCTGATCACACCTGCTCTGGACCCGGTACTGTACACACACACACACACACACACACACACACACACACACAAACAGAACTCCAGAAGTCTGTTTTGAGGTTTTGCTCACATGACCCTGAACTGACCCACATGTGTTGTTTGTGTTGTTGTTTGATAATTTCTCATTGGCTGTATTTTGTGAAGGGCGTTACTGTGATCAGGGGCTACGTGCCAAATGCCCGCTGGTATGATTACCACACGGTAAGCATTTTATCAGCAAGCATGCAAGATTTTAGTAGCATGTCAATGAAAAAAGCAGTCATAATGCAGCGGCTTCCAAACAAACTCAACCTGCGATACTTTGTCCTCTGTATATTGGCTTCTCTCATCTGCTGGTTTGTGATTGATCCACCAGGGTGAAGCTGTTGGGGTGCGAGGACAGTTTGTGGATATGGATACACCATTATGGAAAATTAACCTGCACGTGAGAGGAGGACACATCCTGCCCTGGCAGAAAGCAGAGAACAACACACACTACAGGTCAAGAAGCTGCCCGCCATCTTTATTAAAAAGGGTTCTTGCTCCACAAACAGTCAGTTTTCATTTATATGTCCATATTCCACTCTCTCTATGTGTCTTTAAGAGTTCATCAAGATGTTTATCAAGATGACCAAGTTTCTGATCACTGAATAAGTATTATAATGTTCAGATATTCCCTTTCATACAGTGTGTAATAAAGCTGTTTGTGACTGTAAAAGCTCTGCAAAGTTTAAAGATCAAAGTGTAGATAAATGGAGTTTTTGTCTCCTAAATGAACTCACTTCCTGCTGAACCTACGCAGGTTTGTAACTCATTCGCGTAATGGCACCCTATGTTCTTCATTGGCTGAACAGCGTCTCTTTGCCCCGCCCTCAAACACTGTAGTTGTGTCTGAGACTGGAAGAGTTTGGTTCATGTTGTTCGTGTGGAGAAGACACTGTTTTCTGCTGCCAAAGCAAATCCACTTTGATGAGATTGATACTGTAAAACCCACACCATCGTTACTGTTCCTATCATTGTCTATGAAGAGCTGAGATTCAGATATGATAATGAGCGCTTGGTTTCTGACCAATCACAGCAGACGGAGTCATCTGACCAATCAGAGCAGAGCAGCTCTCAGAGAGTCGGGGTTTAGAGAGACTGAATCATTGACTGAAGCGTTTCAGACACTGAGAGAAAAGAGCTGATGCTGCAGTGGATATTATGAGAAAATTAAAGTGTTTTGTGACCTTGGATGCACGAGAACCTGTTGTAGGAGACGCCAATTAATATTAGGAGCCTTTAAATTATCATAATAGGGCACTTTAGTATGAATGTAGGTGTTAATATGTTTATTCTTTGATGTCACAACTAATGTAAGGTTCATTATTTTGTTTTGTGTGTTTTTCTTCTTCTTGTAGTCGTCTGAATCCTCTGGGTCTCCTTGTTGCTCTTGATGATGGAGGTTCAGCACATGGATCCTTGTTCTGGGATGACGGAGAGGGAATTGGTAAGTTATATTTGTGTGTGTGTGTGTGTGTGTGTGTAGGGATGGGAATCGTGAGGAATTTAATGTTTTCACATCAGAAAAGCCATATATATGGAGCTGGTTATGTGATGCAAATGTCAAAATGTATTAGTTATAGTTACAATAGTTACTATATTAATTTTGTATTTCTGATGAGTTGGATTTATTACTAACATAATTAACAGCATAATTTAATGTAAGGTCTCATCATCATTACAGACAATAAATATCAGTTTGTGTATATTTTTTATGTAGATCATTCTAAGATCAGAGTAATTTTATTACAGGTTTTTTTGTCCTTTCCTGTTTTAATCTTCTTTTTTTCTCTCCTTACAGATACGGTTCAGAATAAGCGTTTCCTCTTGACGACTTTCACTGTGTCTTCGGTACATTCATGTGTTTTGAAGAAAGCTATGTGTGGAGTTCTTTCAGATTTATTTGGATTGTCTCTCTGTTTAGCATGTTTGCTCAGACTATAAATATGCATGTGTGTAACGGCTGTCCTGTGTGTTTATATGTGTGTTTATGTGTGTGTAACAGCTGTGCTGTGTGTTTATATGTGTGTAACGACTGTGTTGTGTGTTTATATGTGTGTAACAGCTGTCCTGTGTGTTTATATGTGTGTAACAGTTGTTCTGTGTGTTTATATGTGTGTAACGACTGTGTTGTGTGTTTATATGTGTGTAACAGCTGTCCTGTGTTTTTATATGTGTGTAACAGTTGTTCTGTGTGTTTATATGTGTGTAACAGCTGTCCTGTGTGTTTATATGTGTGTAACAGTTGTTCTGTGTGTTTATATGTGTGTAACAGCTGTCCTGTGTGTTTATATGTGTGTAACAGCTGTCCTGTGTGTTTATATGTGTGTAACAGTTGTTCTGTGTGTTTATATGTGTGTAACAGCTGTCCTGTGTGTTTATATGTGTGTAACAGTTGTTCTGTGTGTTTATATGTGTGTAACGGCTGTCCTGTGTGTTGTATAGGGTGTTCTGACCAGCGCGGTTCCCACAGACGGTCTGGCCGAGGCCGACAGGTTGACCCTGGGTCTGGTGAAGGTGTGGGGTGTAACAGCGCCCGTCACTCGTGTTACCATGAGCGTGACTGGACAGCCTGATGCCGACCTGACATTCACATATAACGCTGAGGTGAGATCCTTCATGCAAACATAGACTTCAGCTTGATACAATTGACCTATCAGTAAGCCCCTCCCCTCGAACACAGATGAGCCAATGGCAGTTGAGTATCAGTTGCACGGGGACCGGCACTCGGACATATTTAGGTTTCAGCGCCATAGAGAAACATTGGAAAATCCGAAGCTCTCATCGGTTTGATGGTGTTTATGCTACAAAAATGGTAAAACGATGTGCCTGGGGTACTGTAACACTGATTCCAGGGATCCTGAGAGGATTTTCTGGTTGTCATACTCTCATTAAGTTACGATTAAAGTTAGTGAGTCCCTGCTAACATACAAACTGAATAACTAACTGTTCTCACATCATGTAACAGTGTAGGTCAAAAACACATAAACGAAGGTCTACATTTCAGTGCCTCTCCATATTAAACTGGTTCAATGTGAGTTAATTCAGTCTTACCCTGCGGTACATGAACAGTGTTAATCCTGGATGATCATCTGCGACCATCGTGATGACCGTAACATGAGGCTACTCCCGCTTGCATTGTGATCTGTAAACCATCGCTTCCAAATTAATCTCCCACCATATTTATTTTAAAATCTTTTATATATTTAAGTCCCACTTGAATGCTCCTCGACGAGAGTCCTTCTGTGTCACAGACTTTATTGTGATTTATCTTCTAATTTGTTTTTGTTTACATTTTTGATATTTTTATGAGATATGTTTAAGGTCTGCATTATCTGTCTTACTAAGGAGGGACTCCTATTTTGATGGGTATTATAGCTAGTGTTTTTGTGTAATTTGCTGTGTATGTTAATGATAATGCAACGGAGAGAGAGTTTGTGAATGAGACAAAAAACAATCCTTTCCCCCTGACTGGAAAAGCATGGCGTTAACCCAGTATAGCTTACATTGAATCACTTCTGCCGCTTGACAGAGCAAGATACATCAGAAAAACTGAGCCGTGTTGGGTCAGATTGTCCGTACAGTATCTGTGACTGGACAAATGTCCCAACGCAATGGCCAATGAGGTGTCATTTTCTCGTCAAAATGCTGCTCCCCCAAATATTACACAACATAATAGCATAATTCATAAATCACCCAGTCTTTCCATGAAGGCGTTTATTCAGTGTTCCTGAATTTAATGGATTTAGACTATGTATTACATACATGTAACATTTTAAAATTATCATAAAACTTGTCTTGTGCTATGAAATGGATATTTTCTGAATATGCCGTGTGCAATGCAAAGGGCATATGTTTACAAGAGAAAAGGATAGAATAGAAATGCTATCATTTACCGCAGTGCCACGTTTAGGACACATTTGTCAAATGCCTAAAATCCAGTGATATGATGAGCTGTTTGACATCAATGACACGGGTTTAGATCAAGTTTAGACATCCGTCAGTTTTCTGTTGTCTTTCATGATGTAGCTTTATCTGTTTATTTATTCGTTTGTCTTGTTAACACAGCCATGCACGAATGAATTCGTAGTTCAGCATTTACATTTTACAAAGCACATTTGGAGTTGACATGTCAGTGTCACAATATTATTCAAATTACTGACAATAGCAAAGTTTTTATTTTATTTGCTTTTTTATAGCAGCCGTCTTCATCAAAAGACTGAAGGTGATTTATGAAGTAGGCTATTATGTTGTGTAATATTTGGGGGAGCAGCATGCATTTAAACGAGAAAATGTCATTCAAGTGTTGTACATGTAATGTGACTATATCAGCACAAACATGAGCCCAGCCCTTCCCATAATGAAATAAAGAAGACTTTTGAATTTTGTACATCAATAACCTCACGCATTCTGTCATTGTGAAGACCCTTTAATAATAAGTTGACTGCTTTTTGACGCAGTTCAAAATGTGACAAGTATGTATCATGTGAAGTATGACAAGTATGACTTTATTCGTATTTTTGTTAAATACACTTTTGCCATTGCAGTAATGAAATCTCTTATTTTTTCATCGTTACAATAATACATCATCATGTAGTGCAAATGTTTAATTGTAATGGACGTATTGCACAGGCTTTCAGAATTGACAAATGGCTTCGTCTGTTTATTCGTATAAAAAAAAGATTAGGGTTTTTTTTAGCTTATTAGCGGTGCAGAATGCCACACAGAAACTTTTCGGCATTGCACCAAGCAAAAAGCAATCATAATCATTATACAAATACAAAAAGTAAAGATAAAGCGCCTAACAAGGTCTATGCGAACAGCTTGTTCCCCCACGGCATAAACGGATATGATATTTATGTGGGCGTTCCCAAGTCTATGCGTGTGTTTGTCCTCAGCAGCGTCTGTCAGATCAGAGCTGGCGTTTCCTAAACATTCACTCCAATACCTGTCATTTCTCTTCATCATTTCTCCATTATGAGGTCATTCATGGAACTGGCCTGCAATCACACATGAGTTTAAACTCTTGAAGGAATAGTTCACCCAAAAATGAAAATTTGCTATAAATATATTCACCCTCATGCAATCCAAGATGTAGATGAGTTTGTCCAGGCCATTAGCGTCTTGTGAAGACAAAGCTGCGTTTTTGTAAGAAACAAATCCATCATTAAGACTTTTTAACTTTAAACCGTTGCTTCTAGCTAAAATATGAGTCCATAATCCATTAAAACCAATGAAAACGTTGTCTAGTCTGAATCAGGAGAGAACAAAACAGTCCAAAACAAATGTGTGTGTGGATTTTTATGTGAGAGGACAACAGGTGATGGACTTTATCACTGGGGGAAGTGTTATTTATGGACTTTGGGGTGAACTATTCGTTTAAAGAGGATTTCCTTAGTAACTGACCATGAGTGTGTAGTTTCGCTTTGGTTCTGTCTGAAAAACTGCATGCCAAACTCTGTCTCTGTCTCTGCCTCTTCCTCTTCCTCAGGTTCAGGAGCTGCAGTTTGACGCCACAGCACAATCTCACACCATTGAGAAGCCTTTCACGATCAGCTGGAACGCAGCTTAGACTCGGACACCAGTCTATGGAAGTGCAAGCGCAGGATTATTTACCTTCATTCACCAGTGTTCACTCAACCAGTCCTTTATATAGCATTTCCACTGGAAGCTTTTTATGTTATATATCATCTGGATTTCTTCTAAAAAGAAATATGATACAGCAAAACTTTCCAGTTTTAAATATAATTGATGAGAGAATGATATAGAATATATGTAGGTGTATACATCTTTACATAAACTATCCATTTCCGTCCAGTAATTGATGAAGATAAATAATAAAGAGGTATATCTAGTGTCAAGAGAATGTTGTTTGTTTTTATCCACTTTTTGCTCCATTGGGATTTCAGGTTTAGCTTTTTTGATACATAATTGTTTTTATGACTTTATTCTATATTATTTCTATCTTCTAAACCTGGTTATTAATAAAATAACACATATAATATGTTCCTTTCACCTTCAGTAACTGTGTTCTGCTCTAAAAACGAAACAGAAACAAAGGCTATAATAACCAGGTGAATCTGTGATGTGGCCCTCCATAGACCTGATTCACAGCAGCCATCTTTGATTTTAACAGGAATAAAAGCGAGGCCATGCATCTCTTCGGTGGCTTGTACTGTTATTTCATGTGTTTTTGGATTGTTCTGTTGACGAAACATGGCAAAAATATCTTTCCAGCTGTGGAAAGTTAGAAGTGATCTGGAGCTTTTCACAGCGGATGCCACTGAAAACACAGCACGTCTATCCCTCACAGCCTCGCTTTCATACCCGTCATGGCACTGCTCACATACTCTCTTGAGGAAGTAATTACTTCATGACACATACTATCATATACTGTTTTTCACCTACAAGCCTATATAGGAAGACATTATTCAAACAAGAGTGATTTGAGAAAAAGTCACACTTTAGATTAGGGCCCAGTTCTCACTATTAACTAACTATTAACTATGACTTTTGCCTCAATAAACTCCTCATAACTGCTTATTAATAGTTAATAAGGTAGTTGTTAAGCTTAGGTATTGGTTAGGAGTAAGAGATGTAGAATATGGTCATGCATTAATATGTGCTTTATAAGTACTAATACACAGCCAATATCCTAGTATTATGCATGATAATAAGACACTAGTTAATAGTGAGAATTGAACCCTAAACTAAAGTGTTACCAAATGTTTTATATGTTGTTGATTTGATAGATGAAGCTGGTCAATTTATTAAATATAATTCAAGGAGAAATCTGCGATAAAATGTTCTTTTAGAGAATTTAATAGTGTGTAAAGCAATCCCTCTTTCATTAAAACAACTAGTATAAAATACTCTTACATATTCTAATGTAATTGTTAAGTTGCCCGAGTTGAAAATTGGAAAAGTGTACATGGGGACAACAAGTGCAACAACAAAATAATGTAAATTATTCTATGATTTCAACACACATAACGAAACATTTAGAAACAAGTTTTGTTCTTACCTTAAATGGCCAATTTTACCTAAAATGAAGGACATTGAGTTTAGGATCATCAATAATGTTTATCTGACACTTTACGGAAAAGATTGCGTGTTGAAGTTTTGAGCCTGAAACCATTTAACATTTATTGTTTTCTTGCTCAGTAGTTCTGGCAGGATATTAACCACTGGATAATACTGGAGCTGAAATTCCTTGACTAATTTATTTCAGGTTTTGATTTATGTAGACGGTCTCTCAAAAAAGATGTCATTGATGATAAATGTCATTATTTCTGTGGGTAAATATCAAATACATAAATACAGCAAGTGGAATAACAGCAAACCCTCTTTAGCTTGTTTTAAAAATGAATGTAAAAATGATTTAGCATCCATAAAATACTTATCCGAAGATAACCAATCCCTTGGTGGATTGTATGAAGTTATGTATGAGTCTCTTTCCTTCTAAGATTGTGTACATGCTTCTTTTTATTATATTTTATTGATTGATTGATTTTGATCTTTTTCCTCCTTCCACCCTCCCTTAAGTGTTTGAAGATTATGCTTGTGTTTGTTGTATTAAATATGCTGTTTATTTTTACACATATGCACAGATATACGAATGATTATTTAATTAAATGTTATTGTGAGTTTGTAAATTGATATTGTTCAATAAAAAAGGAATAGTTCACCAAAATTATATTTTTAAAAAATCCTGAAGAGAATGGAAATGATTCAATTAATTAGCAGCAAGAAAGACTAAACAAAAGATTCATGAGAATTGCAAAAGAAATAATTGGTCAAGGTTTTGAAAGTGAGTTGGAAATACTAACAAACAAAGTTGATGGCCATAAGAGCATCGGCGCTGTTTGTCAACATAAGTAAAATAATACATTAATGCTACAGAAATATGTCAGTTTGAGAGAGATGAGACACGCATGCACCAGAAACCTTCATCCTGCAAGGCTCTCATGCCACGGAAACACACATCCTGTCAGTTTGAGAGAGACTTCCTGTCATGATCGCCACACATAGATATGCATGTGTTTCACACTTCTGCAATGGAAATTTGCAGTGTGATTAGTAATTAATTAGTATTTTATTTTATTTTTTTATAATTTGTCAAAGTTACTTATTAGTTCTTAGTGATGCCAATCTCATTCAGTAATTATTGATTACCTAATAAGGAACTATCTTAGTCCTAAATGTGATTTTACTGAATAGTTCAGCGTGTTTCTATATTCTATATTAAATAATGTTCATGTAGTGATACTCATTAGTCCTGCATAGTTACCTATTAATTATTCTAAAATGTTACCAGTAAATGCTAAAATGAACAAAAATTAATAAATGATGTAAAGTGCAGTTCAATACTAGTTAATGTGAACTAATGTTAACTGATGAAACCTTATTGTAAAGTGTAAAAAAAATAAATGTTATATAATAATTATAACCAAAACATAAGTTGCTAAACAACATGACAAAGACACTACATTTATATTAATACAATAATAGCATACAGATATTAATGCAGGAAAGCTTCTAAATACATGGATTTTCTTTAAATATTTCTTCATAATATTTCAGAAATCGTAGTTTTTTTGTTCTTTATATAATAAAGAGATTTAAGAAGTGCATTTAAGTCAGTTTCAAAGTGGGGATAGGATGGAATGCCGTTGGCAAAATTTTGCTTATGAATGAAAAATTTACCATATAAAATAAAATAAAAAAATAACAAAATACTCAGGGAGCTATTTTTATTATCATTATAATAAAAAATAATGTCTTTTAAACGGAAAGAGTGTGTAACATAGGCAGAATCAAATGAGAACCTATAGGTCAGACCAAAATTGTTTGGAAATAGGGCAACCTTTAAAGAATATGAGCTGTCAATGTCCAAATATTTAGAAATGTTAAAATTGACCAGACTAGAGCCAATGATTTCGTCTGAGCCATTAATTAAAAATAAATGAATAATAGAATTCATATTTTCTTATTTTATTTTCCTTATCTTATTATTTTAGTGTAGAATGAGTAAAGCTGTTTGTTGGATGACAAAAAGTTTTAAAAGTTATTTCTTTAGGATGATTAAATCAATGTCAAAATGATCGAGATGGCCAATCAAATCAAAGAAGGCGGGGCTAACTGTCTTTCTGTCACTGTCACAACGAGAGTTTGTGGGAAGATGTAAGTGTAGATTTAAGTATTAGACAGCTGTTTTACGATAAAAAATATTCAGTTGTAGCCTATGATGCAAACCTCTTGCCGTTTTGAATTGAAAATATGAAATCATGATTCATTAAATTCATAACTGAATATGAATGAATAAGAGTATGTGCACATTTTAAAATAAAATATTGTAACATGTTCTAAATGTTATTGTGTTCCAGATGACAAGGAGTTTAATGTTTATGTTGCACTTTATTCATTTTTGTGTTGGGGACTGTTATCATTAACTGCATTACATGTTATTGGAGGTTCGGGTTAAATATGCGGAGAGGCTCCACCCCTGGGGTGGTTTTGGGAAAAAGCGGAGAGAAGGGGGGCAGAGGAGTGCCTCGCTGTTTCAACTGCGGTTCTCTGTTCAAGTCAGGGTGTGTACGGCGTGGGTTGTGGCCTATAACAGCCCAAATAAACACCCCTTTTCACTAGCACGTCTCATTATTGCCTGGGAACGCTACAACTGGTGTCAGAAGTAAAAACGATTGCAGACAACTGGAGGTAAAGTGGCTGATTTGAGTCCTGATTGTGCGTGCATGAGCCGAGCAGCTGATCTTTTGCGGGTGAGAATGGATAATCCCGTTCGTATTAAGGAAGATGACGGTTATGCTGGGGCAGCAAATATGTTTGGTGTGCACACCGCGTCTGTAGCCAGTCACTTTAAGGCGAATTCTGTGAAGAAAGAGCCGTGTGAAGCCACTGCCGTGGGCGAGAAAGCTAGCCGCTATTATCCGCTGCTGCCAAACGCTATCAGCCGCCATTACCCGCCACTGTCGAACGGCGACAGACACAGGCCCGACTTTGCTGGGGGCCTGGTCAGCCGGGGCATTTGGTTAAGGAATGCCCTGTGCTAGCTAAGAATTCAGGAAACAGGAAAGGGGCGCAGTAGGCGGGACACTGCAGACCCCCAAGCCCTTGTCCCGCTCAGCGCCAGTGCAAGCAGACAAGCCTACCATGAGCAATGGGACGAATGAACTAGGGGTGGTGGTAGTGGGAATATCAGATTATCAGAATAGCCATATCAGATTTTTGCCATATTCCCATATGTATTGAGGGAGTTGAGTGCACTGCCCTAGTAGACACAGGGTCTACAGTGACAGTGGTTCGTCCTGAGGTGGTGCCAGAGGGAATGCAGCTAGAAGACACAGCAGTTCAGCGCCGCACAGTGACCGGGGAGTTGGCACCAATGAAAGGAAAGGGGCTGTTGACACTGACTGTGGGGGTGTGAGCGTGCAGCATCCTGTGTGGATAGCTAATGTGCAGGACAGTTGTATCCTGGGTCTGGACTTTTTGAGGGACCATGGCTGTCAGTTAGACCTGTCTAAGGCCACGTTGAGTTTCAGAAATGGTCAGGTGGTTAAGATGAGGCCTCCAGGAGCTCGTCACACAGATGGGCTGGCGGGTGGTTCCTGGGCATGTCACTTAGATGACGGGGACAGCTCAAGCTGCACAGCGCCACCCAGTGCGTCTCAACAGGAGTCCCTGCTACTGCGCACATGGCCTGGGTCTGCTCCGGGAAGAGAGGGGGAGACGATGGGGGCACTGCGGGAGATAATGCAGAAGAGCTCCGGTGGCTTGGACATGCAGCAACAAGAACAGTTGTGGGAGCTGTTAGTGGAGTTCCAGGACTGTTTTGCCTGTGATGAAGGGGACCTGGGTCAGACTTCCCTGGTACGACACCATATCGACACAGGGGATGCAGTGCCCATACGTCAGCGACCAAGACGCATGCCCTTAGGACGGCAGGAGGCTGCGGAGCAGGCATTAGTGACGATGCAGCGCCCCGGTATAATAGAACCTTCTGGAAGCCCCTGGGCATCCCCAGTAGTCATGGTCCCGAAGAAGGGGGGGAGTGGCGCTTTTGTGTCGACTACAGGAGGCTCAATGCAGTGACACAGAAAGACTCGTACCCTCTCCCACATGTGGATGAATGTTTGGATCATGTGGCCGGCTCTTGCTGGTTTTCATCATTGGACTTGAGAAGTGGGTATTGGCAAGTGCCGCTGACACCAGAAGCTCGACCCAAGACGGCTTTCTGCACGGGTAGGGGTCTGTGGCAATTTAAAGTTCTCTGTTTTGGTCTTTGCAATGCCCCTGCCACATTCGAGCACTTAATGGAGAGGGTACTGGAAGGCATGCCACGGCAGCAGTGTCTGGTGTTCTTGGATGACATACTGCCACATGGGAGCTCATTCAATTCAGCTGTCACAGCCTTGGGGGCAGTGCTGGAGAAAATCAGAGCGGCAGGTCTGAAGTTACATCCCAATAAATGCCGGCTGTTGAGCAGGGAGGTGACCTTCTTGGGGCATCGTATAGGCAGTGAGGGAATTGGCACTGCTGAAGACAAGGTGACAGCCGTACAGGGGTGGCCTGTTCCGGTGAGCCAACGAGAGCTAAAAAGCTTCATGGGTTTGGCATCATATTACAGGAAGTTTGTACGGGGCTTTTCCTGTATTGCCGCTCCCTTGTACAAACTCCTACAGAAAGAGCAGTGCTTTGTCTGGTCAGAGGGCTGTCAAAAAGCTTTTGATACTCTAAAACAGGCCCTGGTGTGCACGCCCATTCTGGCAACTCCTGACCCCCACCTGCCCTTCGTTCTGGACACGGACGCGAGTGGGGATGGAATAGGTGCAGTCTTGTCCCAGGTGTACCCAGATGGAGAAAGAGTAGTGGCCTATTTCAGCAAGGTGCTCAGCAAAGCTGAAAAGAGGTATTGTGTCACACGGCGAGAGCTGTTAGACACAGTCTCCGCCATCAGGCATTTCAAGTACTATTTATGTGGTTGGCATTTCACCATACACTCCGACCATGCCTCCTTACAGTGGCTGATGACATTCAAGGAGCCAGAGGGCCAGGTGGCTCGTTGGCTCGAGGAATTGCAGAGTTATGAGTTCGGGGAACGGCATGGCAACGCAGACGCCCTGTCGAGATGGCCATGTAGTACGCAGAGATGCAAGTATTGTGAGTGCAGAGAAGCCCGGGAGCTGGAAATTAGCCGGAAAGTTGACGGAAGTGATGGACCCGAACTGGTCTGCGGCGAGCTACAAGAGGTGGATGTCACTCTATGTGTGGAGAATCAGAGGTGGGACCCAGACCTGCAGCCTGTGATGCTGTGGGTAGAGGCACAGCAGCGGCCGCCCTGGGAGGAGGTAGCAGCCCTCTCCCCATTCACCAAGGGATTGTGGGCCAAGTTCAGATGTTTGCGGCTAATAGAGGGGGTTTTCCAGCGAGCATGGGTGGTGCCAGCAACAGGAGAAAAGAGATGGCAAGTCGTGGTTCCTGGGGACATGCAAGAGACAGTGTTGACGGCCATGCATGGCTCTGCTGGATCTGGCCATTTTGGGGTGACAAAGACACTTCGACCTCTGCGTCAGAGCTTCTATTGGGGATGGCTGAGGCGTGATGTGGAGGACTTTTGCAGGCGCTGTGATCTTTGTACAGCACGCAAAGGGCCACAGGGTCAGTCCAGGGCCCAGCTACAGCAGTTTCCGGTGGGGGAGCCAATGCAGTGGGTGGGGGTGGATATCATGGGGCCATTTTCTTGCACCACGCAGGGGAATCGCTTTGTTTTGACTGCAATGGATTATCTTACTAAATGGCCTGAGGCCTTTGCACTACCTGACCAGGAGGCTGTGACTGTTGCCAACGCCTTGGTGGAGGGCATGTTTAGTAGGTTTGGGGTTCCCCAGAGTATCCATAGTGACCAAGGTAGAAACTTCGAGTCCAAGGTATTCTCTTCCATGTGTGAGCGGTTGGGAATCAACAAGACCCGCACCACCCCACTCCACCCTCAAAGCGACGGGCTCGTGGAGCGATTCAACAGGACACTAGCTGAGCAGTTGTCCATCTTAACATCCACTCATCAACACGATTGGGACACCCATCTACCGCTGGTCTTGATGGCATGTCGCTCTGCTATTCAGGACTCTACCTCATGCACTCCGGCCCTGCTTATGTTGGGAAGGGAGATTAGGACCCCTGCAGAGTTGGCCTTTGGTCAGCCCCCAGATGCTCCATCTGTTCACGTGGGACCCGAATATGCGAGACAGCTCCAGGATCACTTGGACTCCGCCCATGCATATGCCAGAAGCCAGCTGGTGACTGCTGGGGTGCGGCAAAAGAGAGCTTATGACCTGCATGTCCGGGGGCGTGACTTTGGGGTGGGGGAGCTAGTTTGGGTTTACAGCCCAGTGAGGAAGAGATCATTAAATATTGCTAGTGCTCTTTATTATTTTAAGGTTTTATGATTGCTGTCGTTCCCTTTCGAGAGTACTTTCATATTGCGCAAGTTAGCTTACGCTATGGGAAAAAACTCCTTTTCTCGAGAATATTGAAGCCAAAATGATCCTTATAATTTCATATATGTAAAATGCAGTGCAGCTGCACAGCAGACCCCAGCAGAGCATACTAGCGCGCTGTTAGGCTGTGCTGCGGCAACTGCACAAACCTATGGCGAGGCGGCTGAGACGCGCAAACCAATCAGGTCGCTTGGCGCCCTAGCGTGTCAGTGCCCGCCAAAATGGGCATGGCCTGTGGCTATAAAAGCCCCCCTTATGCCATGGGATTCAGGTTAAATCGACTGAAGCGATCGCCTGATCTAAGCACAATAGCACGGCGGGTTACGCAATACTCGTTCCCTTTTCTCAGGGAACCAAGGTTACGTTTAGTATTGAGAGTACTCTCGTAAGTTAGCTTACACTACGGGAACCCAATTTAAAACACTGTGCATGCTTATAAACTTCACCCCATACTACGGCCCATAAAACAGAAACATGGGTTTTGTTTTAATAACAAAAAGTAAATAACTGGAAGATCAGTGTACCTCATTCATGGAAAGCTTCAGGGATGCATAATTAATTTATAAAGAGTCATCAAATGATCATTGTATTTTATAAAAGTTGTCTATTTTATGTTATTACATCAGGGTAATTACATAATATTACATATTACCTGACAGTTCATACGAAGGAGAAGCCACATTCATGTTCTGTGTGTGGAAAGAGTTTTTCACTGCTACAAAATGTACACACACATCAGAAAATACACACTGGTGTGAGAGAGTACATGTGCTTTGAGTGTGGGAAGACTTTTACTTTTGGGAGCAATTTAAAACTGCACCAGAGGATTCACACTGGAGAAAAACCTTACAAGTGTTCACACTGTGACAAGAGATTTAGTCTGTCATCTAATCTGAAAACACACGAGAGGATTCACACTGGAGAGAAGCCGCACACGTGTGATCAGTGTGGAAAGAGTTTCTCTACTAAAAGTCACCTGAAGATACACACGAAGATCCATGCAGTGGAGAAACCACATCACCACAGTCTGAAATCATGGTCAGTAGTTCATCTCTATGTGCTGAGAAACAAAGTGAAAGTGACATGTAGCCAAGTATGTTGCTCTGAAACCCCCGATGAGCAAATGGGCATTCAGTGTCTTGCTCAAGATCTCAGTTGGAAGCAGTGTTGGGCCAGTTACTGAAAATTAGTAATTAGTTACAGTTACTAGTTACTTCTTTTAAAAGTAATTGAATTACTTTACCAATTACTATATATCAAAAGTAATTAGTTACTATGGAAAGTAACTTTTAAGATACTTTTATGTCTGCTTTTTAAATGTAAATATGAACAGTACTGAACAGTCAAACACAATAAACATAATTTTTATACCTATTTATTGCAATCAACAGGACAACAGCCCTTCAAATCAAGCATTAGTAAGTCCCTTTTAAAACAAAATAACTGCCTCAGTCATTTAACAGTGTTTTTTTTTTTACCACATTAGGCCCAATGAAATAAAAATGATTGGCCTACAGTATTAACACTAACTAAAAGAGAAAACAAAAGTGCCTTGAGGTGCTGCATATAATTGAATATGTTATTTAAAAAAAGCTTAACCAAATTTTTTAATAAACATGCCTCATAAGGCAAAGCTAAATAGAGATAAGACGTTTTTCAACAAACGTTAACATGGACTAACAAGTCTCATCTCTCACCTCTGACCAGTAGCAACAACATTGCTAGCTCTCAAACCAGTTATTGTACCTCAAGAGGAGAAGCTTCTGAAACTTTTGGTCTGAGAGCCTATTCCTCTTTGGAGAGAGAATCAGGTTCCCAAGGCTAAAGAGTCTTTCCACCGGGGCAATGGATGGAGTGGCTGCATTATATTTAAGTGATATTCTCTTTATTAAGGGAAACTGATTCAGAGCATCCATCCCTGTGGCTCCTGATTTGAAGTAATCAGCTACTTCATTTTCAACAGAGACATAGGCATCCTCCTCACTCTCATCAAAGCAAAAGAATTCATCCTCTTTGCTAGATGGCTGGCGCTGTGTTGTTGGGGTTTCCCCTGGCTGCTCTGGGACATATTTTCTGCATTCTGCTACTGGACTTGCTTTTACCAGGTCCTTCCTCTCCTGGTCACGCAGCCAACATAACTTGAATTTGGGTAGGGTCGCAGCAGCCAGTAGAGCATCTTTATCCTCAATAACACATGGAAATCGTGTTTTGATTGCCTGAAATACATGACTTAAAAGACATAACAAGAGTATTAAAACAAGTTTTAAAAACAAGTATATTATGCAATAAGCATATTTGGCATCAGGGGGTCCCATCAGCCTAGACATTTTTCTAATGAGAAAGAAAGTCATTCTTTGGTTTTGAAATAATTTAGGTCATTGTTTTATGATTGCTTGACCATGATGAACTAATATCAAATGTGTAGTTATTTTATTGTTTTAAACACTTACATTAAAGCCATACTTTTGACAAAAAAAAAAAAAAAAAAAAAAAAAACATTATAATACAAAATGGGTAAAATACTAAAAATTCAGGGTAACACTTTATTTTAGGGTTCCATTCTCACTATTAACTAGTTGCTTATTAGCATGCATATTACTGGGATATTGGTTGTTTATTCATAATTATAAAGCACATATTAATGCCTTATTCTGCATGACCATTTTATACATCCCTTAATCCTCAACTTAACAACCTTACTAACTATTAACCCTTAAATGCATGACTGTTTCGCCAATCATTCTTATATATTCAGGTCATTAGCGACCCCGTACATATTTCTAACACAGAATGATTGCTAAACTGTCATAGTATTTTTTAAACAATTACAAAATAAAACAAAACAAAACATATTTTGTTGTATTTGGACATTTTATTTGTTATCAAACAGATGCATAAAATATACAAAGTTCAAATTAATAATTCAGACACTAAAATGATCAAAGCAGCATTTCATTTGCAAATCATTTCAATCACCATAACAATAGAGAAATCATTAAAATATTTGTTATTTTCGTTATTAACATCATTTTATCAAGCATGATTTTCATGACTTAAAACAATATTAGCATTTATGTAACGAATACAACTTTTAGAAGTTGTGGAATTAACATAATTAATTGCGCATGGATTAAAACTATGAAATCGGCGTCAAAGCGCTTTAAAATTTTAGTCTACTCTCTTCAGTAATGTTGATAAAAATAATCTCTAATTTTTCCTACACTATCATCAGTGTAAACCATTTTATCCTGTATAATTACCATATTTCAAAACTATTTCACCATAAGATTTACGTGTTTCATATGGAACTTTTATAAAACGCTGCAAACGCACAGCCTGTTTTGTCAGATAAAAACTATAAAACTGTTATAGTTGTTATACTGTTGTTGTTATACTGTTATAAAAGTTTGAGCTCTTCAGTGATCTTGACTTTGAGCTTCACTTTTCATTTCACATTTGTCTCTCATTTGAAATCTCACATGATTCAATGTTTCTTTTAGACCTGATGGACGTGATCAAGAAAGGAAAAAACTGAAGCCAAAAAATGCTTCACGTGTAAATCAAGGCTGAAGATTCACATGAGAGTTCACACTGGGAAGAAGCGGCTCAGGCTTTCTCTCTGAAATCACATCTGCCTTCTCATTCTGAAGAAAGACCATTTAACTGTGATCAGTGCGTTAAACAGTTTCATTGAGCATCAGTCCTGAAGAAACACCTTAAGATTCACACAAAGGAGAAGATTCATTCATAACAGCAGAAAAGACATGGCGGTGTGTGTTTCAGTGCAGGAAGTCCTTTAATACAGATGATGAACTGAAAGAGCACCAGAAAATACACACTGGAAACAAACAAAACTGAAGTCATTTACTGCAGATGATGAACTGAAAAAGCACCAGAAGATTCACACTGGAAACAAACAACACTGCAACAAGAGATTCAATCTGTCAGAAACAAATGAGAGGAAAAAACTTTTGAAGGCATTCAGGAGTTGAAGAAGAGGCCATAACACTTTTAAGAGAGACATGAATCTGATATTAATTTTAACTGGCTCTTCATTGTTTTTCATCAGATCATCTAGTTTCTCTTCTACTCTTCCATGCAAACACAAGATATACTTTCATGTAGCTTTGAAACTGGACAGAATAAATGTATTAATCATTTTATCATCAAATTATTGTTAATGTCTTTTGTCATTTTCTGCTGATTCTGTTTGCATCAGGAATGATTTCATAATTTTAGTTCTGAAAGCCATTTACTTTTGAGCTTTCCATGTTTTTAAATGCCTAATAAATTATATTTCCCCACACACGACTGACACTGAATAAGATTGCTGTCTGTCTACATTATTAACAGTTTCACTCTTGATATCCAGTATCTTATTCACATTTCAAAGAGTTTGTTCTAGTCAGTTTAATGTTCATTCACACCATGAGGCTTCATGAGGTCAGAACAATTACTATGAACTTTGGGAGTTGTAACTGTAATAGTATGAAATTCAAACAAATTGTTATTGCATAGAGAAGAGTGAACTGAGTATATTGTTAGAAATGAGAAGACCTGTGCCTCCACCCCTCCCAGTCTGACGAGGGGTGTGAGAGAAAGAGCAGCTTGTCTGAGCTGTGGCTTCTGGATAAATCCAGGTCTCAGTCAAGCACAAGATACTGAGAGCAGATTGAGTTGTAAAGGCTGGAATGAAGTCAGCTTTGTTGACAGCTGACTGACAATTCCATAGACCCACAGAACAAGAGCGCGGTGCATTAGAGGAGGAGGAAATAGGGTGTAGATTAACACTGTTGCGCTGCCTTCTGCGTGTAATAGTGGAGCGTTGTTGAAAGATAACGGGAATGTACTGAAACCACATGATTAAGTGAGAGAAAAAGAAGTGGGAAAGAAAGGTGGAGCAGGAAAAGGAAGAAGATACTTAAGTTCCGGTGTCCTTGCTCGGTGGAGTCGCGCAGGTAGAGTTGCAGGTCTTTAGGTGAACACAGTTTCGCTGATGCTTCCGCGGCAGCGCACACACACTAAATAAATATACAGCTTTTCAACACTTGAGTGAAAACAGCTGTGCACACCCTTACAATTAGCACAGCAAAAGCCAATAGACCATGAATGGCTGAAATGAAATCAAAACTGCTGAACAGCACAGCACTGAAGTGATAGCGAGCAGTGACAATAACAGATGCAGCCAATAAGGCTGTTATTCTAATTAGCAACAAGTATAATCAAAATATAAATTACTATGAAAGTATAAAATAGAAATAAACCGAGAATCAAAATTAATATTTCCTAGTAGCATAATAAACTAAGTAACTGGGTATTAAGCAAAACACTTACGCACTCTCAACTAGTCGCTTCTCCTGCCTTTCTCCTAACTTTATCTAGTTTATTTCTGATCACAGTCGCTGTACACACTGTTACAGTTAGCACACTAAAAGCCAATAGCCTGTATGTAAGGACTGTATGTAAGAATTTAGTTCAAACTTTGACCTGTGGAAGGCAGTAATATGCTTAGTGCTGTACCGAATTTCGACCCCCTGCTAAATTATTATCCCCCTCGTTGAAGTCGCTACCTGATTGCCTAATCCTAACCCCACCCCTAATCCTAACCCCTCCCCCACACCTACTCCTAAACCAATACTAGGGGGAAAATAATCTGGCAGGGGGTCAGAATTCTGCACAACACGAAGAAGAGGAAGATCTCAGATTATCCAGACCAACCAGAGCACTCTATTGCTGCAACATCATCAGCGCTGAAGAGGAACTGGTCTGCAGATAGTGAGCAGGTGCTGCTCATGCCAAAGAGTAAAAAGTCCCCACCTCAAGGGGGATCTAGGGAGGTTTCTAAAGGAAGGGCTATCATTTTAAGAGAGACAAGTAAGAGTGTTTAGTAGAGGTACTGGCATGGCATTGAGTATTTGCTCAACTTGGCTATTATGAGGAACATCTTGTAAGCTCAATGTAAATTGTATATATTTAGTTTTCCTATGTTTGGTATCTGTGTCAATTGCATATTTTGATTTGTGTTTTGCATATTTGTTCAGAGGATTCTTTTTTGGCCTCATTCATCAAACAATAAGGACACTTCATCTGGACTATGATTTGATCTTGTACTACACCTTTGATTACCTGGACTGATGCTTGATTATGGTTTGAGACACTTTATGTTGGACTTCTATTCATGGATTTCCATTGAACTTTTGGAATATTGCAAGAAACTCACCTTTTACCTGAGCTATTTGGGAGCGGTGAGAAATTGACTATTTCTGATTGGACTCAAACATGTTGTGGTTGGGCTTAAATGCTCTAACAAAAGGTAGTTGTGAATTTTCTTTATTTCTTTGGATGTAATGTTTGGTTGACATATATGCAACAGCAACAGTTTGTTTGGGTTATCTTCTGGTCAAAACTTAAATATACTTAACTCTGCTCTTGGATGAATGGATCCCCTTCGTTTTTATATGTGACCAAAATAAGTGTTACAACGTTGACGTGATTGGTTAAAAGGTAGTTTGTGACGTCAGAAACACCAGAGATTTCAAACCACGTTTTTGAGACTGTCTTTAGATCACTGCAGTTTTTAAAGAGGAAATACTCAGCAATTTTGTTGCACATGGTTTGTCTTAAAGCATATTAAAAACACCACATATAACAACATGTAAACAGCATTAAAAACTTGATTTTCACCACAGGTGGACTTTAAGATGTGTCAGTTAGTATAAAAACAAAGCAACTGATTTTATTTTAGAAACTATTTTTTTTATTTTGGTAGATCAGCTCCTCCCATGCTGCAATTCAAAATCAGCAATGCTCCGCCCCCTGCAATTACGTCATCTGTGAAGCTCCCCCCACACAATTTCATCATCAGTGAAGCTCCTCCCACATCAGTTACATCATCAGTGAAGCTCCTCCCACAGCAGTTCTCCAATAAATGCTGTAATATTCCCATCAGGCTACAAGTGAAGACGACCATCAAAGCATCAGGAAGAGCTGAAATCTGCTAAGACTGAGTTTATTAAAGAGGACAGTGAGAACACGAGTGATCCAGAACCTGCAGGATGAAACACACTGAAGATCCTGAAGAACAAAGAGGTTGGTGTTTATTCTTCATTCATTCATAATGCTGGAGAACACTCATGATAGAAAGATTCAACACTTCAGCACATTTAGATAAATATAAATGGGATTTTTGTTGTTTTTTCCTATAAACCGTAACCACCAAACTGTATCAAGTAAATGAAGTTTCCAAAATGGTGGACAGGGATGTAAGCATAACTCAAGCAAAATCTTATTTATGGTTACTGATAAAGCTGTATTTCTCATAAATTATAAAAGTCATCCACAGTAGATTATTCTTCTTACAATAACTTTGGTAAGAGGGTTTCTACAGACACTTTAAACTCGAACAGGAATGCAGTGAGAATCACTTGAGCTTGTGTTTCAGTGTCCCACATTCACATGTGTATGAATGGAAGTCAATGGAACTGTTTGAAATTCAGACACGAAGACCAGGGATACTTGACGTATCTTCAGCAGGATTCTTTGAGAATGAGCTTTGTGATGCTCCAGTCATCAGTTCAACTAAAGTCTCATTGTAGTTTATATACATTTTACATGGTCAGTGTTTGGAGATGGAGACAAAGCTTGTTAAAGACACCATGCAAATGAAGTATTCAAGTATAGTTACCTGTCTCAGACTCTAGAGTTTCACAAGTCCTAATCCAATCTGCATAACTATTCAAAGAATGGGACGGGCTCCATGAACCATTAAAGACAATAGGTGAGAGTCTCTGTAATCTGGCTCATTTGATTTACAATGACGAGAACAGAAACCTCATGCTAGAGACATTTCTTAACAGAATCATTCACCTTTATGGATGTGTCTAGGATATCACCAGACAATGGATGTATAGCTATCTGTGCTTGTTTTTCTATGAGCTGCACTATATACAGGAATTTGGCTCGTTGCTTGGTTTTGTCCTGAATTTCACAGGCAACTGACCTCCATCAGTCACGCTGTTTAAAGGGTAATTTGGATATAATGTATTTTTATACTGAAGGTTTCCTGTTCCCCCATAGAACCAATGTTCTGCATTGTGTTGAAACATCCTTGAAAGGAACAAATCATATGCTTGCAAAGCCTTGCCATCTTCAGCTATAATGACTGACCAATTTAGACCTTTTCCATCAATGCATTACTGATCTTTATTGCGTCCCCAAAAAATTGTTGTAGTAGCCTCCTTGAAACCATGATCTGGGTTCATATGAATGCAACGGCATACCAACTCTCTTGACTGTCCACCAGTGTACTGTATAATAAATAAATATAAATAATTAAAACTGAAGAAAATTATCATGAAACACTGGTGTTTCTCTAGAAGGTAGCAATGAGAGTTGATGCGTCTTGACAAGTAGTTCAGTGATATCAGTTTGTCTGCGCATCACATCTTCAAAACATAAATTATTACCATCATTGGTAGCAACATGCCTTTAGCTACTCGACACAAAACTATAGGGTTGCTTGTCCAGAATTTTGGTCTGCAGGGTGTACAAGTACAGAACGACTGCTAGGACTTAAGGGTTCAAAGGGCTCAGGAGTTTTTGACTGTCTTCGTAAATGTTGTTCTCCATCGTCATGCATGGTCATCTTGTCCATTGCAATTTCAGATTTCTTTTGAGACTGAACTGTGACTTTTTGATTTGCTTTGATTTTCCTGAGCGTACAAAGTAGAAAAATCAGGCAGTGTGCGTTCAGTACGCGCGTACCCTTCTGATGACGAAATTTGCGTCACACGCACTGTACCCTGACCCTCGCGCACACATAAAAAGTTGCCTTTAGCCTCCGCTTGGACACGTACAGAAGATGCATGTGACTGTTTACTTGATGTGTTTGAAATTGTCATGAGAATGCACGCTTGCTTCTACACTTCAGTTGTAACTTCCTCAGAATCAGAAGTTGCTGCATGTTTGAACCATTTCTTAATTTCCTTAAAATCAGATCCACCTTTGTACAGACACCTACATTTCAATAAAAACAGCCAAGTGCTTTTCAAATGCTTCTGCATGACTTCCACAACTTCCACATCTTCACCAGCGTATACCAATGCTATGACCTCATTCTTTTTTCTGTGTGAGCACACCAAGTCTTGCTCTTTGTGACCCAATCAATTTATACAATGACTCTTCAGAAAACCCTTCTGGTAATTTATCATCTTTTGAACCTCCATACTCAAATCCATCATGAAGCACAATGGCGGAGCTTTTCAAACACAAATTTCCAAGCCACAGTCTTTCTTCATATTGCTTGATACAGCAAGCTTCAAACAGCCACGTAAACAAGCTTAGGAATCAGGTGTGAAGGTGGAGAGAGCACAGCTTTCAACCACACATTGTTCGATTGACCAACATTTACCTTTTCATCGCTTTCTTTTGAAAATAAATACTTACTTTAGCATTAACATTGGGGATGAGGGCCATTTATTGTATTATGTGCATCAAAGAATCCCTCAACCTTTAAACAAGATGGGTGGCTTTTTAGGAGTTGTCTATTACATCACAGTTGTTTCATTTCACTTCATATTTCTCTATCTCAATTATTTTGCTGTACTGAAAATAATAATTTTTTCTTTAATTTCAGACCTGATGGAAGAGAATGAGGAGAGTGAAGAACTGAGTGAAGTGGAGGAGGAACATCATATTAAACCTGGAGAAAAACTTTTGAGTCGCTCAAAGACTAAAAAGACATTTATAAAGAAAAGAAGAGCCAAGAAATCTTTCACCTGCACTCAGTGTGGAAAGAGTTTCCTGTACAAAAAACATCTTGAGATTCACATGAGAGTTCACACTGGAGAGAGACCATTCACATGTGATCAGTGTGGGAAGAGTTACATGCGATCATCACACCTTAATAGACACATGACAAGCCACACAGGAGAGAAGCCGTTCACATGTGATCAGTGCGGGAAGAGTTTCTCAGAAAAACGAAGTCTTGAGATTCATGTAAGAGTTCATACTGGAGAGAAGCCATTCACATGTGATCAGTGCGGGAAGAGTTTCTCAGAAAAACGAAGTCTTGAGATTCATGTAAGAGTTCATACTGGAGAGAAGCCGTTCACATGTGATAAATGTGGGAAGAGCTTCACAAAAAAAACAAATCTTAGGCAACACATGATGATCCACACTGGAGAGAAGCCACACATATGCAATCAATGTGGAAAGAGTTTCGCACAATCTTCACGCCTTAAGGAACACATGAGGATCCACACCGGAGTTCATAAGAAGGAGAAGCCACATTCATGTTCTGTGTGTGGAAAGAGATTTTCACTGCTGCAAACTTTACATAAACATCAGAAAATACACACTGGTGTGAGAGAGTACATGTGCTTTGAGTGTGAGAAGACTTTTATTACACCAAACTGTTTAAAACGTCACCAGACAATTCACACTGGAGAAAAACCTTACAAGTGTTCACACTGTGACAAGAGATTCAATCTGTCAGCATGTCTGAAAAGACATGAGAGGATCCACACTGGAGAAAAACCTTACAAGTGTTCACACTGTGACAAGAGATTCAATCTGTCAGCATGTCTGAAAAGACATGAGAGGATCCACACTGGAGAGAAGCCGCACACGTGTGATCAGTGCGGAAAGACTTTTACTTTTAAAAGCTATCTTAAGCTACACATGAGGATCCATACAGTAGAGAAATCATATCACTGCTATCCATGCAGAGCGAGTTTCGCTCAGTTATCTTCTTTGTTCACTCATATGAAGAACAATCATGGCACAGCTACCAAAAAGCATCTGGAAGGAGAGGACAGAGAGAACGCCAGTGATCCAGAACCGAGCAGAATGAAACATCATGAGACTGAAGAACAAAGAGGTTGGTGTTTATTCTTCATTCCTCATTCATTCATCATGAGACTGAAAAACATGCTGATGCTCACCAGATTTACATTGTTTCAGGTTGAAAATAATCTGTTTAAATTTATAAAACATTTTTTTTATTTTGACGTTTTATATAAATTTGACATGGGAAAAGCCTAATGTTCAGGTGAAACACAAATATCTGGTGCATGAAGAGTTAGAATAGAAACACTCACACTGGGCTTGAATATTCACCTGTTATAAAGCAATGCCATTTTTCCCCAAAGAAAATTTCAACTATTTTCTTTTTCCAAACATTGAACCAAAGTATTTAAAGTCCCAGTGAACCGGAAGTTGCAACCTACTTCAGTGAAACGATGTGATTGCTTACAGATTACATGTCAAGCCTGCGCCATCTAGAGTTTCATGAGCAAACTAGTGATTTATAACACAAATCATCTTCATGACATTAAAATAGATCATAATCGTGCACAGCAGTTGTCGAGCAGATTTGATGGGATTAAAATTACTATTGAACTCTTCAGTGATCTTGACTTTGAGCTTCACTTTTCACTTCACATTTGTCTCTCATTTGAAATCTAACTTGATTTAATGTTTCTTTTAGACCTGATGGACGTGATCAGGAAAGGGAAAACAGAAGCCATAAAATCTGTCTCCTGTCCTCAGTGTAAAAAAAGACTTGCATATAACTCAAGCCTGAAGATTCACATGAGGATCCACACCGGAGAGAAGCCCTTCACATGTGATCAATGCGGGAAGAGCTTCACAAGTAAAGGAAACTTTCAGAGGCACATGAAGAGCCACACTGGAGAGAGACCATACACATGCGATCAGTGTGGGCATAGTTTCCCAAGTAAACGAAACCTTAAGAATCACATGAGGATCCACAGCGGAGAGAGACCTTACACCTGTAATCAATGTGGGAAGAGTTTCTCTCAGTCCTCCACACTGAAATCACATCTTCTCACTCATTCTGAAGAAAGACCGTTTAACTGTGATCAGTGTGGTAAACAGTTTCGTTGGGCATCAGTCCTGAAGAAACACCTGAAGATTCACACAAAGGAGAAGATTCATTCATAATATTACAGCAGAAAAGACACGACGGTGTGTGTTTCAGTGCAGGAAGTCCTTTACTACAGATGATGAACTGAAAGAGCACCAGAAAATACACACTGGAAACAAAACAACACTGCAAAAAGAGATTCTAACAATATCTTAGTGTTATTCTTGTATATCATTTAGCTTTATGATATAAATTATGTGAATACGCTTTATTATGATTTTTATGTTAATTATCTTAAGTCCTCTTTTATGAAGGAAAGCAGTGGTACTTTAAATGAACTCAGTGTTCTTGTGCTCATAGTTCAGGAGTTGAAGAAGAGGCCATAACACTTTTAACAGAGACATGAATCTGATATTAATTTTTAACTGGTTCTTCATTGTTTTTCATCAGAACATCTAGTTTCTCTTCCACTTCTACTGATGCAAATGCAAGATATACTTTCATGTAGCTTTGAAACTGGACCGAATAAACACATTAATCATTTTATCAAATTATTGTTAATGTCTTTTGTCATTTTCTGCTGATTCTGTTTGCATCAGGAATGATTTCATAATTTTAGTTCTGAAAGCCATTTACTTTTGAGCTTTCCATGTTTTTAAATGCCTAGCACTGAAGTGATAGCGAGCAGTGACAATAACAGATGCAGCCAATGAGGCTATTATTCTAAATAGCAACAAGTATTATCAAAATACAAATTACTATGAAAGTATAAAATAGAAATAAGCAGAGAATCAAAATGAATCTTTCCTAGTAGCATAATAAACTAAGTAACTTTGTATTAAGAAAAACACTTACGCACTCTCAACTAGTCGCTTCTCCTGCCTTTCTCCTAACTTTCTCTAGTTTATATCTGCTCAAAGTCGCTATACATACCTGTTGTTGATGTTTGTTTAATGGATGGTTCATGCACCTTATTCAAATAAAACTGCACTTGGGTTCATAAAGCTTGCCTCCAGTGGATTTAACGTTACAGAATACTTGACCTTTCTAAATGAACCCAGCAGTCTGTCATCTCTTGCGCCTCCGTCAAGGTGAACAGACCATCGAGGACTACGTTCAGGAATTTTGTGGACTCTGTCACTTGGTTGGTTTTAACAACGTGGCACTAAAAGACATGGGTTAAACGAGCCCTTGCGCTCTGGACTACTAGGGGGGAAAATTCACTTTTCCCTGGCCCAATAGATCGACCATGCCCTTCTGCTGAGTGGCTCTGCATTTACTGTGGGAACGGCAGAGGAGGAGCCCCGCCATTCCATAGTACCACCACACCAGAGTGCCTCCATGCCCCCACTGTCATGTCTGGATTTGACCAGTGTCCAGAGATGGCTCCAGCCACTGACCAGCGTCCAGAGATGGCTCCAGCCCCTGACCAGCATCCAGAGATGGCTCCAGCCCCTGACCAGCGTCCAGAGAGGGCTCCAGCCCCTGACCAGCGTCCAGAGAGGGCTCCTATGTAATGGTTTTGGGTTTTGTTTGTGTTCATGTCTTTGTATTTATGCTCCTTGTTCTGTTCCTGGTTTTGTCATGTGTTTCCTGGTTTGTCATGTGATTCCAATGTGCCCTCATGTGATCATGTCATGTGCTTCCCTAGTCTCTTGTGTCAAGAGTCTCATGTTGTCATTGGTTCATTTAGTCATGTGAGTTCTTAGTTCAGTTCTATCATTTGGTTCACATTGGTCCTAAACCAATACTAGGGGGGAAATAATCTGGCAGGGCGTCAGAATTCGGCACAACACCGGAATTCTACACGAAGAAGAAGGTCTTGGATTATCCAGACCAACCAGAGCACTCTGATTGGACATTGAGATTGCGGATCGATTGCTCCTGTCTGTCCTTCTGACTGCTGTGCTCGCGTGTGCTCTGCTTGCTTTTGAATCTTTATTTGATATCATTCCCTGTTGTTTAAACTGCTAAATATAATTTACCCATCACCATATATTGCCTAATATTGCCTACCATATTAAATCTGACACCGCTAGCTTTTAATCTAAATCACTATCACGCATTAGCATTTCGCTAGCCTGTTAGCTTGCCATCTCTGTACTCGAGTCTCTTGTTTTCTGAGTTCATTAAACAACTGTGGTGAGTTGGATTAGTAAATAGACTCCATCAAACAACTGTAGTAAATTGGATTAATCAACAAATACGGTAAGCCATGTCTTCTTCTCCTGTCATTGTCACTTGCACTGCATGTTTCATGTTTAGTATATCTTTCTCCGTTGGCAAACAGGGCTTCACATGTGATAAATGTAAGGAGATAGTCAGGCTGACGGAGAAGATTTCAGAATTAGAGACACGCATCCAGACTTTATTTGAGAGTAGTGAGAATGTAACAGCTTTAGACACTGCTTTGGATGCGAATAGCTTAGTGAACTCTGTACATTGTTCGGTTCCGGCTGTAGAGCCCATGCAGCAGGGCAACTGGGTGACGGTGAGACGGCGAGACGGCATAGTCGCGGATCAAAAAACCACTCTTCCGTTCCGATTAGAACATCAAACAGGTTCTCCCCACTCAGTGATGCACCCACTGAGAATCCTGTTCAAAGTGCCCTAGTTATTGGCGATTCTATTACACGGAACGTGAAAATAGAGACACCAGCCACCATAGTCACATGTTTACCGGGAGCCAGAGTGCCTGACATCAAAGCAAATTTAAAAGTGCTGGCTAATGCTAATAGTAAATTCTCTAAGATTATTATTCACGTCGGCACAAATGATTCGACTTCGCCAGTCAGAGATCACCAAAATTAACATTAAAGAGGTGTGTAAACTCGCAAGTACGATGGCAGATGACGTTTTATGCTCTGGTCCCCTCCCTGTTAAAAGGAGTGATGAGATACTTAGCAGACTATCATCACTCAATGGCTGGTTGTCTAAGTGGTGTCCGCAAAATAACATAGGGTTCATAGACAATTGGAAAAGCTTTTGGAGCAGACCTGACCTGTTGAAAAAAGATGGTATTCATCCTTCCTGGGATGGTGCCGCTCTTCACTCTAGTAATTTGGCACATAGTCTTAGAGCTAAACCTTGACTAACTGGGGCCCAGGTCAGGAAGCAGACGGACTGGCTTACCCGACCGCCTGCTAGCTGTCTCACGTCACAGAAGTCAGATAAATCCCAGCACATAGAGACTCTTTCACCTAGATATTATCACATAGAGACTGTGTCTGTTCCACGAATTAGTAAATACAAAAAACCGTCAAAACCATTCAACGGTAAAAATTTAATTGATGTCCAACAAATAAACAACAGATATAATACAGATGATCAAATGATAAAGCTCGGGCTGCTGAATATTCGATCCCTTTCCTCAAAAGCGCTTATTGTTAATGATATGATTACAGATCATAACCTAGATATGCTGTGTTTGACAGAAACCTGGCTAAAACCTGACGATTACATTATTTTAAATGAGTCCACCCCCCAAGATTATTGTTATAAACACGAGCCGCGTCTGAAAGGTAAAGGGGGAGGTGTTGCTGTAATTTATAATAATATCTTCGGTATTACTCACAAGTCTAGTTTCAAATATAATTTCTTTGAAGTTTTGGTGCTTTATGTAATGTTATGTAGTGAAATTGATAAATCCCGTTTGACATTTGTGCTGGCTACTGTATATAGGCCACCAGGGCACCATACAGACTTTACCAGAGAATTTGCTGATTTTCTATCAGAGTTAGTACTGGCTGCAGATAAAGTCCTAATTGTTGGTGATTTTAATATCCATGTAGACAATGAAAAAGACGCATTGGGATTGGCATTTAGAGACATTCTAAACTCTATTGGAGTAAGGCAACACGTGTCAGGACCCACTCATCGCCGTAATCATACGTTAGACCTAATACTGTCACATGGAATAAATGTTGATACCATTGATACTGCAGCAGAGCGATGACATCTCAGATCATTACCTAGTATCATGCACACTTAATTTAGCAAAGGCTGCAAAGCCATCCCCTCGCTTTAAATATGGCAGGACTATCACTGCTGCGACTAAAGATTTCTTTGTAAATAATCTTCCTCATCAGTTTCATCTCCTCAGCATCCCAGATAGCCTAGAGGAACTCGATGTTGCAACAGAAACTATTGACTCTCTCTTTTCCAGCACTTTAGACACAGTTGCTCACCGGCGCTTAAAGAAGATTAAAGAAAATAGTCCAACGCCGTGGTACAACGAGCACACCCGGGCCCTTAAAACAGCAGCCAGAAAAATGGAGCGCAGCTAGAAGAAAACAAAACTAGAAGTTTTTCGCATTTCGTGGAAAGAGAGCATGATTGCATACAGAAAGGCCCTAAAAACTGCTAGATCTGCTTATTTCTCGACTCTCTTAGAAGAAAACAAACACAACCCTAGGTATTTATTCGATACAGTGGCTAAATTAACCAAAGATAAAGCTTCACCTTCTGATGTTTGTAAACAGCACAGCAGTAATGACTTTATGAACTTCTTTACTTGTAAGATTGATAATATTAGGAAAAAAATTATAACCATGCAGCCGTCTACTACAATATCACATCAGACTTTAAAAATCTGACTTTAAAACATCAAAATTACATTCATTCACTGCTATAGGAGAAGAAGAATTGGCTAAACTCGTTAAATCATCAAAATCAACAACATGTATGCTCGACCCCATACTGACTAAACTACTAAAAGAGATGCTTCCAGAGGTCATAGATCCTCTCCTTAATATCATTAATTCATCCTTGACATTAGGATATGTACCGAAAACTTTTAAGTTGGCTATTATTAAACCACTTATTAAAAAAACGCAACTTGATCCTACAAAATTAGTCAATTACAGGCCAATCTCAAATCTACCCTTTCTGTCAAAAATACTACAAAAGGCAGTCTCCTCACAATTATGCTCCTTTTTAGAAAGAAATGGTATCTGTGAGGATTTCCAGTCAGGATTTAGACCGTATCATAGTACTGAGACTGCTCTCATCAGAGTTACAAACGATTTACTCTTATCATCCGATCGTGGTTGTATATCTCTATTAGTGTTACTCGATCTTAGCGCTGCACTCGATACTATCGACCACAATATTCTTTTGAATAGGCATTAGTGGAACTTCATTGGCATGGTTTAAATCATACTTATCTGACCGTCAGTTTGTAGCAGTAAATGAAGAGATGTCACACCGAACACAAGTTCAGTATGGAGTACCGGAGGGCTCAGTGCTAGGACCGTTGCTTTTCACCCTGTACATGCTACCACTGGGAGATATTATTAGGAAGCATGGCGTTAATTTTCATTGTTATGCTGACGATACTCAGCTATATATTTCTTCATGCCCTGACGAAATTTGCCAATTCACAGATTAACAGAGATTAACAGAATGCATAGTTTAACAGTTTAAAGATTAGTTTAAAGATTAACAGAATGCATAGCTGATATAAAAAATTGGATGACTAGTAATTTCCTGCAACTTAATTCAGAAAAATCTGAATTTTTAATCATTGGACAAAAAAACTCCACAAGTAGTAACCTAGAATACTGTCTAACACTCGATGGCTGCTCTGTCAAGTCCTCGTCGTCAGTTAGGAACCTGGGTGTGCTCTTTGATACCAATCTCTCATTTGAAAGCCACATTTCTAGCATCTGTAAAACTGCATTCTACCATCTTAAAAATATATCTAAATTACGGCACATGCTTTCAATGCAAAATGCTGAACAGTTAGTTCATGCGTTCATGACCTCAAGGCTAGATTATTGTAATGCTCTACTGGGTGGTTGCCCTGCTCGCTTAATAAATAAACTGCAGCTGGTCCAAAACACAGCAGCTACAGTTCTTACTAGAACCAGGAAGTATGACCATATTAGCCCGGTTCTGGCAACACTGCATTGGCTCCCTATTAAACATCGTATACATTTTAAAATCTTGCTGATTACTTACAAAGCACTAAATGGTTTAGCGCCCCAGTACTTGAGCGAGCTCTTAACGCATTATACTCCATCACGTCTATTGCGGTCTCAAAATTCTGGCCAGTTGATAATACCTAGAATATCAAAATCAACTGCAGGCGGTCGGTCCTTTTCCTATTTAGCACCTAAATTCTGGAACAGTCTTCCTAGCATTGTTCGGGAAGCAGACACACTCTGTCAGTTTAAATCTAGACTAAAAACACATCTCTTTACTATGGCATACACATAAAACATTTTTAATTTCTATTATTCAAATCAGTTAAATGATTGTTTTAGGCTGCATTAACTAGGTCAGCCGGAACCGGGAACACTTCCAATAACACCTGATGTACTCGTTACATCATAAGAAGAATGGCATCTACGCTAATGTTAGTCTCTCTGTTTATCCCGAGGTTTACTGCAGTCGGCCGGATCTGGGCCGTATCCAGACCAGATGGTGGACCTTAGCCTGGACATGACGACCGCATCCCTGAAGTGTCTGTAGAGACAATAGTGTCAATTAAACTCCCCCCTGTAAATGCCGCATCGACACGACATCCTCATTAAACCCGTCCCCGGCGTGACAACTCCAATCTTTCGAATAATCCTACGAATATCTATTTATCTAATATGACTTCTAACCTGTAATGTTGCCAGAATCATAATCATACACTATTTGTTCGTCGGCCAGAGGAGAACTGGCACCCCGACTGAGCCTGGTTTCTCCCAAGGTGTTTTTCTCCATTCTGGCCCTGAAGGAGTTTTGGTTTCTTGCCACCGTCGCCTTTGGCTTTTGGCTTGCTCAGTTGGGGACACCTAAATTTCAACTATATTACTGATCTGCCCGCATTGACATTATATGATAATTGAAATGAGCTGGATGACATCACCATTTTCACCAGAGCGGCTGTACAGCCGAATCAAATTCCGTTGCATTATTTTCCTGTTACCACTGTGAAGCTGCTTTGAAACAATTGCCATTGTAAAAAGCGCTATATAAATAAAGGTGATTTGATTTTGATTTGACACTATTGCTGCAACATCATCAGCGCTGAGAGGAACTGGTCTGCAGATAGCGAGCAGGTGCAGCACATGCCAAAGAGTAAAAAGTTCATCAGATGCATTCTAATTCAATCATCTGTGCTTTATCACCACAGAGTACGAGTTAATATGGCTTACTATTTGCGTGCATGTCAAATAAGTGATTATTGACTTTATTTCCTGTTTATTTATTAAGAGATTGGCGGTTTATTCTTATGTTATGGAAGTAGCCAATTAGCACACACAGCTTGTATTACATCACCTTATTGTTGGATGTAAAATGATTAACCTGTAGTGATCACGTGTATCACATGTCCTGCTCAACAGCATTCACAACACGTGCTAGTAACGCCCTCCTGTGGATATGTACAAAATACTCTCTCAACATTGTTCAGTGATGCTTTATTAATGTCATTGTTTTATATATATATATATATATATATAGACTAAATACTGTCTAATTATTTAAATGATGGTTATGTTTGTGGAACATTTGTATGTATATATCAATGTTTATTTCTTTTGTTCAATATGTTACAGAATCACACATGTATGCCCATCAAGTCTTCAGTAAATAAGAATCATCTACATTCTGATCAGTGCATCTCTTCAATTAAGACTCCATCTCATTCAGTTCTGACCGACTGCCTGCTGTGTTTCACCGTTAATATCAATATCAACGAACCCCTCCGTTTCTGCATGGATCCTCGTGTTTCTTCAGGTGACTTTTAATAGAGAAACTCTTTCACTGATCACACGTGTGCGGCTTCTCTCTGCTGTGGATCCTCTCATGTGTTTTCAGATCTGACGACCAACTGAATCTCTTGTCACAGTGTGAACACTTGTAAGGTTTTTCTCCAGTGTGAATTCTCTGGTGTTGTTTTAAATTGCCTGCTGTAGTAAAAGTCTCCTCACACTCAAAGCACATGTACTCTCTCACACCAGTGTGTATTTTCTCATGTGTTTGTAAACTTTGCAGCAGTGAAAAACTTTCTACACACAGAACATGAATGTGGCTTCTCCTTCGTATGAAATGTCAGGTGTGTCTTCAGGTTTGATGCACTAACAAATGTTTTTCTGCATTGATCGCATGTGTGTGGCTTTTCTCCGGTGTGGATCCTCATGTGCCATGTAAGCTGTGGTTTTTGGGTGAAACTCTTTCCACACTGATCACATGTAAACGGCTTCTCTCCGGTGTGGATCCTTATGTGACGCTCAAGACATTGTTTGGTTGTGAAACTCTTTCCACACTGAGTGCAGGTTGTAGATTTCTTGGCTCTTGTTTTCTTTATAAATGTCTTTTTAGTCTTTGAGCGACTCAAAGGTTTTTCTCCAGGTTTGACATGATGTTCCTCCTCCACTTCACTCAGTTCTTCACTCTCCTCATTCTCTTTCATCAGGTCTGAAATAAAAAAAAATAGTTTAATTTAATTTTCAGTTGCAGTAAAGTGGAGTAGACTGTATATTTTTACAATGATTATTATTTGTTATGTAAGCTTGTAATTGTTTTTATTAGCATTAGCTGTGTCCTACATGTTTCACTCAAACCTGTTTCTTCTGACATGATTTTCCTCCTTTTAAAAAACAGAGCATTTCTTAAAATCGACATCATCTGGGCTCTTTAGACAACATGATGTGTACTACACTGAGGTCCAGTCATTTAGTATGTTTATACAGTTTTTTGTATATGTGTAATAGTTAATTCGCTGTTATTTAGTCAGGCGTCAGTCACTCGCCTGTTGTTAGGGCCCAGCAAGTTGAAAAGGACCCGGACGCTGACGCAGTTTGGTTTCAGTTACGATCATTATTACTACTAGCGCGAGACAAACCTAACGCAATGATAATGCCAGTTCATCCGCGATGCTGCAATACTGAGTAATCACATATATGCGTGCATCAAAGATTAAGTTTGTTTCTTCATTATACTGTGTTTATATTTTGATTATAGTTTGTCTTTTAAGACGCACATATCACGTCTGTCGTATCACACTTTGAGCTAATCTTATTATACGATCGCTGTATAGACATATTTATAATGTTGATGTCATACGAAATGTGGATTGTATTCATTTGCATATTGATGTTTTATCAGTGTTGTATATTTATGAATTTATTATTGTTGTTTCTCTGTTTAGAACCACACTTAATTAAATACTGTTCAAGTTTGGAATGAGTGGTCTATGAGTGGTGTGTGCATCTGACTCCTAAACGGACATCCTTTAATTGCTCTGATCGGACAATCTTTGGTGGTTGCCACCACTTTTACTTTATTTTAAACGTACTTAAGTATTGAAAGTAAAAGAACATGTAAATGCATATTAAAAATAGTTCTATACAGTTTGAGCAGCAAGACTGTGTTCCGTTTTAACAGTTTCTTCCATTTTGTTTTATTTTATTTTATTTTTTTTTAAAGGCACAATGTTTATTGTAAGTTAAGTAAAAAAATAATGCAGTTTCAAATTTGAAAAAATAACTGTTTAATGGTGAGTTTAATAGTTGACCGGTGAGGCAATATTGCTATATCTTTTGGTAAGCATGAGAGTAGGGTGATCAGATTACTGACGGTGGAATATGGACGGGATGGACAGCTTTTCTTTTTTGATTAACATTAATGACACAGAGAGGTATCTTAGGCTGCTGTCACTTTAAGATCGAATGCTAGGATCTAATATACTGATACAAAACTGGTTTTCACCGAGATGTTTACGTTCACTTAAGCCATAACCGAGTGTATTTACAGGAGATGCTCCACATGATGGGCATTTTGTCAACTGTGTGTGTATTTGACCATTCCGGCGCAATGAGAACTGAATTCAGGTTCTGCGCACAATAACGTGCGCACAATAAATTTACTGCGCACAATAACGTCTTGGAAGGAGGGAACGGAGACATACGTCGGAACTGACCGACGAATTGGGGATCATTTTCAGAGACCAATCTACTTCGAGTGTATAAAAATGAGCCAATAACGTTGGCATGCGGTCCACGCACCGCCCCGCAGTGCGGGTATAAATACGGAAGTGGAATACCGCATCCTCGCTTTTCCAACTGAGGAGCCGAAATAGTGACTCTGCCCTTCAGCGTAAGCACAGCACCTGGCGACGGGACGTATGTCTCCGTTCCCTCCTTCAGGGAACGAGGGTTACATACGTAACCGAGACGTTCCCTTTCAGTCGGTCACGTTCGACATACATCGGAACTGACCGACGAATTGGGGATCCCTACCAACACGCTGGCCCTTCCAGCGCCCTGCTTGAGCTCGCTGGAGTGCTCCTAGGTTGGAGCAGGAGTCAGGAGACTTCAAGCAGGGAAGGTCCGTCACTGCTGTTTCTGCAAGACCCACTCAGTGTGACTATTAGATAACGCTGGGAAAGCGTGCCTGTCTCAGGGAGACAGAACGCTGCAGAGCCACGTCCTTCAACGGAAGGAGAGGTGGCGAAATACACATAAGGACTAACCTACCAGGGTAGTACTACATATGGCAGTCTCTGGGGTGGATCCAACCTGATCCCAGGGGGGAAAGAACACCACCAGAGACGACAGAGCGGGCTCTGTCAAGGGAAGACACGGGGCTAGCCAAATAGGGTAGCTGGTACCGTGGAGAATACACATATGGGGTTGCCGTTAGGGAACCGCTACATATGGAACCCAGCCTACACACACGTTCCACAAGCATACGGGTGCAGGCCTGGCGTCAGATGGCCGCAACGTCTGACACCGAAGGGGTGTCGGAGGAGCTCGACAGGGTTAGCCATTTCTGGGGAACAGAACTGGAGACAATAGACGCACGTATCCAGCCCAGCGGGCAGGAGTGGCGTTGCAAGCCGACACAAGAACGGGCACTTCGAGTCTACCGGCCACTGGGGGCGAGTACACGGGAAGAAACCGGCTCTACACGGAGGCTATAAAATCTAGCAAATGTGTTAGGTGTCGCCCAGCCCGCAGCTCTACATATATCTGTCAGCGAGGCGCCTTGAGCCAGAGCCCAGGAGGAAGCCACACTCCTGGTTGAGTGTGCTCGCAACCCGAACGGGCAAGGCACGTCTTGCGATTGGTACGCAAAGACGATAGCATCCACTATCCAGTGGGCTAACCTCTGCTTGGAGACGGCCTTTCCCTTCTGCTGGCCTCCATAACAGACGAAGAGCTGCTCTGAGGTCCTAAAGCTTTGAGTCCGGTCAACGTAAGCGCAAAGAGCGTGGACGGGACATAACAAAGCCAGGGCTGAGTCTGCCTCCTCCGAGAAGAGGAGGTCCTGGTCCTGGAAGGGAGTGGTGGGAACCTTGGGTATCCGGGGTCTCAGGACGACGTGAGAGTTGGCCGGCCCGAACTCTAGGCATGATTCGTTGACCGAAAGTGCGTGCAGGTCCCCTACTCTCTTGATGGAGGCCAATGCAGTCAGGAGTACTGTCTTTATGGACAGAATTTTTAACTCTACAGACTGCAAAGGCTCAAAGGGAGGGCTCTGAAGTGCTCTTAGCACCAGAGTTAAGTCCCAAGAGGGTATCGATTGTGGACGAGGAGGATTTAGCCTCCTCGCACCTCTGAGGAACCTGACAATTAGGTCGTGCTTCCCTAAGGACTTACCTTCAACTGCGTCGTGATACGCCGCTATTGCTGCGACGTACACTTTGAGGGTGGAGGGAGACAGCCTTCGCTCCAGCCCATCTTGCAGGAAAGAAAGCACGACACTAACTGAACACCTTCGGGGGTCTTCCCGGCGGGAAGAGCACCACTCAACAAACAGGTTCCACTTCAGGGCATAGAGGCGCCTCGTAGAGGGAGGGGCTGTCGAGAGGACAGCTGTGCGCCAGTGCATCCGTGCCGAGGGTGCCCCCGGTCAGGGAATAGTACAACTGGCAATGGGTCGAGTCCGGAGAGGCAAACAGGTCTACCTGTGCGGCTCCGAAAAGGTCCCATATCAGCTGGACGCTCCGGGGGTGTCCACTCTCCACTCTCCCGGAGGTGTCGACTGATGAGAGAGCTCGTCGGCTGTCTGGTTCAGCGCACCAGGGATGTGAATGGCCCGAAGTGACCTCAGATGCTTCTGACTCCACAGGAGGAGATGACGGGCGAGTTGCATCATGCGACGGGAGCGTAGACCACCCTGGCGGTTGACGTACGAAACGGCCGCAGTGCTGTCCGTATGGACCAGGGGAATCGGCCAAGGAGGGGCTGTCGAGAGGAGTGTGAGTTCGGGGAACCAGGTCCAGTTGGGCCAGTAGGGTGCAACTAGCAAGACCTGCTCCTCGTCCTCCCTGACCTTGCACAGGGTCTGTGCGAGAAGGCTCACTGGGGGAAACGCATATTTGCGCAGGTCCCCTACCCTCTTGATGGGTCTTTATGGACAGAATTTTTAACTCTACAGACTGCAAAGGCTCAAAGGGAGGGCTCTGAAGTGCTCTTAGCACCAAAGTTAAGTCCCAAGAGGGTATCAAGTGTGGACGAGGAGGATTTAGCCTCCTCGCACCTCTGAGGAACCTGACAATTAGGTCGTGCTTCCCTAAGGACTTACCTTCAACTGCGTCATGATACGCCGCTATTGCTGCGACGTACACTTTGAGGGTGGAGGGAGACAGCCTTCGCTCCAGCCCATCTTGCAGGAAAGAAAGCACGACACTAACTGAACACCTTCGGGGGTCTTCCCGGCGGGAAGAGCACCACTCAACAAACAGGTTCCACTTCAGGGCATAGAGGCGCCTCGTAGAGGGGGCTCTAGCAGAAGTGATGGTGTCTGCCACCGCTTGTGGCAGGCCACCTAGAACCTCCGCGTCCCGTCCAGGGACCAGACATGGAGTTTCCAGAGGACGTGTGTGCCATAGAGTGCCCCGTCCCTGAGAAAGCAGGTCCTTCCTCAGGGGAATCGGCCAGGGAGGGGCTGTCGAGAGGAGTGTGAGTTCGGGGAACCAGGTCCAGTTCGGCCAGTAGGGCGCAACTAGCAAGACCTGCTCCTCGTCCTCCCTGACCACCCTGGCGGTTGACGTACGCAACGGCCGCAGTGCTGTCCGTATGGACCAGTACGTGCTTGCTCTGAAGCGGCTTTTTGAGGCGGCTTAGGGCAAGACGTACTGCAAGCAACTCCAGGCAATTGATATGCCAATGCAGCTGGGGCCCCGTCCACAGACCCGAGACTGCATGCCCGTTGTACGTGGCCCCCCAGCCGGTGGACGAGGCATCCGTGAAAACCACAGCATGCCTGGACACTTGTTCTAAGGGCACTCCCGCCCCTAGAAACGAAGGGTCTGACCACGGGCTGAAGGTTTGGCGACAGTACGGAGTAACTGGGACCCGGTACTTGCCGCTCTGCCACGCCCATCTCGGGACCCGGCCATGAAGCCAGTGCTGAAGCAGTCTCATATGAAGCAATCCGAGCGGCGTTACCGCGGCTGCAGATGCCATATGCCCCAGGAGCCTCTGAAAATATTTCAGTGGGACCGCCGTCCTGCCTTTGAACATATTCAAGCAGTTCAACACTGACCGGACTCGCTCCTCTGTGAGGCGCGCAGTCTGGTTGACCGAGTCCAGCTCCATGCCAAGATAAGAGATCCTCTGTGTGGGACAGAGTTTGCTCTTCTCTCGGTTGACCCGAAGGCCCAACAGGCTGAGGTGTGTTCGCACAACTGCTCCCGAGACTGGGCTAGTATGAGCCAGTCGTCAAGATAGTTGAGGATGCGAACGCCGCATTCTCTGAGCGGAACGATGGCTGCCTCTGCGACTTTCGTGAAGACGCAAAGCGACAGGGACAGCCCGAAGGGCAAGACTTTGAACTGATATGCCCTCCCCTCGAACGCAAAGCGTAGGAACGGTCTGTGTCGAGGAAGGATAGAGACATGAAAGTACACGTCCTTCAGGTCGATAGCTGCAAACCAATCTCGGGGACGGATGCATTCGAAAATGTGTTTCTGCGTTAACATCCTGAACGGAAGCTTGTGCAGGGCCTGATTCAGGACACGCAGGTCCAAGATTGGCCGTAACCCACCCCCTTTCTTGGGTACAATGAAGTAGGGGCTGTAGAACCCCGACCTCATATCGGCTGGAGGAACCGGCTCGACCGCGTCCTTCGCCAGTAGGACATCGATCTCTGCCCACAAGACATGAGCATCGCTGCTCCGCACGGAAGTGAAGAGGATGCCCCTGTACTTGGGGGGCCGGTACGCGAACTGAATCGCGTAGCCGAGTCTGACAGTACGGATGAGCCAGCGAGACGGCCTGGGGAGCGCTAGCCAGGCCCCCAGAGACCGTGCAAGCGGGACCAACGGCACCACAGATGTACCCGGGGTGGGGCAGCGAGGTGGAACGCTCAGACCCGACCCGGACGGCCTGGAGGCGACCCGGAGTGTTGTCTGACCGTTCCAGGGTGGGGTAGTGTGTGGGAGAGAAGGCCCGGGGGCGTCCTCTAGCCTCACACCGCCCCCTGGCGAAAAGAGGGGGAGCCAGGAGTGGCAAGGCCCGGGGGCGTCGCACACAGCCGGCTTGGCCCTCTTGGAGCCCAGGAACAACGGAAACTGCTCTTTTATTGAAAATGTGGGTACCGCTGAACTCCGAGGAGTCAGTGGCAGAGTTTTGATGTTGGCCCCCCGGTCCTCCTCCGGGGGGGGGGGGGGGGGAGTGCGGACACCATCTCCCTCCGAGCAGATCCATCCGTCCCTGGGCTGCCCGTCTCAGGGCCGCTTACCCTTCCATTTACTGGCCGACTTCGCGGGACCCTGAGTGGGTTGGGCGGCACCCTTGCGTCCGGCGCCCTGCTTCCCGGGTGGAGGCTGCTGCTTGGGTTTGGTAGGGGCGTAGGCAGATGCAGGGGGACGCCCTCGGCGACGAGTAGGCGGAGGCGCTGCAGCCGGCGACGGGGTGGAAGCAGCAGCTGGTCACCGGGGCAGGATATTTTTAATCGCCTCTGTCTGCTTCTGGGCCACCGAGAACTGCTGGGCGAAGCTCTCGATGGCGTCGCCGAAAATGCCGGCCTGGGAGACAGGGGCGTCGAAGAACCGAACCTTGTCGGACTCGCGCATGTCTGCCAGGTTCAGCCACAGGTGGCGCTCCTGGACCACCAGAGTGGACATCGCCCGACCCAGGGAGCGCGCAGGGACTTTTGTCTCCCGGAGGGCGAGGTCCGTCGCTGTGCGCAGTTCCTGCATCACGCCTGGGTAGGAACTACCCTCGTGCAGATCCTTTAGTGCTTTGGCCTGGTAGACCTGCAGGAGCGCCATGGCATGCAGAGATGACGCGGCTTCCCCGCAGGCTGTGTAGGCCTTGCCCGTTAGGTTGGACGAGAACTTACATGCCCGGGAGGGGAGACGTGGGTTAGCCCGCCAGTCCGCAGCGGCCCTGGGACACAGTTGCATCGCCATGGACCGCTCGACTGGGGGAATCCCTGCATACCCCTTAGCCGCGCAACCATCGAGGGTAGTGAGGACGGAGGAGTCACTAGTTCGGTTTCTGGCGCTATAGGGCGCCGTCCACGACTTCGTGAGCTCCTGATGCACTTCCGGAAAGAATGGTACTGGGGCGGTGCGCTGAGAACCAGCACGGGCGGTCCCAAGGAACCAGTCATCCAGCCGCGAGGGTTTGGGACACGGTGGAGGGTTCCACTCGAGCCCAACACTCGCGGCGGCCCGGGAAAGCATAGCCGTAAGCTCTGGATCTGACTCGGGCAACGCTACCACACCCGAAGGGGGTAACGCAGCCGAATCCTCATCTCCAGAGCCCATTAGCTCGTCCTCCGATGCAGCTATCGAGATCATATCCTCAGCCGGAGCCCCGAAAGAGACGGTCGGTCCTGCATGAGAAGGATCAGGCCGCTCTTCCGGAAACTCCACCGGCGCAGCGGAGGGGGGAGGGGCCCAAGGGGCTTGTTGGCCCGTCGGGGAAGCCCTCACAGTCACCCTCAGGTCTCCACCAAAGGCATCAGCCAAAGTAGTAGCCCTCTGCTTTGCAGCGGGAGGACCACTAGATCGGGGGATGCGCAATGGGACTCCACCCCTTCTGAGGTACTCGAGCCTAGACCGTAAAACTGCGATGGTCATGTTCCCGCAATGGGAACATGAGTCATTCATGAACACCGCCTCAGCGTGCTGAACGCCCAAACATGTGAAACATCGATCATGACCGTCAACTGGGGACAGAAAATTACGGTATCCAGAAACACACGGTTTGAATGACATCTTGAAAAAGACGCAGGGTCAAACCGTGTTGCTCTTTTAGGAAGGAAAAAATGCTCTTTTTCTGCATGTGCAAATCAAGTATTGTAGAGCAGATCTGATGCTCCATCATTGATGTTGCTATGATGACATTTCAATAGTTAATCTTTTTTTGCCTTTTATTTCAGACATACACCAGAGGTTTAATATTTCACTGTCATATGTGACTGTTGGTTTGGGTCAGTCAGTTCTCTGATCATGTGACTTCAGCTCAGCTGGAAACACAATGAGCCGAAAGTGAAACTAGATCACTGTCACGTGACACACGTCGCTTCACACTCATTGACTGTCAGCTCAGCTGTAATATCTCTTGTGTGTTTGGGTTCCTCCCAGTGAAATACAGCGCCATCGGAGATCCTGATAGATGGCGCTAATGCTGTGTGTGAGAGTACAAGCTGCCAATAGAGAAGAATAGCCAGTGAGGCGAGCAGTTCGTGGTATTTCTCATATTTACACACCATCACACACACTTGATACAATCTGATGAAGCGACAGGCTCATTTCTGTATTGTTCTCATTGGGTTCAGCGCTACTTGAGCGTCTTTTCTGGCGTCTTCCTCCTGAAATAAACATTTAGTGCAGCAGCAGCGAGCATGAGAGGAACATATGTTGAGTTCATTCAGACCTGAGCGATTGTGTGTGCTTTTGTGTGTTCGTTTGTGTGATTGTTTCGATGTTTGAGTGAGAACTGTTACTGAATGTCAAGTCAAAAGTCAAAGTTTGAGATCTGTGAGGGGAATTGATGGGAATCCATCTCAAGTGTTGATGCTCACATTTTAATTTTTACCTTTATTTCTCTGTTGACATTTATCTTTGTCAGATTATATTTACTTATTAAAATTAAATTATTAAAGTTAAAATTGAGATATTCAAAACACTTTATATCGTTTCCGTATTAGTATTGAATGTGGGGAATTTAAAATACATAAATGTGAATATAGATAAATAGTAATGAAGTTTTACACAGGAAGCATTAAATATTGCTGGTGCTCTTTATTTTTTAAGAGTTTTATTATCATTGTCAGTTTCTGTACATACAAATCTGTAATGATCGAATTACTTTATTGCAATTAATAGTTATAAGTCGAACTATATTTAGATTCATATGGACATATTATGGTGTTGTTATTTGCATGTAGAGGTTCATAAAGATGGGTGTCAATTTATTTTGTTCTATTATTGGTGTTTTATCCATGTCATATTGTGAGATATAACATTATTGTCTTCAATAGAGCAGTTTATAGGCTTTTCTCATAAATCCTGACTGGAATAATGTGTTTGTAACAGCAAACAGTCAGAATAAAGTGAGATGATCTGCTGATGATCCTGAATGTCTTGTTGAATGAGTGTTGATAGTCTGAGGCTCATCAATATTAACAGAGCTGCTGAAAAGACTCTTTATTTCATCTCAATAGTTCCTGTTTTCACCTCATTTATTATGATGTCTTCAGATCTCCTGTAAATTCACACTTAAAGCTCATTTCATTGGTGTCAACAGACTGAGAGTAATTGTTGGTTACTATATGTAAGTTTATTTGTTTATGCTTTCAACTGTTTCCTTACCATTATTTATTTTCTGTTGTCATTTATTATAAAAACAAATACAGTAACTAGTATATTTTTGATTTGGGCAGATCAGCTCCTCCCACACTGGAATTCATCATCAGTGAAGCTCCTCCCACTGTAGTCACATCATCAGTGAAGCTCCTCCCACATCAGTCACATCATCAGTTAAGATCCTCCCACATCAGTTAATCAATAAATGCTGGAATATTCCCATCAGGCTACAAGTGAAGACAAGCATCAAAGCATCAGGAAGAGCTGAAATCTGCAAAGACTGAGTTTATTAAAGAGGACAGTGAGAACATGAGTGATCCAGAACCTGCAGAATGAAACACACTGAAGATCCTGAAGAACAAAGAGGTTGGTGTTTATTCTTCATCCATTCATGATGCTGGAGAACATTCATGTTAGAAAGATTCAACACTTAAGCACATTTAGATAAACAGTTAAACATTCAAATGGGTACAAAAGTACATTTTTTGTTTTCAACAAATGGTCAGTAAATGGAGGTTTGAGAAACTTTCATATTGATTGTCAACATCAGGCCAAACTATATATTATTATTATACTTTTATTTTACATATATGTTATATATGGTTCACATTTTTTATAGCCATTTTATCAACATTTTGGATATTTCTCAAAATAGCTTACAACATTAGTTTTTTTTTAGTTGTTGTTTTTTTTAGCAATAAACACCAAACTGTATCATAAAAACTGAGACAATGGATTGAGATTATTTTCTTGTCCTCCCATCATGCTGCAGAAATTACAGCATGGGTTTTTGTGTTGATGAAGGCAGTAGTTTTGAAAAATATGATATCTTTTTTGTAGCTAGGTGGTGCCCGCCGGCGGTACACTCCGTTTTCTAGGGACTACTCAGCACTCGTAAATAAATATAAAATAATCAATATAATTTAGGGAGTTTTAAACAAGTGTATTAAAAGCTGCATACGGTGGCCATGCTGGATCATTCCTGCGCATCAACCTGGTAGAGTGAACGGCACTATGAACGCAACTTCACGAGACCAATGATGAACATAGACAACAGAGAGAAAAATTCTGAGCTTTTATTTCCAACATGCACTCATTCATGATTGTTTTATATATATATTTTTACTTTATTGCAAGTAGAACCAATTATCATTCTCAAATGATGTCACTTCCTGGGTGTCACGATTTTAAGAAAAGCTCTATTTTTAAAAGGGGAAAATCAACTAAGTTACAAGGTTGAGTGAAACATGTAGGACACAGATAATGCTAATGATAATTGTTCATTTAAAATAGTGAAAGGGGTGATTCTGATTGGCTTAGAGAAAATGGACAGTCATGGTAAATTTCCACACATTGTCAGTTAATCAGGTTCACGTGTCCATGGTTCACGTGTCCATAGATCACTTGTTGACGTCTTCACCCCTGAATTAGGCACGTAGTGACCTTCCAGGTCTGGAGCAGGCGCCAGCTTGTCCAGAACAACATCCTGTCACTCTCTCTAGGATACCCGCTTTACACCTTCAATGCTGATCCGTAACACAGAATCCTGTGCACATACACAGATATACTCCAAGGTTGGAGTTCGTTGGGCTCCAGCTCTGACCAGAAAGTTCCCCAAAACATAGAGATAGCATGTGCTTTTCATATTCACCATAATTCTCTAAAGAAATATACATGAAAAGAGTAACAATTGGGTGAAGTCGCAAATGGTTCGACCCCATATATTTTCTTATAATTTTATCTAATTGTTTAGAAGAGAACACTCCATTTCTCTGGACAACAGATAACTGTAAGCAGATAAGCACTGTGAGATTACACGATTGCGTGTGTGAATAAGTGCTACCTGTTTAAAATAAGCTTTCACCCGATCATACTCAGTACAAAAAAATGAAACTGTAACTTGAACTATAACATCCCGCTCATGTCCATCACCGTCATCATAACCTTTACATTCTTTTTGAGTTGAGTGATCCATCTGTATCAAGCTAGTTAAATGTTTAACGTGTGAGTTCTGGCTAAAATGCAGTTATATTATGGGCCATTGGCATGAATTGTACCCGTGATGGAGCGGTAGTGGAGCGCTCTCGGAGCGAGTAAAAACCATGACTTTTAAAAAATCAGCTCCTCACTCCATTCAAAATCACGTTGACTATACGGGACTATAACAAAGAACACAACTACAAAATAGTACAATAAAAAACTCGCTTAAATAGGCACTTTTACATTTCACTTTGAAACTGAATCTTTTGCCGTCGTCTTGTCAGTCAGCTCCTCACTCTCGTGATGAATGAAATCTGACTCCTGCTGCTGGTCATTGAGCAGACACGTTCAGTTTTTAGTTTTTAATTGTAGTGTCTGTTCTCTGACTGAACTAAATTATTTTATTACTATAATAAAATTTTTTAAAAAAATTTTTTGTTTGATTTCAGACCTGATGGAAGAGAGCAAGAAGAGTAAAGAACTGAGTGAAGTGGAGGAGGAACATCATGTCAAACCTGGAGAAAAACCTTTGAGTCGCTCAAAGACTGAAAAGACATTTATAAAGAAGAGCCAAGAAATCTACAACCTGCACTCATTGTGGAAAGAGTTTCACATACAAACAATGTCTTGAGCGTCACATGAGAGTTCACACTGAAGAGAAGCCGTTCACATGTGATCAGTGTGGGAAGAGTTTTAGAAACAAACATAATCTTGAGCGTCACATGATAGTTCACCCTGAAGAGAAGCCGTTCACATGTGATCAGTGTGGGAAGAGTTTCACAAGGAAACAACTTCTAGAGATTCACATGAGGATCCACACTGGAGAGAAGCTGTTGACGTGATCAATGCAGGAAGAGTTTTACAAACCAACATAATCTTGAGATTCACATGAGAGTTCACACTGGAGAGAAGCCGTTGTGATCGGTGATTGTGGTCACTGATTGTGATCACTGATTGTGATCAGTGCGGAAAGAGCTTTGGCGACACAAGAGGATCCACACTGGAGAGAAACTACACACATGTGATCAATGTGGGAAGAGTTTCGCACAATCAGCACACCTTAAAGTTCACATGAGGATCCACACGGGAGAGAGGAGGTTCACATGTGATCAATGCGGCAAAACATTTCTTAGGGCATCAAACCTGAAGGCACACCTGACAGTTCATACAAAGAAGCAGCCACATTCATGTTCTGTGTGTGGAAAGAGTTTTTTACAGCTGTATAGTTTACAAGTACATCAGAAAATTCACACTGGTGTAGGAGTTCATATGTGCTTTGAGTGTGAGAAGACTTTTACTACAGGGAGCGATTTAAAAGTGCACCAGAGGATTCACACTGGAGAAAAACCTTACAAGTGTTCACACTGTGACAAGAGATTCAGTGCGTCATCAAATCGGAAAACACATGAGAAGATTCACACTGGAGAAAAACCTTACAAGTGTTCACGCTGTGACAAGAGATTAAATCGGTCATCAGATCTGAAAATACATGAGAGGATCCACAGCAGAGAGAAGCCGCACACGTGTGATCAGTGCAGAACGAGTTTCTCTGCTAAAAGTAACCTGAAGAAACACATGAAGACCCATGCAGTGGAGAAACCACATCACCGCAATCCATGCAGGGAGAGTTTCGCTCAGTTGTCTTCTTTATTCACTCGTATGAAGAACAATCACAGTCTGAAATCACAGTGAGTAGTTCATCTTTATGTGTTGAGAAACAGTCTCTTCTGTGTAAGTTAGTTTCTTATCAGTCATGGTGAGCGACAGGACATTTTGTTGGTTCATCTCACATCATGTCTGTTGGAAATTAAACTTGTTTGTTTTTGGCAGAACTATCAGAAAGCATCTGGAAGGAAAGGACAGAGAGAACACCAGTGATCCAGAACCTGCAGAATGAAACATCATGAGACTGAAGAACAAAGAGGTTGGTGTTTATTCTTCATTCCTCATTCATTCATCATGAGACTGAACAACATCCTTGATGTTTACCAGATTTACATTGTTTCAGGACCAAACTAGTGATTTATAACACAAATCATCTTCATGACATTAAAATAGATAATAATCGTGCACAGCAGTCGTCGACCAGATTTCATTAAATGACTATTGAACTGTGATCTTGACTTTGAGCTTCACTTTTCACTTCACATTTCAAATCTCACTTGATTTAATGTTTCTTTTGGACTTGATGGACGTGAACAAGAAGCCAAAGAATCTGTCTCCTGCCCTCAGTGTAAAAAATGGTTCACGTGTAAATCAAGGCTGAGGATCACATGAGGATCCACAGCGGAGAGAGACCTTACACACGTGGTCAATGTGGGAAGAGTTTCACTCGTTCCTCCGTTCTGAAATCACATCTGCCTTCATTCTGAAGAAGAGCACCAGAAAACTCACACTGGAAAAAACCTTTCAAGGCATCGTTCAGGATCTGAAGAAGAGGCCGTAACACTTTTAACAGAGACATGCGTGATATTCAAATGACAATTGTTTTCCGCCGCCATATTTATCATTGATAATTCGTACGATGGGATTGGCGGCATACGTTGCCTTCGCGTCTCGCTTTGCTATGTTTTTGTTTATGCTCTTAAAGCATAATGCCATGTCCACTTATTATAGGCATCTTGGGCTTGTTATTTTTCCAATATTAATAGGTGAAGTGGCAACTTGGTTCAGCTGGAGTGTGTACAGAGCCTTTGTGCAAGTGTAAGTTCTATTTAACAAAAAAAAGCTTGTGCAACAGGGGTGACAAGAGGGGTGGCCGAGCTTCAGTCAGGGGTGGCACTGGCCACTCATATCCACCCCGTAGCTATGCCCCGCCATGGGGGTCAAATTGACCTGCGAAGAAAGGATTTTCTACTGTTTTATTACAACCATAAACTCCCTGAATCCGGTCACATTTTTAGTGTGTATTTGTGGTTCAAGTACGACAAAAGTCCTAAGGTCTTGGCCCACTCCATCAGTTTATACAGTGAAGATGATGCAGTGTGATTTTACATTTGATTAATGTATTCAGTTTCTTTTAGGCTATTATTTACCTGAATACTACTGTTAGACCTTAGTTAGCCTAGTATAGTTTTTTTCTTTACTATATATCAAAATTACATATAAACTTTAGATACTGTATATACATCTTAAACACTAAAAATGCCTTCGTACTGGTGCATTTACAAATAGATGTTTTATATAGATTTTTATAATAGTAATTTGTTCAAACATGCTGTTTGTTTGCTATAGATTTTTACATTTCAGAATATAAAGCCATGTTTTTTCCTAAAAAAGGAGCTGATAAGAAGTACCATATCAATAAGCAGTATTGTAAGAATACCATTAAAACCTTAATGATACCCATCCCTACATGTAAGTCAACAGGAGATCCATCTCATTAGTTTTCACCTTTACTTAATTTTGTATTTGCTTTGAGTAATTATTGATTAAATGTTGCCTTTTTCTTAATGTAGTTATCTTTACTTTATATATGTTATCAGCAACTTTTATGTCTGCTGATTGTATTTGCATTAGGAAAATGTAATTTTATAATTTTATTTTTAATATCTGAAAGCCATGAAGTATTATGTTTGCTTTTTCAGCTTTCTGTTTTAAATTTCTCAGTAAAGCTTTTAATTGCCAAATAAACTATATTTTACTCCACACATGTCTGAGATTGAATGAGATGGCTGTTTGTCTACATTAATATTTTTGTTTGTTTGTGTTGTTTTATAGATGTTTTGTCGTTTTAAATAGAATTTGGCGCTTTTTTGATGATCTGCCGCTGATCTCGCCTCGCGGCGATGACGTCATCAGTAGCGTGCGCACGCTCAGTCGGCGTCGGGTCTTCTGAGGCGAGGTGAGCCGTTCACAGTATTGCGCAGATTTAAACTGTTGTAAAATACACTTTACACGGTTATGAGGTCGTTTCTGCCTTTTTTGAACCGAGTACAGCGCTGTGTGTGTGTTTGCTGACTAGAACCGCAGCCAACTCGCATGTGAGGAAAACGTGTGTTTGTACGTTCGTGTGAATGAATGTTTCGATGTTTGGAGGGATAATGTTGCTGTTACTGAATGTCTCGTGATCTGTGAGGGGAATGGATGCGAACCGATATCAAGTTTTGCTGCTGTGATTTTATTTAATAATGTTATTTCTCTGACGTTTATCTTTGGCAGATGAAATTTGTTATAGAGAGACTTTATATGGATAAAATTCATAACAGATACTGCTAATTACTTAATATTGAGCCTATATAATGATCCATGTGGCACATTTAAAATCTGTATAAAATAAGAACAAAGTTACAGACACTGGAAACATTTTGTTTTGTTTTCTGGTACAATTTCTGTTTAAAGAAGATTTTATCACTGTCAGTTTCTGCACATATAAAACGGCAACATTATAATATTTCATTACTTTATTGCTCTGAATGTAGTTCAAACTATATTTACAAACCCGATTCCAAAAAAGTTGGGACACTACAAATTGTGAATAAAAACAGAATGCAATGATGTGGAAGTTTCAAATTTCAATATTTTATTCAGAATACAACATAGATGAAATATCAAATGTTTAAACTGAGAAAATATATCATTTTAAGGGAAAAATAAGTTGATAAAATAAGTTGAAAAATAAGAGGCATCAACACATCTCAAAAAAGTTGGGACAAGGCCATGTTTACCACTGTGTGGCATCCCCTCTTCTTTTAACAATCTGCAAACGTCTGGGGACTGAGGAGACAAGTTGCTCAAGTTTAGGAATAGGAATGTTGTCCCATTCTTGTCTAATACAGGCTTCTAGTTGCTCAACTGTCTTAGGTCTTCTTTGTCGCATCTTCCTCTTTATGATGCACCAAATGTTTTCTATGGGTGAAAGATCTGGACTGCAGGCTGGCCATTTCAGTACCCGGATCCTTCTACGCAGCCATGATGTTGTAATTGATGCAGTATGTGGTCTGGCATTGTCATGTTGGAAAATGCAAGGTCTTCCCTGAAAGAGACGACGTCTGGATGGGAGCATATGTTGTTCTAGAACTTGGATATACCTTTCAGCATTGATGGTGCCTTTCTAGATGTGTAAGCTGCCCATGCCACACACACTCATGCAACCCCATACCATCAGAGATGCAGGCTTCTGAACTGAGCGCTGATAACAACTTGGGTTGTCCTTGTCCTCTTTAGTCCGGATGACATGGCATCCCAGTTTTCCAAAAAGAACTTCAAATTTTGATTCGTCTGACCACAGAACGGTTTTCCACTTTGCCACAGTCCATTTTAAATGAGCCTTGGCCCAGAGAAAACGCCTGTGCTTCTGGATCATGTTTATATATGGCTTCTTTTTTGACCTATAGAGTTTTAGCCGGCAACGGCGAATGGCACGGTGGATTGTGTTCACCGACAATGTTTTCTGGAACTATTCCTGAGCCCATGTTGTGATTTCCATTACAGTAGCATTCCTGTATGTGATGCAGTGCCGTCTAAGGGCCGAAGATCACAGGCATCCAGTATGGTTTTCCGGCCTTGACCCTTACGCACAGAGATTGTTCCAGATTCTCTGAATCTTTGGATGATATTATGCACTGTAGATGATGATGATAACTTCAAACTCTTTGCAATTTTTCTCTGAGAAACTCCTTTCTGATATTGCTCCACTATTTTTCGCCGCAGCATTGGGGGAATTGGTGATCCTCTGCCCATCTTGACTTCTGAGAGATACTGCCACTCTGAGAGGCTCTTTTTATACCCAGTCATGTTGCCAATTGACCTAATAAGTTGCAAATTGGTCTTCCAGCTGTTCCTTATATGTACATTTAACTTTTCCGGCCTCTTATTGCTACCTGTCCCAACTTGTTTGGAATGTGTAGCTCTCATGAAATCCAAAATGAGCCAATATTCGGCATGATATTTCAAAATGTCTCACTTTCATTTGATATGTTATCTATATTCTATTGTGAATAAAATATAAGTTTATGAGATTTGTAAATTATTGCATTTCATTTTTATTCACAATTTGTACAGTGTCCCAACTTTTTTGGAATCGGGTTTGTAGATAAATATCTACATAATATTATGTGCTCTATTGTAGATATTACCTGTAGTTATGAAAGAAGATGGGTGTCAAATTTCTGTTTTTTTTTTCTTTTCATTCTTACTGTTATTTATAGTTTATATTATTTTCTATATTTATAAACCGAAATAATTTTAAATGTTAATATAAGTGGGCAGAATTTAAAAAAAAAAATGGATAGAAATTAGGGCTGTGCAATTAATCGCAATCGCGATTTGAGCACATACGATTTCTAAACCGCATACGGCTGCGATTTTATTTATTAATTTATATTTTAATTACGAATATTGCAACGTTCTTGTGCGCATGTTTAAGATGTTAACCAACCAATCAGAGTTCACACAACGAAGCTGAGCGGGAGAACAGAATAGGCGAACAGGAGGAAAGAATATGAAATATGGATGCAGGTCAGAATAAAAATGATTTGGTGCCAAAGAGAAATTCAACATCAGTTGTTTGGGAGTATTGGATTCAGGAGAGAGGATGTGTCTCAGAGCAAGGTCATTTGCAAGACCTGTGAAATGATTATTGCAACGAAACGGGGCAATACTACAAACCTGGTCCAACACTTAAAACAGCGCCATAAAAACTGATGAACAATGCATGTCGACAAAGTCCATCGAAACGCCTCAAAGCCAGCCTGAACCGACTGAACATGTATCCATCGTTCAAGCATTTACAAGCGTCACGCCTTATGAGAAGATCAAAACGGCACAAATATATTACAGAGGCAATCACCTATCATATATGCAAAGACATGTGCCTGCATATCAATAGTATGTAACAATAACATGAACTAACATTAATAAATGCTGTATTAGTAATTTTAGCATTTACTAATATTAAAATCAAACGTTGTCACTGTTAACATTAGTTAATGCACCATGAACTAACATGAATAACCGTACAATAACATTAATGTTAACAGTGACAACGTTTGATTTTAATGTATTAGTAAATGCTGAAATTAACATGAACTAACATTAATAAATGCTGTATTAGTATTGTTAGTTCATTTTATCTAATGCATTAACCAATTGTTAACAAATAGCACCAGAAATGGTGGACATGCTGTTTTTTCTAGCAAAAAACCTTTAAGAGAGCAATCTATTTTTTGATTTTGAATTGTTACTTTTTATTAATTGTTATGGCTGGAGTTAGGTTAGTTAACCTTAATTTATTATATGTTGTCTGTTTTTAAGACGCAATTGATTACAGTTTTGTTTATCAAGCTGTTAATACTGTGTTATTTAATTGTGAAATACTAACATATTAGAATAATTGACACTTCTTGTGCACTGAATACATTTTGAATGTAGTATGTTTGAAAAAGCAAAAACAATGCCAAAATCACAAATAAAATCGCAATTGCAATATTCATTAAAAAAAAAATCGCAATATGATTTTTTTCCATAATATAAATGTTAGCAATAGAAAGACAAAAGAGAAATGCATAGAGTGTGAACTTCCACACATGTGAGTGCAGTGTTACTGAATGAGCTTTTTACATCGAACTGCTCTTTGTGTAGATGCTGTTATTTTTAATATAGTAATATAATGATTTACAGAGAGGCAACACTTTATATTTGTATGGCTATGGTCTCTTCAAAGATAGAATTCGAAGGACATCTGCTTACATAAATGCATACATAATTTTCTGATTTATTGTTGATTTTTGGAAAAATCTGCTTCTTCCACACAGAAATTCATGTTCAGTGAAGTTCATCCCAAAACAATCCTGCCTTCAGTGATTTCATCAATAAATGCTGGAATATTCCCATCAAGCTACAAGTGAAGACGAGCATCAGGAAGAGCTGAAATCTGCAAAGACTGAGTTTATTAAAGAGGACAGTGAGAACATGAGTGATCCAGAACCTGCAGAATGAAACGCACTGAAGATCCTGAAGAACAAAGAGGTTGGTGTTTATTAGGGCTGGTCCGAATACCATTTTTTGAGCTTCGAAGCATCAGTAGTAATCAACACCGAATATTCGAAGCTTCGGAGGGAGGGGGCTGAACATATTCTTCTCTCTAATGAAGGCAGGAATCTCTGCAGAAAATCATTGAGTGTGTTGAAATAGGTTTGCACTGCTTTAGCGTTGCACATTCCGACTGACAGATGAATAAGAATCCAACAGAGGAATCCAACAAAAGGGCAAATTCACACGCACAGCATCTGATTGAACACAGCCCAAATTATGCATGAATCCAAACTCACCATAAAAAATGAGGAAAAAATTTTAAATACTAGTGATGTTGCGTTCTGTGCCGAGGCTTCGGAGTGTGTGTCGAGAAATCCTGGAAGCTTTCAGTGAAGCGCATATCGAGGCTTGTAACGCTTTAGACCAATGGCGTCACTGATGACGTCTGAAGCCTTGCTTCAGCCTGACTGGTTCAGGAAGTGGCTCGGATCTTGTCCTCTGCCCAGTTAAACCCTGCCAATTTCCAGTTTTAGAATAATAATAATGCCCCTCCTGCCTGTGACCAAAGAATTGATTGCCACACATTTGATAGCCCCATTAATTTCAAGCCAATACGTTTATTACACAGTTACGTTTTACAATAATTATATACCACCAGAAAATACACATTATATTCATATAAATAGACTAGTCTATGTGGAAATTTATTTTTTTCTTCACCGTTATATCGAAGCCTTAACTGGTGCAAAATACAGTGCATCACATCACATCAGGTAATCTGTAATGTATCTGCTTGTTTTACACTCTTTGACCACCAGGTGATATTGTGAGCAAATTAAGCCTCAAGAAATGAACCCTTTTGTGAACCATTTGGCTGAAAAGCTTCAATGCTTCATGAGGCTTCATCTCGCCATCACCAGCAAATACCAAAAACAAACATAATCATTCCTCCCACAATCTAAAGTAAGAAGGAAGACAATATTTAAAATATACTCACATGCTGAGCTTAAAACCAACAGTTTCTCAACTAGGATTTTTTCATGGTGGCCATAAAGAAACATGTATTCCCTCTACCACAACTGATCTACTCCTTCAGGTAAGCTCTCACCTTATATGCAAGCCAGGTGAGTCTGAACGCCCTCTAGTGCCTCGTAGTATTACTAGACAGAATTTTTCATTCCATTCCTCTATGGATATGAAAGAAAAAATATATTTCACTCTGCTACAACTGCACTAGTGATACAAAACACACAGGTCTGTTACATCCCAGTAACAAGCTCCTATATTTCGCAGTAGATTCATTTAGATTAATAACAACGGGTAATGGGCTTGCTGTGATAGTCAATGTTATCGGTATTCAGGCATAACACCGTTTACATCGCTTGCCCACCACGGTACCGCCCCCACCGCCGTCTTGATATTTTACAGTAGTAAAAATCATTTAGTTCATTTAGAGAACAACAATTAACTACAATTAAAAACTGAACGTGCAGCGTGAGCCGAACGAGAGTCTCAGCACATCAGCAGCGCTACTTCCATATAAGCTCATGCAGTTCTGCGCTCTAGACAGAGAATACTCCATTGCAGCAGGGCAACCCAACAGGTGTAACCCCTCCTGTTCGAACCGCCCGCTCTAAGCGGACCTCGAACCCGGGTACGCCGGAATATGAGTCAGACGCTCTAACAAGGAGGCTAAAGGCTGCAACCTCTAGCGTCAGTCGCTAGAACGTCTCGTGAGATCAGAGGAGTGAGGTTTACTCGCACAGCAACTACTAGCTGGCCTCCGTTACACTGAGAACACTTAGGCAAAGAAGCAGCAAATATATTTATTAAGTATAACGAGGTTATTCAACTGTCCATTCTATTAAAAACAGCTTGGCTATAAGGTAATTGTAAAAAAAGAGTTTATAGTGAGAACATATTCAAGCCCGAATGAGAATCATTTCGAGGAGGATGCCAGGTGTCTGAGGGAAAAAAAAAAAATGAATATTCGATTCCCAAAATTGGAAATCGAATACCAACCCACCGAACAAATATTCAAATATTCTGGTCCAGCCCTAGTGTTTATTCTTCCCTCATTCATGATGAATTCAGCACTTCAGCACATTTAGATATGCAGTTAAACTATGAATTGGGTACAGAAATAAACAAATGGTCTATAAATGATTTATAAATTTTTATTCTGATTGTCAAGATCAGGTCAAACTAAATATTATTTTAGCTCTTTTATGTTTCATTTATATCTGGTTCATATTTTTTGCAACAATGTTGCCAACATTTTATTCAGTATTGTTATTATAATTATTTTAGCAGTTTTAACACCAAACTGTATCAAGTAAATTAACTTTCCAGAATGGCTGACAGGGTTGTAAGCATAACTTAAGCAAAAGTAGTTACTTCTAGTTACTAGTAAGGTTGTATTTCTCATAAATTATAAAAGTTATTTGTATTTATTGAGATGATTCTTCAGTTTGTGTAAAAACACTAGAACAGTCAAAATATGGCAGTAATGTATATTCTAATGTTAATATCACATTAGATAACTGTCATTGATCAAATATAATTAAGAGTTATCATATGGCTATAATGTTAATAATAATAATTGGAAGATCAGTGTACCTCATTCATGGAAAATTTCAGGGATGATAATTTATAAAAATGCATCAAAATGATCAAAATTATATTTTATAGCGGTTGTCTATTACATCACTTTTATGTCTTTTCACATTATTTGTTCTGAAAATAAAATAAAAACGTATTTGATTTCAGACCTGATGGAAGAGAACGAGGAGAGTGAAGAACTGAGTGAAGTGGAGGAGGAACATTATGTCAAACCTGGAGAAAAACCTTTGAGTCACTCAAAGACTAAAAAAATATTTATAAAGAAAACAAGAGCCAAGAAATCTACAACCTGCACTCAGTGTGGAAAGAGTTTCACAAACAAACATTGTCTTGAGCGTCATATGAGAGTTCACACTGGAGTGAAGCCGTTCACATGTGATCAGTGTGGAAAGAGTTTCACAAGGAAAGATAGTCTAGATATTCATATGAGGATCCACCCTGGAGAGAAGCTGTTCACATGTGATCAGTGTGGAAAGAGTTTCACGCAATCGGCAACCCTTAAACAACACATGAGGATCCACACCGGAGAGAAACCTTACAAGTGTTCATACTGTGACAAGAGATTCAATCTGTCAACAGCTCTGAAAACACATGAGATGATCCACACTGGAGAAAAACCTTACAAGTGTTCACACTGTGACAAGAGATTCAATCAGTCGTCATATCTGAAAACACATGAGAGGATTCACACTGGAGAAAAACCTTACAAGTGTTCACACTGTGAGAAGAGATTCAGTGTGTCACAACATCTGAAAACACATGAGAGGATCCACAGCAGAGAGAAGCCGCACACGTGTGATCAGTGCGGAAAGAGTTTCACACAAAAACAACACCTTACGTGGCATATGAGAATTCATACTGGACTGAAACCGCACATTTGTGATCAATGTGGAAAGAGATTCACACGATCTGCAATCCTTAAAGAACACATGAGGATCCACACCGGAGAGAAGCCGTTCACATGTGATCAATGCGGAAAAACATTTCTTGCGGCATCAAACCTGAAGAGACACCAGGCAGTTCATACGAAGGAGAAGCCACATTCATGTTCTGTGTGTGGAAAGAGTTTTTCACTGCTACAACATTTACACACACATCAGAAAATACACACTGGTGTGAAAGAGTACATGTGCTTTGAGTGTGAGAAGACTTTTACTACAGCGAACTGTTTAAAACTGCACCAGAGAATCCACACTGGAGAAAAACCTTACAAGTGTTCACACTGTGACAAGAGATTCAGTCGGTCATCAGATCTGAAAAGACATGAAAGGGTCCACACTGGAGAAAAACCTTACAAGTGTTCATACTGTGACAAGATATTCAGTCGGCCAGGACATCTGAAAACACATGAGAGGATCCACACTGGAAGAAAACCGTATCACTGTACTGCATGTGGGAAGCATTTCAGTCATTCATCTGCTTTACACAGTCATACAAAAAACAATCACAGTAAGTAGATGCTCTAGCTCTTTCTGGTCTGATGCCGCGTCCTTACCAAATGCAACACAATAATGCGTCAGGCAATAAAATATAATTTGGATAAATCTGTCCTAACCAGCCATAACAACTGACATGACAAGTGAATAAAGTTCATCTTCATAATCAGCAGATTCAACTGTGAGGTTCAGATCAACTCAAAGATGGAGTTCCTCCCCAAAGAACAATCTCAAAAAGTTTTATTCTTGTATATCATTTTGTTTTATGATGTAAATGACATTATTGTGTGTGCTTATGAGTTTCATATGTTCAATTGTTGTATAATGTATATGCATCTTTTGTAGTATGCATACTCTTTCATGAAGAAATGTAGAAGCTTTTTACAAACCATTCTTGATCAGGAAGCTTGAAGAGAAGAGGCTGTAACACTTTTAAGAAAGACTGCGATTTATTTTTAATTTGGTTTTCACTGTTGTTTTTAAAAAGACTTATAAACATTAAAATAATCATTACTGAATTCAAGTAAATATATTCAGTCAGCAATACAATAAAAACAGTGCTAAGAATTAAGTGCTTAAAGTTTCCAGTCTAACAGTAATTCAGGTTCAGAAATCGAATAATCAAAAATTAAATAACACTGTGTAATCTTCACTGTATAAATGAATAGATTAATCCTTGTTAAAGCTACAAAAGTTATTCAGTCAAGATCAGTGGGTTATTTGATTCTTTGATGAACTTTAATGACAGATGGCAGCAGGTAGGCTATATTAGGCTGCTGTCACTTTAAGACCGATATATAGCTATATATGCAATATAGTTTGGTTATCAACATTCTTCAAAATATATTCTTTTGTGTTCAACAGAAGAAAGAAACATTGAAATTATAGCTACAAAGCTTTTCCAAAACACGCAGCAGCGGCAGGTCCTGGCCAGGGATCGATGTAAGAAGAAAATCGCTCGCCCACGAAAGCAAGTCGGCATGCTTTTCTAGACCGGGCACACCTGTGCACCGTTGTGTCCAATCCACCTGATTACTCCCCGTAGTACTACAACACATGGCAACAGAGGAACAAATAACAGCGGGTGTGACACCCTCCCCCTTAAGTACAGGGAAAAGTTTCCGTTAACGGCCCCCAATAACCAAAACCTTAACATCAAAGGTATTAATAATTAAAGAAAATTTGTATGTATACAATATCTTACTGCAAAAACTCCCTTGGTAGGGTAGCATAGTACATAGGTAAAAGAAGAAATACAAAACTATGGGTTCACAGCCACATACCAAACTTTACACAATGTTTTCTATACCAGCACCCTTGACAACACATCGGCCACTACATTTTCAGAGCCTATTACACTGAAAAAAAAATGTTATGTTGACTTTACTTAATTTTATTATGTCAAGTGGTTGCACTAAATAAATGTATCTAAATCTAGATATATTTTTTAAATTGAGTGTACTTATATTTTATAAGTTGAGTGTACTTATATTTTTTAAGTTGAGTGTACTTATATTTTATAAATTGAGTGTATTAAATCTCTTTCAGTAATTTCAGATTAATTATATTCATAATTTTAGCTAAACTATTTTGAGTAGAATTTACTATTTTTTTTTTTATGTTCAGTACACTAAAATGAATTATGTGCAACCAGATCAATTTAATGGTTTAATTTCTACATAGTAAAATTAAATTTAATCCAGTGGTTTTTTTAATCTCTTATTGTATCTTAACTTTGATTAATATTCAGACAAATAAAGCAAACCCAATATTTTCAACTCTAACTTTATTTTTCTGATCCAAGAGATCAGAGCTCTCCCAAACAAGAGTGCCAGTAATGTAACTAAGTAGTCACCATTTCTCAAATTGCTTTCTTATAACAAAATGCCCTAGTGTCATCCATTAACATAAAATACACTGTACCATTCGTAACAAAACAAAACAAATGAACCAGAATAGCTGGAAGACAGCAAACACTGAGGAACACTGAGATTACATTAAACTGCAAACACTTACATTGAGTCAATACCCATTTTTTCACAAAACAAGCACATATTTCCAGGACTGAAGGTATTCATTGAGTAAATATTCCAAAACATCCCTAGTACAGCTTTGAATGTTCACAACAGTGGCTGTATACATATATCCGCACACATTACTACAGTCCACCACTCACTTTGCAACATCTTCTACAGCTGCATTTCACATCATATTAAATGTGCTTTATCACTCCCTAAACACACAATAACAATGGGTTCACAATAGCAGCTGAAGAAATCCTACATTCCAGCAATGATTTTGTTCTTTAGTCCAAGGACTTTGGGGGAAAGCCTTTCTCCATCCATTTTCAAGAGCACTTTTTGAATGAATTCATAGAAGTATTTCAGCTCTTTGGGGTAAGCCATGTTCAGTGCATAGATGACCCCCAGCATCATTGCACATGCTTGGGCTACAGATCCAATGTTGTCCAGAATGATTTCTCCTTCAACATAAATGCCAATGTCATCATGAGCTCCAATTTCTCCACCCTGCTTGTTGATGACATATACGCCCATGGTGGATTTCTGCAGGTCTCTCAGGATGTCATCTCCTTCGATGTCCTGTATATTTGTTGAATATAGGTGACAAAAAAAAACATGAATTTATGTAATAGATTTTAATGACCTGAAAATTCTACATTTCTTTATATTTACAATATATAATTACACTGGTCAGTAAAACCATTGGAAATATTTTTGTCAGTTAAATAAAGGTTCATGTGAATTAACAAATCACAGATTTTTGTTTTTATGGCATTGTGGAAAATATCCAAACTTTTCTGTAAATGCAACTAACACATTGTTGGCTTTGGTCTTTTAATTGAACAATAAGAAAAATAATGAATAAAGCCTGCCTTATCGTTTCAAGAACCAAACTGATGGTTTAAAATGTTTTAGCCAATTAATGAAAATCTTCATACACAGACAAATGTACATCATCCTGTGACAACATCCATATTGTTTTACTTTTCAGAATTTCATTTCCTCAACAAAAAGTTTATCAGAGTCTGTTAATTATTGAATGTCAGAGTTCTTGAATGCACCAGGGTGTGTTTAGAAAATGGTACCTGCTTTGAAAACTGTGCAGCAAATTGTTGATTTTTATACAAATATTCTCAACCTTATGGCTACTTATTTAGTTAAAATTAATTTTCTAAAATTGATGCTTTGGAAAATGGTCAGCGGTAATGTTAATGCATTTGTCATCAATGGGCTAAAACATAAAAACACCAGTATGATCCTTACGATCCTCTGTAGTGACATGCTAGAGCATTTTTCAAGTTTTGCATTAGTTGATTTAAATAAACAGCAGGCTTCCACACTATAATAGCTCTAGACCCCAAAACACGACAGCGTGTAGACAGTGATGGGACTATAGCTGCCATAGTTGTGGTGTCAACACACTGATTTTGTTATGAATTGGGCTTGTTTTTGGTGAGTGCCCCTTTAAATCCCATTGTGAAAGCCATTTTCTTCTAACTAGTGGGTTAGTGACATTAGGATCTTAAAACATTTTCTATAATACAAGACAGTACATCTGACTGACAAATGCAATCACAATGACTTGCCTTATACTCCCGAATGAGATGTCCATCATCCTCACCAAGGTAGATGCAAAGTGCCTTGAGGACTGCTGCCCTTTTAAGACTGATGTCACTTGTAGCCTGTGTAAAAGGATTACAACTATTAAAATATAATAAATAATAAAAAATGTCTTGAAACTGTAGAATATTTCAAACTTGTGGTAATCTCAAAAATATATGACTTCATTATACAAACCCGATTCCAAAAAAGTTGGGACACTGTACAAATTGTGAATAAAAAAAGAATGCAATAATTTACAAATCTCATAAACTTATATTTCATTCACAATAGAATATAGATAACATATCAAATGTTGAAAGTGAGACATTTTGAAATGTCATGCCAAATATTGGCTCATTTTGGATTTCATGAGAGCTACACATTCCAAACAAGTTGGGACAGGTAGCAATAAGAGGCCGGAAAAGTTAAATGTACATATAAGGAACAGCTGGAGGACCAATTTGCAACTTATTAGGTCAATTGGCAACATGATTGGGTATAAAAAGAGCCTCTCAGAGGTCAAGATGGGCAGAGGATCACCAATTCTCCCAATGCTGTGGCGAAAAATAGTGGAGCAATATCAGAAAGGAGTTTCTCTTAGACTGCACTGCATCACATACAGGAATGCTAATCAGTAATGAAAATCACAACATGGGCTCAGGAATAGTTCCAGAAAACATTGTCGGTGAACACAATCCACCGTGCCATTCGCCGTTGCCAGCTAAAACTCTATAGGTCAAAAAAGAAGCCACATCTAAACATGACATGACAACATCCAGAAGCGCAGGCGTTTTCTCTGGGCCAAGGCTCATTTAAAATGGACTGTGGCAAAGTGGAAAACTGTTCTGTGGTCAGCCGAATCAAAATTTGAAGTTCTTTTTGGAAAACTGGGACGCCATGTCATCCGGACTAAAGAGGACAAGGACAACCCAAGTTGTTATCAGCGCTCAGTTCAGAAGCCTGCATCTCTGATGGTATGGGGTTGCATGAGTGCGTGTGGCATAGGCAGCTTACACATCTGGAAAGGCACCATCAATGCTGAAAGGTATATCCAAGTTCTAGAACAACATATGCTCCCATCCAGGCGTCGTCTCTTTCAGGGAAGACCTTGCATTTTCCAACATGACAATGCCAGACCACATACTGCATCAATTACAACATCATGGCTGCGTAGAAGAAGGATCCGGGTACTGAAATGGCGAGCCTGCAGTCCAGATCTTTCCCCCATAGAAAACATTTGGCGCATCATAAAGAGGAAGATGTGACAAAGAAGACCTAAGACAGTTGAGCAACTAGAAGCCTGTATTAGACAAGAATGGGACAACATTCCTATTCCTAAACTTGAGCAACTTGTCTCCTCAGTCCTCAGACGTTTGCAGACTGTTATAAAAAGAAGAGGGGATGCCACACAGTGGTAAACATGGCCTTGTCCCAACTTTTTTGAGATGTGTTGATGCCATGAAATTTAAAATCAACTTATTTTTCCCTTAAAATGATACATTTTCTCAGTTTAAACATTTGATATGTCATCTATGTTGTATTCTGAAGAAAATATTGAAATTTGAAACTTCCACATCATTGCATTCTGTTTTTATTCACAATTTGTACAGTGTCCCAACTTTTTTGGAATCGGGTTTGTAGACACTTACTCCCTGACAGTCTACATATCAGTCTGCAAAAAATCCTTGAACTAAAATCTCGCTCATGTCCATCACTGTCATCATAACCTTTACATTGTTTTTGATTTGAGTGATCCATCTGTCTCAAGCTAGTTAATTGTGTTTAACGTGTGAGTTCTGGCTAAAATGCAGTCATATTATGGGCCGTTGGCATGAATTTTTTTATTGGAGCGGTAGTGGAGCGCTCTCTGAGTGAGTAAAAACCATGACGCTCCGACTTTAAAAAAATCTGCTCCTCACTTCAAAATCACGCCGCTCTGACTCCACTCCGCTCACATACTCCGGTTACTACACCCTACAGTCTGCTTGCTAGTTATGCCTTCATCATGTAAATGCATATTACCTGGTTGTGATAATATACAAAACAGCCCATTGTCCTTATTTAAATATCCTAAAAACAATGGTATGAATGAATGAGACATTTTTATAGTGCTTTCATATGTACTACTGTACACCCAAAGCGCTTTACACTCATGTCAGTGGTCTCTCCTCAAACCACCACCAGTGTGCAGCATCCACTTGGATGATGCGACGGCAGCCACAGTACAACGGCGCCAGTGTGCTCACCACACATCAGCTATAGGTGGAGGAGAGAGAATGATAGAGCCAATTCAATGGATGGGGATTATTAGGAGGCCATGATTGGTAAGGGCCAATGAAGGGAATTTGGCCAGGACACCAGGGTTACACCCCTACTCTTTACGAGAAGTGCCATGGGATTTTTTAATGACCACAGAGAGTCAGGACCTCGGTTTAACATCTCATCCTAAAGGACGAGCTATCATATGATGAAGATGTGGATTAATTTTGTAAAGAGCCATCTTGATGGAGAGTTGACAATCACCACCAACACCCGCATCTGCAATGATAATTTTACAATGTTTGTGCATCAGTATGTATGACTCATTAGAAAAGTAATTTGAGAGAGACTGGATCTTTCTCACGAGTGGGTGTGGGTTCAGAGCAGATACCGGACCCCAGTGTTTGAGAGCAGAGAATACTGCTTACTTTATCAAGATTTTGATAACTTATTTAATTTACTTGGTGGTTTCTGTGGTGTTACAAACTCAGAACACATTTTAATATTGTTTACAGGGACTTTAATGAAAAACACAACAACAAAACAGTAAACACTAACAAACTCTGCTTTTACATTTCGCTTTGAAACCGAATCTTTCGCCGTCGTCTTGTCAGTCAGCTCCTCACTCTCGTGATGAATGAGATCTGACTCCTGCTGCTGGCCATTGAGCAGACACGTTCAGTTTGTAATTGTAGTGTCTGTTCTCTAACTGAACTAAATGATTTTATTACTATAATAAAATGAAATACATTTTTTTTGTTTGATTTCAGACCTGATGGAAGAGAACGAGGAGAGTGAAGAACTGAGTGAAGTGGAGGAGGAACATCATGTAAAACCTGGAGAAAAACCTTTGAGTTGCTCAAAGACTAAAAAGACATTTATAAAGAAAGAAGAGAAAAGAAATCTACAACCTGCACTCAGTGTGGCAAGAGTTTCACATACAAACAATGTCTGGAGTGTCACATGAGAGATCACCCTGAAGAGAAGCCATTCACATGTGATCAATGTGGGAAGAGTTTCACAAGGAAAGATAGTCTAGAGATTCACATGAGAGATCACCCTGGAGAAAAGCCGTTGACGTGATCAATGCGGGAAGAGCTTTACAAACCAACATAATCTTGAGATTCACATGAGAGTTCACACAGGAGAGAAGCCGTTCACATGTGATCAGTGCGGGAAGAGCTTCACACAAAAAACAAATCTTTGGCGACATATGAGGATCCACACTGGAGAGAAACCACACACGTGATCAATGTGGGAAGAGTTTCACACAATCAGCACACCTTAAAATTCACATGAGGATCCACACGGGAGAGAGGAGGTTCTAATGTGATCAATGCTGCAAAACATTTCTGACACACCTGACAGTTCATACAAAGGAGAAGCCACATTCATGTTCTGTGTGTGGAAAGAGTTTTTTCACTGCTGTATAATTTACAAATACATGAGAAAATACACACTGGTGTGAGAGAGTACATGTGCTTTGAGTGTGGGAAGATTTTTACTTTAGCAAGCAGTTTAAAAATGCACCATAGGATTCACACTGGAGAAAAACCTTACAAGTGTTCACACTGTGACAAGAGATTCAATCAGTCATCAGATCTGAAAACACATGAGAGGATCCACAGCAGAGAGAAGCCGCACACGTGTGATCAGTGCGGAAAGAGTTTCTCTTTTAAAAGAAGGAACACATGAGGATCCATGCAGTGGAGAAACCACATCACCGCAATCCATGCGGGGAGAGTTTCGTTCAGTTATCTTCTTTATTCACTCGTACAAAGAACAATCACAGTCTGAAATCACAGTGAGTAGTTCATCTTTATGTGTTGAGAAACAGTCTCTTCTGTGTAAGTTCATTTTTTATCAGCCACAGTGAACGACAGGACATTTTGTTGGTTGATCTCACATCATGTCTGTTGGAAATGAAACTTGTTTGTTTTTGGCAGAGCTATCAGAAAACATCTGGAAGGAGAGGACAGAGAGAATGCCTGCAGAATGAAACGTCATGAGACTGAAGAACAAAGAGGTTTGTGTTTATTCTTCATTCCTCATTCATTCATCATGATACTGAACAACATGCTGATGCTCACCAGATTTACATTGTTTCAGGTTGAGAATGGAAAAACCACAAATTAAAGCACATAAAACCCCAAGTGAATTGACTTTTTTTTCTGTAACTTTTTTGATTTTTGACATTTTATATAAATTTGAGACTGAAACAGCATAAAGTGCAGGTGAAACACAAATGTTTGGTGTATGAAGATTTAGAATAGAAACAATGGATTCATATGAGACTTTCACACTGTGCTGGAATATTCACCCGCTAATAAAGCAGTGCTGCTCAGAAAATGTTTCACCTATATTTCAACTTTTTTCTTTGATAAGCTTACAGTAAACACTGAACCAATGTATTTAAATATTGAGCAAGCAAGCTCATTGGCTGCAGAAACAGTTGTGGCCATTCAGCTTTTGATCTGTAGTAAACAAGTCAAGTCACCTTTATTTCTATAGCACTTTATATAATACAGATACAAAAGCAGATTTATAGTGATCAATAGGAAAAAACAAATTCAGTGATGCAAACAGTTCAATTCTGTAGAGCAGCTCTAAAAGAAAATCAGTCAGTTCAATTCCATTGGAAAGATCATGAATTATTAAATTATTTCAGCTATAAAGAAGCTCTGCAGGAAAAAGTGCCGTCATAGATCAGCTCAGTTAACTTCTCATTAGATTGTCATTGTTCCTCTAAAGGCAGTTTGGTGTTGATTCAGTTCTGCTCGTTCTGCTGGTCAACAAAATCAGGCCCAGACGAAGTTTGTTTTGGGAGTTCGAAACACCTTTCCAAAGAGAACTATCTGGGAAAGTTCACTCTGACTGGTAAACACCTTTGTACTATCATTGGTCTGTGGTGATAGCGTATAGGTAGGTGTGTGCTGAAGCTCCGCCTTCTTTCACATGAGAATCTTCTCTGGTTCATTTCACGTTCACTTGATGTTTAGCCTGCCGAGGTCAGACGTCTACGAGTGAAAACATGAACATGCTTTATAGTAAAAAAATGTCTGATAATGTCAGTGCAATTAATGACAATTAATAACATTGTTCAGTATTAAGTGTCCCCAAGTGAGTAAGCCAGAGGCGACAGTAACAAGGAACCCAAACTCCATCAGGTGACAGAGATGGAGGAAAAAACCTTGGCAGAAACCAGGCTCACTCGGGCGGCAAGTCCTCCTCTGGCCAGCAGCCGGACATGGTGTCGTTATGATTCCAGCCTGCATAAAAAGTCTGATTATGGAATGGTATCATTCAAAATATTTCATCCAGTTCCTCCTGCTTGAAGATCAGAGTCATCACGTTGGTATGATGAAGCTGTCATAAAACATTGTATAACATATTGGGCCTGTGCAGAGGTCTGGTTCTTGTGGACTTTGCTGTGCCACTGGTTTTCATGTCAATGAGTTTCTCACTGGGGATCAGTCTTTGGAGTTCATCCTGTTGACATTCAGGGCTGCTATGTGGTCATTTATAGATGCAGGTCCACCATCTTCTCTGTGTTGGGCCTGGGTCTGGCTGACTACGGTAACCTCGGGATAAGAATGAGAAAGACAGAGTGACGTTAGTGTAGATGCCATTCAAGTACATCGGACGTTGTGGGAAGTGCTCCCCTCAATCCTCTCGAGGCATACGCAATCACCTTTTCTTCTCCACCAATATTCTTGGTTAGAACAAATCCCATGCCAATTGAGCTAGCATCTGTCTGGACCTGAAAGGGATGCGAGAGATCAGGTTGAGCTAGTACAGGGGCATGTTGCAGTGCATGCTTTTGAGACTCTTAAAGCTTAATTGGATTTCTTTGGCACATGTACATTTTAACCCTTTCCTTTTAAGGTGGTTTAATGGGGCAGCCAGTTCAGCAAAGTGTGGGATAAACTTGTGGTACCACCCAACCAACCCCAGGAATCTTTGAAGTTCCAACAAGTTTTGTGGGATTGGGTACTCACTGATGGTGTTGAGCTTGTCTAAATTGACTTTTACTCCCTCCTCGGACACAACATGTCCCAAAAACTTGAGCTCTGCTGTCATGAAGTGGCTATTCTTTAGCTTTAGGGTAAGATTAGCCTGCTTCAGTTTCTAAAAGATAGCTTCAAGATCTTTTAAGTGTTGTTGGCTTGGGGAGTAGACAATTATGTCATCTATGTAGATGAAGCACACATTTCCTCTTAGCTTACCCAACACACTCTCCATTAACCTCTGGAACGTGGCCCCAGCCCGAAGGGCATGGTCAAAAAATTAAGTAATCCAAAGGGGCTTATAAAGGCTGTCTTTTCCCTGCTGCTTTCTTCCATTTTGATCTGCCAGTATATAGATTTTAAGTCAAGGGTACTGAAATAATGGGCACCTTGCAATGACTCCAGTATATTGTGGATGAGAAGCATTAGGTATGCATTTTGGGGAATTTTGGAATTAAGTTGGCAATAATCTATGCAGAACCTCAGACTGCCTTCTGTCTTAGGGACCAATACTACTGGAGATGCCCAAGGGGACTGAGAAGGCTCGATGATACCTTCTTGCATCTTCTTATCCATCTCCCTTTCCATCACCTTTTTTCAAGCAGGGCTCTAGAGTGCGACCAATTTGGGCGCACATGCACCCAAAATTTGTAAGGGTGCGACTAAAATTTTTCCTAGGTCGCACCGGTGCACCTAACGTCCTCGCATCCGCTGCCTCTCCGCAAATGAAGCGTTTGTTCCCCTTTGACGGAACTCACACTCATGGTTGGATCATATCGTGGTCTAAACCAATTATAGACAGAGATGGGGCGGGTCTTTGCCTCTGATTGGCTGTGGTCCAGATATTCCTGTAGGCCTACACTGCTCCGTGCTGTGTGATTGAAATTGCGACCTGAGCACCAGAGAATCAGTTACGGCAATCAGCATCAGCAAAATAAACGCAAGAAAACAGACGACGAACAATGAAAAGAAATAGACCCATAAGGCATCTTTACACAGTCGAGTTAAGGCTGATCTAAAGCGGCTCTGTGTCTGCTTAAAATTCTGTGTAAAGATGCAATGCCGCATAAAAGCAGATTTAAAATACGCCGGGTCTGACCCACCTCAGCCCCTAGTATCAAAGGCGATGCTGAAACGGTTTGTGAGTCCATTTCACTGAAGGTGTGTGTGTTTGAGCGCAAGTGTGTGAGTGTGTGTAAACTACCTCATTGTCATGACAACCGCCTGTCAGTGTCAGCTCTGGCAGCGCGAGAATCAAGAAACGGGAGACAAAACAGGATTAGCTCCATATGTTTTAGGCAAATTAAAAAAATGTCTACCATTAAAGTAAAAGAGTCCTGTATTCACGTCATCAAGCAAACCACCAAAATAACAGAGTCGTCGTGTGTAATCAATTGGCGTTCGGCGTTTGTAATCCCCCTTTGAAGAGACTGGCAGATCGCGCTGCAACATTTCCCTCAGATACAGTAAATGCTTAACCCAGTCGGCGTCACTGTGATTGTGCATTGTTATATTATATTCCAAAAATAATCTCTTTGAGAATGATATTTGCTGAAATATCTACTGTCCTACCTGAAACGCTAATGTTAGTATCATTGTTAATTTGTTGTGTCTGCTGCAAAGATTTTCTGGCTCTTTGAAAAACTTTCGACCACTTTTAATCCTGCGGTGATCTACCGTAATAATTCATAATTTCATTATAGCATTTGTTCCAGCTGGCACAATTTTATTAAGAAATATAAACAACTATAGGCTACCGTAGCCTACAATAGCCTATCAGTAACGTTACCACATAATAATGACAATCATCAAAGCGTGATATATATAAGAGGCAGAGGAAATTAAAAATTCTGTATTTTTATTTATTATGAGTTGTATTTCATTGTTTATTATTTCATTATTTTTTTTATATTAATTTATAACACTTTATAAAACTGTAGTTATAAAATAGTACTGTTCAAAAGCATTGTTTCCCGTGTGTAAATGCATATATTATGTCGTCATTTACATAATATATATGAATGTATATGGAGCGTGATAAAAAGGTGACCTTGAAATTGTGGCGTTAAAGGTGCGAGCCGGCTGAAAATTTGGGTGCAACCAAGGCAAAAAGTTAGTCTGGAGCCCTATTCAAGGGAGAAACTCTGTAGGCTTTCAACCAAAATGGTATGTCATCAGTTGTTATGATCTGATGGGTGGCTTGATTGGTTCTTGCTAGAGTTTCAGAACAGACAGTCACCCATTTATTTAGAAAGGGTTGGACTTCTGGCGGATGTCTTGATATGATGTCTTTTCTGATAGGGGCTATCGCAGTGGCTGTCTCCAGCTCCCATGCCTTCTCCATTGGTGCAGCCATGAACAAAGAGGTAACCAGTTCCCTTTTCAGAATGCACTGCTGCTCCCACTGTGGTTGCTGGAGAAAAGGGTAGACTCGAACTTGCCCTTTGACCTTGAGCTCTTAGCTTATTGCAACAACATTCAGCTGTGCCCCAATCTGTCTCAAGAAGTCCAGTCTGGGGATCAGAGGAAATGCAAGGTGTTTATCTGACATTACATAGGTGACAATGGTCCAGACCATTCCATGCCACTCATAAACCATGGGGTTCTACCCTGTGATACGTGAGCCTTACTATCTGCCAAAACATGGGTGTCGGTTATGATGGGACAAGACCAATGATATTGGACACACTCACTTTTACCGTCTGTAATTCAGTGCATGTCCGTTCACCTACACCTAACCGATAAACACTTTATTATTAAACACATGCTAGACGCTTTATTTCTACTTTTCTTTCAATTTTTATTGAAAATAAATTCTGATCTGATATGTGATGGGAAAAGGGAGTACCTTGGGTCAATTTGCATCAAAAGTGGCTTAAGTGAGCATCGGGAAGGGCTTTACTGTGGCAGTGTCACAGTATGACTTCTCTTCATTTACTGCTACAAACTGATAAATGTCAGATAAGTATTATTTAAACCATGCTAATGCAATTAACGCCACTAACGCCAACATAATTTTCGAGTCTGTTCAAAAGAATGTTGTGCTCAATAGTATCAAATGCTGCACTAAGATCCAGTAACACTAATAGAGAGATACAACCACGATCAGATGATGAGAGTAGATAATTTGTAATTCTAATGAGAGCAGTCTCAGTACTATGATACGGTCTAAATGCTGCCTGGAAATCCTTGCAGATACCTTTTCTTTCTTAGATGGAATATAGTTGTGAGGACACTGCCTTTTCTAGTATTTTTGACAGAAAGGGTAGATTCGAGATCGGCCTGTAATTGACTAATTCTCCAGGGTCAAACTGGTTTTTAAATAATAGGCTTAAAAACAGCCAGTTTGAAAGTTTTGTGACATTTTGCTAAATGTTGTATACACAAGACAAGATAATGAACTGAGATGTAATTTCAAAGTTATCGTTACAATATTAAATCTAAAGTATGATTACAACAATGAGTGGGTCCTGGCACATTGTCTAACTCCAATAGAGTTTATAATGTCTATAAATGTGATCGCTTACAGATTACAAGTCAAGTCTGCACAAACTAGTTTTATGACCAAACTATCATGACATTAAAATAGATCATAATCACGCACAGCAGTTGTCAAGCAGATTTGATGGGATTAAAATTACTTTTGAACTCTTCAGTGATCTTGACTTTGAGCTTCACTTTTCACTTCACATTTGTCTCTCATTTGAAATCTCACTTGATTTAATGTTTCTTTTATACCTGATGGATGTGATCAAGAAAGGAGAAACAGGAGCCAAAGAATCTATCTCCTGCCCTCAGTGTAAAAAAAGCTTCACATGTAAATCAAGGCTGGAGATTCACATGAGAGTTCACACTGGGAAGAAGCGGCTCAGGCTTTCTCTCTGAAATCACATCTGCCTTCTCATTCTGAAGAAAGACCATTTAACTGTGATCAGTGCGTTAAACAGTTTCACTGAGCATCAGAAGAAACGCCTGAAGATTCACACAAACGACGAGAGACACGACAAACAAACATCATCCAAAGCTGAAGTTCATCTTCATGACCAGCAGTGTGAGATTCAGATCAACTCAAAGATGGAGTTCCTCCACAAATAACAATATCTTAGTGTTATTCTTGCACTGTAAATTATTTCCATGATTTCACAATATGTAACTGTAATATTTCACAGTAAATTACATTATTATCACTTCACAGGCTTTAACTGTGATATTCATAATATAATACCGTAATCAGAATTTTACTGTGAAAATAATGCAAGCGGGGCCATTACAGGAAACCACTGTGAATTTCAAATAGGCTTTTTCTCGCGCTGCGTCATCTGAGCTCTCTCATCTCCTCCATGGTCTCATACGGATTCAGCGGTAAGTGTTTAAATTTCAAACTTTGTAAATTTTTTTATATGATTGTGCATGTTATTTAAAAGTATGAACCAAATTAGTGTTAGTTGTAGGTTCTGTTGTCATGTGTATGTTTTTGTAGCTGAAGCAGACTAGCGTAGGTTTGAGCGCACTAATTTGAATGAACAGACATTGCTTTTACGTTAGTGTTAATTGTACCATATTAAGCTAGTAACTTTGAGACGTTTTCTTGGTCATCTCTCTGACTAAGGCCCTCCCCCCCCGATCGCTCAGTTTGGCCGGGCGGCAGCTCTAGGAAGAGTCCTGGTGGTTCCAAACTTCTTCCATTTACGGATGATGGAGGCCATTGTGCTCAATGGGACCTTCAATGCTGCAGAAATGTTTCTGTACCCTTCTCCAGATCTGTGCCTCGATACAATCCTGTCTTGGAGCTCTACAGACAATTCCTTGGACTTAATGGCTTGGTTTGTGCTCTGACATGCACTGTTAACTGTGGGACCTTATATAGACAGGTGTGTGCCTTTCCAAATCATGTCCAATCAACTGAATTTACCACAGGTGGACTCCAATCAAGTTGTAGAAACATCTCAAGGATGATCAGTGGAAACAGGAGCACCTGAGCTAAATTTTGAGTGTCATGGCAAAGGCTATGAATACTTATGAACATGTTTTTTATTGTTAATAAATTTGCAAAGATTTCAAACAAACTTTTTTTCACATTGTCATTAGGGGTATTTTTTGTAGAATTGAGGGAAAAAATAAAGAATTTAATCCATTTTAGAATAAGGCTGTAACATAACAAAATGTGGAAAAAAGTGAAGCGCTGTGAATACTTTCCGGATGCACTGTATATGGCATATTATGAAATATAGAAACAAGAAATGTATGTGTGCAAATGTGTGTGTGTGTGTGTGTGTGTGTGTGTGTTAAGCCTGCAGTACTCCTGTTAGAAACTGAAGCCTACGCGCCCCAGGTGGTTGGTCCCAGTATAGGTCATAACCCCCACCCCTCCGTGTATTCTAATGGCCGCGTTAGTTCAGTTAGTTATTTGATGCTATAAAAACGGGGGGTGTGACATCATGATTGACAGCTGTGATTGACAGCTTCTCTGAGTGAAGTTGTCACTGAGACAGACTTTTTTGGAGGAGATTGGGAGATCTGGACGAGATTGGAGCTTTAGCTTTAATTTTTACATTTCCATAACTGTTTATTTCACACCGACATAATGAATTGTTCTGCATCTGCGAAAGTGTGGGCAGGCTTTTGATATCGCGCCTCTACTTCCTGCTCTCTACTGCGCAGACTCAGTCCCAAATCTGTGCAAGATGTCAGCGCCATATTCGGACCTCCGGAGGCTTCACTTCTCTTCAGCGGAAGTGAATGAAGTTGTGTCGTCCATATTTTTTTACGGTCTATGGTGTGTATCTTCAGTGTGTCCAAGGACTAGTTCTTGTTTTATCAAGGTGAGTCCGTGATGTGCACATAACATAACGGAAGAAGTTCCACAAATGCAGTCTTGCACAAGAATACTCAAAAAGTGAAGGCTAAGAAATAAGAAAATATGAACAATTCTCTAGGTGTGTTTTTGTTCAAGTAAGGATCATACATGACAATGTCACATTGCACATAGTTTAAAACAACAACTACGATATTATCATAGATTATATAAATCGCACACCTCTACTTTTAATTATTTTGATGAACTGAAATTGAAATTAATTATTTTTTCTTTGATTTCAGACCTGATGGAAGAGAATGAGGAGAGTGAAGAACTGAGTGAAGTGGAGGAGGAACATCATGTCAAACCTGGAGAAAAACCTTTGAGTCGCTCAAAGACTAAAGAGACATTTATAAAGAAAAGAAGAGCCAAGAAATCTTTCACCTGCAGTCAGTGTGGCAAGAGTTTCAAAAACAAAGGTTATCTTGAGCGTCACATGAGGGAAGAGTTCACATGTGATCAGTGCGGGAAGAGTTTCACATACAAAGAAAGTCTTAAGATTCACATTAGAGTTTACACCGGAGAGAAGCCGTTCACATGTGATCAATGCGGGAAAACATTTCTTAGTGCATCACACCTGAAGAAACACCTGACAGTTCATACAAAGGAGAAGCCACATTCATGTTCTGTGTGTGGAAAGAGTAAAGAGCTGCAAACTTTACATACACATGAGAAAATACACACTGGTGTGAGAGAGTACATGTGCTTTGAGTGTGAGAAGACTTTTATTTCAGGGAGTGATTTAAAACTGCACCAGAGAATTCACACTGGAGAAAAACCTTACAAGTGTTCACACTGTGACAAGAGATTCAATCAGTCATCAAATCTGAAATCACACGAGAGGATCCACAGCAGAGAGAAGCCGCACACGTGTGATCAGTGCGGAACAAGTTTCGCTTTTAAAAGTCACCTGAAGATACACATGAAGATCCATGCAGTGGAGAAACCACATCACCACAGTCTGAAATCACAGTAAGTCTCCTAATAGCCATGATGAGCGACAGGACATTAACTCCTTTAACTCCTGTTCACACCAACACTAAAGTTCAGTTCGATTTCCACTTGTGATTATCTGTTCAGACCAAGCATGCTGCACATGTCCTGAAAGATGAGGCCAAATTTGATGCAATATAGGTCATAAACCCCACCCTCTCCATGTAAACAAATCAAAGCCAAGCTTTGATTTACACTTCAAAACATTTTTCTCTAAGATGGTTTCTGTCATTTTAGGTAGTTCTTCTCAGAGTGAGGTATGTTGAAGTGTGTTTTTCCTGTAAGTTTGACTTTAGTTAGTTATTCGATGCTTTAAAGATGGTTGTGGTGTCATGATTGTGTGATTGAAAGTTTGGGCGGACGTTGATGATCTCATGATCACTACTGCACCGAATCGGGTTTGATCAGGGCGAGAGCGGCCATTTGGGATAGTTTGCTACAGTGATTTTCAACAGAAATTGGAGACGCGTCGTCCATCTTTGTTTACAGTCTGTGGTTCAAACCAATACAAAAAAACAGCCGACAGGCTGAATGAAAATGCAAATTCACTCTCTGACAGTAGGTGGCGCTTATGGGAAAGCAGAAATACAGCACTATCTATCTGTTTCATGTGACGTCACTGTAGGACTGCACTGCCATGTTTTGATACATATGGATTTGATCCATATCAGGTCAGAAAACATTTGACAGATCTCAAGTTAGCACAGACCGCACCAAATATAACATATTCAATCCACAATCTCCGTATATAGAGCACTGAGATACAGAGATGGATCGAGGAATAAATATGCAGAAATATCCATGAATGTCACACTCGGTCCGGTCTGTGAGATCTGTAAAGACGTTTTCTGATACCTGATATAGATCAAATCATAAGATTATTTTCTTAGCACATTTTTGTTAAACTGAAATTACTTTACTATGGAGCATGTATAACATTTTTAACTACATGCTGGAGTTTGTCTTTCTTGACAAATAATTTTGTCATTTTAATACTTTTTTCATTTTAATACTGTATTCTTCAATAACTTAATATACTCATATTCTGATTGTTTAATAGAACCTGAAGTGTCATTAAAGGCAAATATTGTGCAAATATCTCCTCCGGACTTCACTTTTGGCCACTGCTCTACATGATTTATTTTTAATCAGTTTGGTTGTTGATTATTTTCATATTTTCATCAATTAGTTGTTGCAGCTCTAGTTAATTTAAGTTTGTTTTAATCATCAGAAACAATGTAAGAAAAGTTGTGTGTTGCTGTGGCTTCGACAAAACCTGATGATCTGTTATCTAGCGTGATGTGAAGATCTTGAGTTGCATGATCAATGTCATTCATTTTATTTATTTTACATGTGATTAGTCTTTGTACTTGGTGCAGAATCTGAAATATGTATTATTCATCTCTCTTCATGTCTGTTGGAAATGAAACTTGTTTGTTTCTGGCAGAACTATCAGAAAGCATCTGGAAGGAGAGGACAGAGAGAACGCCAGAGATCCAGAACCTGCAGAATGAAACATCATGAGACTGAAGAACAAAGAGGTTGGTGTTTATTCTTCATTCCTCATTCATTCATCATGAGATTGAACATCATCCTGATGCTCACCAGATTTACATTGTTTCATGACCAAACTAGTGATTTATAACACAAATCATCTTCATAACATTAAAATAGATCATAATCGTGCACAGCAGTTGTCGAGCAGATTTGATTAAATGACTGTTGAACTCTTCAGTGATCTTTACTTTGAGCTTCACTTTTCACTTCACATTTGTCTCTCATTTGAAATCTCACTTGATTTAATGTTTCTTTTATACCTGATGGACGTGAACAAGAAAGGAAAAACAGAAGCCCAAGAATCTGGGCTGAAGATTCACATGAGGATCCACAGCGGAGAGAGACAGTACACATGTGATCAATGCCGGAAGAGTTTCACTTGTTCCTCGGTTCTGAAATCACATCTGCCTTCATTCTGAAGAAGAGCACCAGAAAATTCAAATGACAACTGTTTTCCGCCGCCATATTTATCATTAAATATTCGTACGATGGGATTGGGGGCATACGTTGCCTTCGCGTCTCGCTCTGCTATATTTTTGTTTATGCTCGTAAAGCTTAATGCCATGTCCACTTATTATAGGCATCTTTGGGCTTGTTATTTTTCTAATATTAATAGGTGAAGTGGCAACTTGGTTCAGCTGGAGTGTGTACAGGGCCTTTGTGCAACTGTCAGTTCTTTTTAACAGAGAAAAATCAGCTGTTAAAGCTGTAAAAAAGCTTCTGCAACAGGGGTGACCAGAGGGGCCGAGCTTCAGTCAGGGGTGGCACTGGCCACTCATATCCACCCCGTAGCTACGCCCCGCTGTGGGGGTCAAATTGACCCGCAAGGGAAGGATTTGTTACTTTTTTATTACTTGCATAAACTCCCGAATCCAGTCAAATTTTTAGTGTGTATTTGTGGTTCAAGTACGACAAAAGTCCTAAGGTCTTGGCCCACTCCATCAGTTTATACAGTGAAGACGATGCTGTGTGATTTTACATTTGATTAATGTGTTCAGTTTTTTTTAGGCTATTATTTACCTGAATACTACTGTTAGACCTTAGTTAGCCTATTATAATTTTTTCTTTAGTATATATCAAAATTACAAATAAACTGTAGATACTGTATATACATCTTAAACACTAAAAATGCCTTCATACTGGTGCATTTATAAATAGATGTTTTATATTGATTTTTATAATAGTAATTTGGTCAAACATGCTGTTTGTTTGCTATAGATTTTTACATTTCAGAATATAAAGCCTTGTTTTTTCCTAAACAAGAGCCGATAAGAAATCAATAAGCAGTAGTGTAAGAATGATATCATTAAAACCTTAATGATACCCATCCCTACATGTAAGTCAACAGGAGATCCATCTCATTAGTTTTCACCTTTACTTAATTTTGTATTTGCTTTGAGTAATTATTGATTAAATGTTGCCTTTTTATTAATACAGTTATCTTTAATTTATATATGTTAACAACTTTTATGTTTTAATATCTGAAAGCCATTAAGTATTATGTTTGCTTTTTTTGTTTGTTTTAAATTTCTCAATAAAGCTTTTAATTGCCTATTAAACTATATTTTACTCCACATATGTGACTGACATTGAATGAGATGGCTGTTTGTCTACATTAGTATACCTTATTTTTGTTTGATGTGTTGTTTTATACGTTTTGTCTTTTTTTGATGATCTGCCTCTGACCTCCCCTCGCGGCGATGACGTCATCAGTCGGCGTCGAGTCTTCTGAGGAGAGGTGAGCCGTTCACAGTATTGCGCAGATTAATAGTGTAAATAGTGTAAATAATACACTTTACACAGTTATGAGGTCGTTTCTGCCTTGTTTGAACCGAGTACAGCGCTGTTTGTGTGTTTGCTGACTAGAACAGCCGCCAATGTGAGGAAAACATGTTAAGTTTGGTGTGTTTGTATGTTCGTGTGAATGAATGTTTCGATGTTTGGAGTGATAATGTTGCTGTTACTGAATGTCGTGATCTGTGAGGGGAATGGATGCGAACCGATATCAAGTTTTGCTGCTGTGATTTTATTTAATAATGTTATTTCTCTGACGTTTATCTTTGGCAGATCAAATTTGTTATAGAGACTTTACATGGATAAAGATATCGCTAATTACTTAGTACTGAGCCTACATAATGATCCATGTGGCACATTTAAAATCTGTATAAAATAAGAACAAAGTTATAGACACTGGAAACATTATTTTGTTTTCTTTTCTGGTACAATTTCTGTTTAAAGAAGATTTTATCACTGTCAGTTTCTGCACATATAAAACGGAAACATTATTATTTCATTACATTATTGCTCTGAATGTAGTTTAGAAAACCAAACTATATTTAGATAAATATCTACATAATATTATGTGCTCTAGTGTAATTATTACCTGTAGTTATGAATGAAGATTGTAGTCAAATTTAAAAAAAAAAATTTTTTTTTTCATTCTTACTCTTACTTTAGAGGGAGTTTATATTTATAGACCGATATAATCTTAAATGTTAATATAAGGGGGCAGAATGAAAAAAAAAATATGGATAGAAATTAGGGCTGTGCAATTAATCGCAATCACAAACCAACTGCGATTTGAGCACATGCGATTTATAAACCGCATAAGGCTGTGATTTTATTTATTAATTTATTTTTTAATTCAGAATATTGCAACCTTCTTGTGCGCATGTTTAAGATATTAACCAATCAGAGTTCACTGTTTTACCACAAATACAGTTTTGTTTATCAAGATGTTAATACTTGTGAAATGTTTTGTTATGCACTTCTTGTGCACTGAAGACATTTTGAATTTAGCATGTTTGAAAAAGCAAAAACAATTGCCAGAATTACAAATAAAATCCAAATTGCAAAATATTCATTAAAAAAAAATTGCAATATGATTATTTTGTCCATATTGCACAGCTCTAATAGAAATGTTAGCAATAGAAAGACAAAAGAGAAATGCATAGAGTGTGAATTTCCACACATGTGAGTGCAGTGTTACTGAATGAGCTTTTTAAACCGAACTGCTCTTTGTGTAGATTATGTTATTTTTAATATAGTAATATACTGATTTACAAAGAGGCAACACTTTTTATTTGTACGGCTATGGTCTCTTCAAAGATCTGTTTCACTTACATAAATGCATACATAGTTTTCTGATTTATTGTTGATTTTTGGAAAAATCTGCTTCTTCCACACAGAAATTCATGTTCAGTGAAGTTCATCCCAAAACAATCCTGCCTTCAGTGATTTCACCAATAAATGCTGGAATATTCCCATCAAGCTACAAGTGAAGACGAGCATCAGGAAGAGCTGAAATCTGCAAAGACTGAGTTTATTAAAGAGGACAGTGAGAACATGAGTGATCCAGAACCTGCAGAATGAAACACACTGAAGATCCTGAAGAACAAAGAGGTTGGTGTTTATTATGGTCTGGTCCGAATACCATTTTTTGAGCTTCGAAGCATTGGTAGTAATAAACACCGAATATTCAAAGCTTTGGAGGGAGGGGGCTAAACATATTCTTCTCTCTAATGAAGGCAGGAATCTGGAGAAGCGGCGCGCCTCACGTGGGCAGGGCTTATATGCTCCAGACACTGTGTAACCTTTCTCTTTATGTGTTTAGATTAGCCACAAATGAGGGTTTACCACTTAGATCAAATTAATCGAATTATGAACTTCAGCAAACATTCTTTCTTTTTTTGTTGTTTTATTTCACAAATTCTGGCACGTTCAAAATGAATTTTTATATATATATATAGAATAAAAAATAAATAAATATCAAAACCTTGTCTTTGATTTTACACAAAAGAAGTCATCTTAGAGTTCTTATCTGAGAAATGATGATCCGTTCCATGAAGAAAAAATTAAGTTATTCAGCCTGAAGAAAATCATTAAGTGCGTGGATATAGGTTGCACTGCTTTAGCGTTGCACATTACGTCTGACAGATGAATAAGACTCCATTGAGGACTCCAACAAAAGGGCAAATGCACACCGCACAGCATCTGATTGAACACAGCCCAAATTATGCATGAATCCAAACTCACCATAAAAATGAGGAAAAAATGAAAGTCCTTCTAAAAAATAGAAAATACTAGTGATGTTGCGTTCAGTGCCGAGTAGGGCTGAACGATTGCATTTGCGATAATATCGCGATATGATAAAGCAAAAAAATTTTTTTTTAATTTTTTTTTTTTAAACCGCAAAGGCTGCGATTACACTCTGGTCACGTGACACGTGAGAGTAAGCAGTCTGCAGAGGAAGCATCAACTTGGCACATTACTCCTACCGGCCTGGCCTAAAGGAAAGAACCGTTTGTGTTTAATCGATCTAATATTGTGTTGGTCATACTATACAATAGAGGTGGGAGAAAAGATTCTCTCTTTAATGATTCTGGATCAATTCTGAGCTTAGATTTTAACTGCAGGTGCACAATGGCGCTATTCTGCATGCTTCCATTTCCTCTCTCTCAAATAATATCTGTCTGCAGAGCCGCAGAGCCACAGTTTCACCCCAGCAGTTTTGCCCATGCAAAAAGTTAGTTATTTCTTTTGACTAAATCATGCTAGAACGTGGTAATTCATACTAGAAACATGGTAAATCATGCTAGAATGTGTTAATCATGGTAAATCATACTAGAATGTGGTAAATCAGGTAAACTATGGTAAATCATGCTAGAATGTGGTAAATCAAGGTAGACTATGGTAAATCATGGTAGAATCATGGTAAATCATACTAGAACGTGGTTAATCATGGTAAATCATGCTAGAACGTGGTAAATCGTGAATGTGGTAAATCATGGTAAACTATGGCAAATCATGCTAGAAACATGGCAAATCATACTAGAACGTGGTTAATCATGGTAAATCATGCTAGAACGTGGTAAATCGTGAATGTGGTAAAACATGGTAAACTATGGTAAATCATACTAGAACATGGTTAATCATGGTAAATCATGCTAGAACGTGGTAATTCATACTAGAAACATGGTAAATCATGGTAAACTATGGTAAATCATGCTAGAATGTGTTAATCATGGTAAATCATACTAGAATGTGGTAAATCAGGTAAACTATGGTAAATCATGCTAGAATGTGGTAAATCAAGGTAAACTATGGTAAATCATGGTAGGTTAAAAAAAAAAAAAAACGCAATTAGATTATTTTCCAAAATCGTTCAGCCCTAGTGCCGAAGCTTCGGAGCGTGTCGAGAAATCCTAGAAGCTTTCAGTGAAGCGCGTATCGAGGCTTGTATCACTTTAGACCAATGACATCACTGATGATGTCTGAAGCCTTGCTTCAGCCTAACTACTTCAGGAAGTGGTTCGAATCTTGTCCTCTGCCCAGTTAATCCCAGCCAATAATAATAATAATAATAATAATGCCCCTCCTGCCTGTGACCAAAGAATTGATTTACACACATTTGATAGCCCCATTTATTTCAAGCCAGTAGGTTTATTACACAGTAATGTTATACAATCATTATATACCACCAGAAAATACACATTATATTCATATAAATAGATTGGTCTATGTGGAAATTGATTTTTTTCTTCACCGTTATATCTAAGCCTTAACTGGTGCAAAATACAGTGCATCACATCACATCAGGTCATCTATAATGTATGTGCTTGTTTTACACTCTTTGACCACCAGGTGGTATTGTGAGCAAATTAAGCCTCAAGAAATGAACCCTTTTGTGAACCATTTGGCGGAAAAGCTTCAATGCTTCATGAGGTTTATCTTGCTATCACCAGAAAATACCAAAAATCAACATAAACATTCCTCCCAGATTCTAAAATAAGAAGGAAGACAATATTCAAATTATACTCACATGCTGAGCTTAAAAACAACAGTTTCTCAACTAGGACAAATCGGGCAAATAATCAGTCCGTGGGATGGGGGTGTGGCTTGGGAGTGATCAGCGAGGGTCACCTGATCATTTGCCCACTATAGTGGGTAATCGGGCAAATAATGGGCTCGAGGGACGGGGGCGTGGCTTGGGAGCAGTCAGCAGGGGTCACCTAAATTTCAACTATATTACTGATCTGCCTGCATTGACACTATATGATAATTGAAATGAGCTGGATGACATCACCGTTTTCACCAGAGCAGCTGTACAGCCGAATCAAATTCCGTTGCATTATTTTCCTGTTACCACTGTGAAGCTGCTTTGAAACAATTGCCATTGTAAAAAGCGCTATATAAATAAAGGTGATTTGATTTGCCCACTGTAGCGGGTAATCGGGCAGATAACGGGTTCGAGAGAAGGGAGGAATCGAGAAAGTGACCACACCCAGAGTATGTGAATGGCTGAGAAGCCCGTCTAAATAACCTGGGACTGGGACGGTGATTCAGCCCCACTGTGGATGAAGGCGGTACTGCCCTTGGGGGTCTCAGACTTCGGGGCACTCCCGTCTGACCCCTGGTGTTTCGGGTGAGCAGCGCACGCTGGCCGCGACCCCCGTCCGAGAACCCGCTCCCCGATTACCGATCGGACACTTTTTGGATCTTGGCACTACCTAGAGGTAGCCATAAAGAAACGTGTTCCCTCTACGACAACTGAACTACTTCTTCAGGTAAGCTCTCACCTTATATGCAAGCCAGGTGAGTCTAACGAGCGCCCTCTAGTGCAAATGACCCCTGCTGACCGCTCCCAAGCCACGCCCCCGTCCCTCAAGCCCATTATTTGCCCAATTACCCACTATAGTGGGCAAATGATCAGGTGACCCTCGCTGACCACTCCCAAGCCACGCCCCCATCCCACGGACCGATTATTTGCCCGATTTGTCCTAGTTGAGAAACTGTTGGTTTTAAGCTCACCATGTGAGTATATTTTGAATATTGTCTTCCTTCTTATTTTAGAATCTGGGAGGAATGTTTATGTTTGTTTTTGGTATTTTCTGGTGATAGCGAGATGAAGCCTCATGAAGCATTGAAGCTTTTCCGCCAAATGGTTCACAAAAGGGTTCGTTTCTTGAGGCTTAATTTGCTCACAATACCACCTGGTGGTCAAAGAGTGTAAAACAAGCAGATGGGTGTGAGAACGCTGGCGCGTTTGTGCTGCCACTTCACGCCGGTACCTGTCTGTTTGCTTGTTTATTGACTGATACGTTTTTGGATATGTTTTCGGCTGAGATTCGACATACTGGGATTACTTGGATTATTTTTCTTGACTACTCTCTTCACTCAGTAAACTTTGGATAACTAACCTGGCCTTTTTGTGATCCTGTCACACTGATCGGCTGCAAGCTCTCTCGATCCGATCCATATCCTTCCTGACATCTGATACAGTGAGTCTACACTCTCTTTATCATTTTGTGGTTTCAATCCTCGGTATGGTCGGGTAGCCTTCCCTTCTGTGGATTGTTGTGGATAGTGGATTCAGTACGGTTCTGGCTAACGTAGTTAAACCGATAAGTTGTTGTGTGGGTCCCATTGGTTTTGTCATGTCGACGCGAAACCACTTGCCGGTTTTGCTCGTGGGTCTTTTTGTACTATTTTTGGCAGATGTTAATAAAGTGACTTCTCCGAGATGGCTCTGCAATTTTCCAGCTTGGCTCTGGATACCTATACATGGTGTGAACAACTTGGAATTTTACACAGACCCCGCTACATACACCGTTCGCGGAAGAAACTTCAGACGTATCACTGTTCGTCTTCAAATAGTATTCCAGTTATCTGCACTAACACCCATGCTTCTGGTATAACACAACAGGAAATCTGCGTAATCAACTTTGAGAATTTGAGATCAGTACGCTTTGATCCCGTCCTTGCAAACTGCAAACTTGCTTCTTCAGATATGCGATGTGCGCTATTGAACACTCGCTCATTAACTGATAATGCTAAATGACATTATCACTGACGCAAACCTGGCTACTTTTGACAGAAACCTGGCAGGTGCCCAAGGACTTTTTTAACTTAAACCTTTTAACACCACCTGGGTACATTTATTTCTGTCAACCTCGTCTCCATCGTAGAGGTGGAGGGTTAGCTGTAGTTTGTCGTGAGAGTATCAAAATATCTAAGATTGAGTTCCATGACGTTGCATCTTTTGAATACCTTGCGTTGAAAATGACTGGCAAAACATCAATGGCTGTAATCCTAATTTATCGACCTCCAAAATTTCATTCAGATTTTTTTTCTCTGAGATTAATGAGTTACTTACTCTTGTCTGTGCTAGTTATTCATATGTAATTTTTCTTGGTGATTTCAACATACATGAAAACTCTGTGCAATACAACGAATTGATGTCTGTTCTGGAGTGTTTCAATTTAGCTCAACATGTAAATTTTGCTACTCACTTCAAGGGGCATACATTGGTTTTATATGTACATCTGGCTTATGTAATATTCTTGTTAGTGGAACTGATTTTGCTTTTTCGGATCACAAACTTGTAAACTTCAGTTTTAGTTTTCCAGCATCTATACCGCCTTTAAAAAAAAAAGCTCACTTGCCGTAAAATTTGTTCTGTGGATCCATCTGCTTCCTCTAATTCACTAAGGGCTTCTAACTTGTCAGAATGTTTACTATCTAACTGTCCATCAGAAATCTGCAGCATCTATAATAATACCATTTCCCAAATACTTGAGAAACATGCTCCTGTTAAAACTAGACTGGTTCCATCTGCACGTGTTTCACCCTGGTTCACTCTGGAACTCTGGAACTGGACTCATTGTGCACTCTTTGGCTATGAAGGAACACTTGCTCAATTACCGTACAGCCCTCAATGCTGCAAGATCTTCTTATTTCTCTTCTACTATTAATAATTCCATGTGTAGGCCAAAATCCCTGTTTGCTATAGTCAACAATCTCATTAATCCTTCACAACATGTTATTTCTGGCTCTGAGGTGGTTGTGAATCATTTTTCTCATTACTTTTCAGACAAATTGAAGTCAATCACTGCATCTATTTCCATAGACACCCCTCATACAACTGACTCAAATGTTCACTCAATGTCAGGTGACTCGGCTTACTCCACAAGCGCTCTCTCTCTGCTTTTACTCGCACTACTTCTGTTGCCATAAGTGATCAAATTGTGAAGTGTAACTCTACATCCTGCCAGCTTGACCCTACTCCGACTGTTTTGCTTAAGATGTGTGTTCGTGAGGTTGAACCTTTCATAACTCACATGATAAACTCTAGTTTAACATCTGCTTTTGTTCCAGCTGAATTAAAACTGGCCGTCGTGACCCCCATTCTTAAAAAAACGGGCCTTGACCATCTAAACATGAATAATTATAGGCCAATCTCAAATTTACCATTCTTAAGTAAAATCCTTGAAAAAGTTGTGGCTTCACAATTGAGATCTTACTTAAATGCTAATGGCCTTTTTAAACCTTTTCAGTCAGGATTTCGCTCGTCTCATAGCACTGAAACTGCTCTTCTTCGTGTGGTTAATGACATTCTTCTGTCTATGGATTCAGGGTTAATAAACATCTTGATTCTTTTGGCTCTAAGCTCTGCATTCGACACAATCTGCCATGAAATACTAATTTCTCGCCTTTCTGATATTGGTATCACTGGTTCTGCTCTTTCCTGGCTCATCTCCTACATCCGTGACAGAAAATATTATATCACCATACAAGGGTATAAATCTGCCACTGCTCCGCTTTCACAGGGTGTTCCTCAGGGTTCAGTTCTTGGTCCACTTGGTTCACATCATTTATATATATCCACTTGGTAACATCATACGCAGGCATGGACTTCAATTTCATTGCTATGCTGATGACATTCAAATTTACCTCACCACCAGCTCTGATAGGCCATCACTGCCTAACTCACTTACTGCATGTATCAGGGATATCAAGCACTGGATGTCCTTGAATTTCCTTAAACTAAATAATAGCAAAACTGAATTATTGATGATTGGCTCTGCAACCTCAGTAAAAAGGATGGACCTGTTCTTTGAAATTGATGGGGTTTATGTTAAGCCTTCTTCATCTGTCCGTAATCTTGGTGTCTTATTTGACTCATCTCTATCTTTTGCCTCTCATATTTCTTCTGTTGTTAAAAACTCTTTTTTCCATCTTCGTAATATTGCATGTCTTCGATCTTCTCTCACTCAGGCTGATGCTGAAATATTAATTCATGCATTAATCACATCCCGTCTGGATTATTGCAATGCTCTATTTCTTGGTCTTCCTAAAAAAACTTATTGCAAGGTTACAGTATGTTAAAAACTCAGCAGCCAGAGTTCTCACCTCCACCAGGCGCTCTGCTCACATAACTCCTCTACTACATGATCTTCACTGGCTACCTGTGGCATCACGTATTCACTTTAAGGTATTACTTCTAACATTTAAGGCATTAAATGGTCTTGTACCTCCATATCTGTCTGACCTACTCCTCTCCTACTCTCCTGCCCGGTCCCTTAGATCATCTGAGCTTGGTCTTTTGTCTATTCCTCGTTTTCGGTTGTCTATTGTAGATGGTAGGTCATTTAGTGGCAATGCTCCTAAATTATGGAATTCGCTTCCCCTGCTATTACGTAATATATCATCTCTGTCTACCTTCAAGACCCAGCTAAAGACATATCTATTTAATTTGTATTTTGAATAATGTGGCTATATAAGACCTGTGCTTGTATTGTGTATGTGGGTGTGCAAATGTACTGCCTAACACTATGTAAAGCGACCTTGAGCTATGGAAAGGCGCTATATAAATAAAACTACTACTTCTTCTTCTTCTTCTTCATCATACTATTAAGTCCTCTATGGATATGAAAAAAAAACTGTGACAGATATTTCACTCTGTTACATACCCCCTCCCGTATTTAAAAATTTGTCAAATCCGTGGCAAATTTTCAAGTTCTGTACATGATATGTATCAATGACTGTTGGTTCCAAAATAAAAGAAACACGATAGTTCACAGGTCCTAACTGGTTAAATCACTATGAGGAGTTAATCACAGTGTAAAACATGCCATTTCCTGTTGCCAGCAGGTGGCGCTATGACTGTAACTGAATATTGTGTGTAGATGTCTTCGGGCCAGGACTCTAATAATACATGTGAAGTTTGGGGCAGATCAGACATTGTATGACCGAGTTACAACAACTTCCTGTTTTATGGCGAAACATCGAACTTTGTGAGGCCGCCACGGACACGCCCTTCAGGGAAAACTCAAGATCTTCGCAATTTAACGTTGCAAAGGCCTTTAGATTAGACTGTGCAAATATGATGTTGATCTGATTAAATCTCTAGGAGGAGTACAACGTCTGGAAATGGCAAAATTTGCAACAATTTTGCAAAGAAAATTCAAAATATCTCACTTCCTATTGGTTTTTAGATTTCATACCTAGAGACTTTTTTGTAGGTATTGGGCTTTTACACGTGTCTACCGAATTTCACACCTGTACGTGAAATGTAGCGGGAGGGGCACTTCATTGAAATGTTGTAGGTGGCGCTATCGAGCCATTTTGCCACGCCTAATTCTGAAACCCATATCAGACGTAAATTTTCACCACTTTTCATGTGTGTGCAATGTTTCATGAGTTTTTGAGCATGTTTAGGCCATCAAAAATGCGATTCATTTGGGAGAATAATAATTATAGGCTGAGCAATTCCAATAGGGTCCTCACACCATCGGCGCTCGGGCCCTAATTATATATTAAAGCAATTGGTTACAAGCATATTTATGCGAAAAATAAGTACAATTTCCCTTAAGTAATTGCATATTTTCCTTTCTCATATCGTTTTGCCTAGTGTTGGTGGTTTCTGTAGTTCATAACCATTCTTTTGATCCCAAAAAGAATAAATTCATTAGAAATGAGTGGTACTGTAACATTAGTCAAAACAGGGCTGCCACGTGAAGGCTCAGTACGGCTAACCCCTTTTATTTTTTTATTTTTTTTTTATATATATTTTTGTATTTTTTCTTTTTTTTTTTTTTTTTTAATACTTTTCTTATTTATACATACTTCTATTTTCTTCAGTTGTTTCCTCTTATTCTGGTTTATTTTTTTATACTTTTTTTGCACTGTGACCATCACTAGATTTACCATTAGTCGTCACACTCCTCCCATAGTGGATGATAATAGTTATTCTTACAATTCCCAACTTGACATGGTCCACAAGCAGGCATGCATGGTAGTCCATATGCCCTGCAACTGCACCGTTTTGTTTGGCAGGCAGTTGTGCAATTACAGTCTACAGTCTTACAGGTCATAACTAGCAGGAACCGGTTGTCCACCAGCTTACATTCCCAATCCACTGTGTTCATGTCACCTTCCTTTCCAATCCACACCATGATCTGGAAGTAAACTCTTTGGCTGTGGTATTTGGTTGAGGACTCAGTTGGAAGCAGACGTTCTGGGGTAACAAATGATTTAGCGGTAACAATTTTCTTGCTAAAAAAAGGTTGTAGCGCAAAGAGGCCAGTGATTCAGTACTCTTGCCGCCAAACAACACTGCCATTGCCTTGGTCCCATGGTCCTCTATGGCATTCCTTGCTTGATGTGGGAGCAGAAACACATTTGCACAGGACTGGATGGTTGATTCACCATTCACAAGTTTCTGGAATGCTGTCTGTTTGCCGACATTAAAAATGCGTGAAGTTGTATCACATCCTGTGAAGGCGTGAAAAAAACAGCAACTGGGAACCCAAGTCACTACCCAGGACTTGTTTCATCTCACTGATGTTGTACACTTTAGTAGCTTTGGACCTGATGCATTGATGACAGTGCAGCCCTTCTTCTCCAGCTCCTTGGTCATGAGATTGATAAGTCCTTGTTTGTTACAAGATCTGGAAAGGAAATCATCCTTTCTTCCCACAAACTCAGTCTCTGCATTGAAGTTAACGATGGGGTGAGTGTTTTCACCATGTCTCTGATGCGTATTGTCTTTGATGGAAGGACCTTCGCTGTAACCATCAAAAATGACTGTTGCTTTACCATAATGGCATATGGTAAAGTCTGCATATGACTGTGCAATGGCACCGTAACTGTCACCCTTTTTCTATGTCAAGCGGTGAACCAGGGAGCCACCGTCAAGGACATAATGCTCTGTTGGTGGGATGGAATCCAGGACAGTTTTGTTAGATTTCTTGCTGGAGAACTCAGTGACTGCCTGTGCTAGTTGGGGTGTGTTGGCTTTACAGAAGATTTCCTTGCCTTCAAACAGGGCTGCAGGAAATGAGCAGAGCTCATAGCTCATTACATCTTCCAGTGAAAACTGTTCAGTTTTTGACATGATCAGGAACCGTTGGAACAGCAAAGCAGGATCAATGGTTTGGTCTTGGGCAACTTTTATGGTGGAGTCATCTGCAAGGGTTTTTGCCTGGTCTTTCCGTTGCAAACTCATGCACACTCACCTCCTCTTTGGCAACAACCCCACTTACAATGTTTCTCAGAGATAGGTCTGGAGAGAATGGTGTGCAAATGCTAAGCTTTTCCTTGATCTTTTCTAGATCAGAGTGATCTCTTTTCATCCTTGCTTCTGAGGATTTTATGTGCTGCTCGCTGGTTGTGTAGGTGAGGTCATTTAATTCCTGCATGGCGTTGTTGTATTCAGATGTGATGGGTGTAGACATGGTCCAATGTCTACAATGCTCGCATTTCATCAGTTCTTATGCTGAACCAATACACAAAATCAAGCAGTCGCATTAGGGTCTTAAAACTTCCTAAATGGCCATTCAATGGATTGTCATGCGCATAAGATAAATACGTCTTTCTGTAAACAGCAGGAATCACTATTTGCAGTTTTTGTCCTTTCTTTCCTTCAGGGACACTTCTAAAAACAACTCCATTCTTGCAAACATAGTGAACACGCATTGCATCATCACTGTTTCTCTGCTTGTTTTTGGATATCAAATTCTGGATTTCCTTGTCATCATTCTGAGCTTTGCTGTTTTGTTCAAGATCAACAGGTAGAGTGTGGGCAGGTGAATATTTTTTCTAGTGCTGTATTTAAAAAGAGAAAACTGGGTTCTGTGTGGTATTTTCTCAACAGGGCATCAGGAACCACATTACATTGTCCCTTACGGCATGGGTGGGGAACGTTGATCCTGGAGGGCCAGTGTCCTGAAGAGTTCAGCTCCAACCCTAATCAAAAACACCTGAAGCTAATCAAGGTCTTCAGGATTACTAAAGTTACAGGCAGGTGAGTGTTTTTTTTTCAGGGCTGGAGCTAAATTCTACAAGAGAGTGGCCCTCCAGGATCAACGTTCCCCACCCCTGCCTTACGGTAACGTACAATGAAATGAAACCCCTGGAGTTGTATTGTCCACCTTACTAACCTGGAGGATGGCTTTGGATGTTGGAATGCCCAGACCAATACAGCATGATCGGTTACCACCTTAAAAGGTTTGCCCTCCAGGTAATGTTGCCATTTTTCTACAGCCCATACGACTGCTAGACACTCCTTTTCTGATGTAGAGTATGCTCTCTCTGCTCCCCTCAAAAGCTGAGATGCATATGCCACCACTCGTTCTTGTCCTTCTTCTTCTTGAGTTAAAACTGCCCCCAAACCATTCTCACTGGTGTCTGTCTGGACGCACGGTTAACATCAGGTGAGATTAAAACCGGAGCACTGATGAGATCTTGTTTGATCTCAAAGGCTCATTGGCAATCTTCAGACCAGATCCATTTTGCACCCTTTTTCTTTAGAGTGTGAAGTGGAGCAGCTTTCTCAGAAAAATCCTCAATAAACCCATGATACCAGATCAACTAGCTATGCTGGTGGGAAAACGCATGGGACTCAGCCACAACCAGCTTGTGATTTGTTGTTTCACCACTGATAGCGCTCTGGTTTATTGTAGCGCTATCCTATTGCGTGCAGAGGGAATTTGAAAGACAACCATTTATCCCGGCCCTCGGATTGAGCCCTGCCTGTGTTCAGGCATAACACCGGTTACATCACTTGCCCACCGTGGCACCCCCACCATCGTTTTGATATTTTATAGTAATAAAAATCATTTAGAGAACACCAATTAACTACAATTAAAAACTGAACGTGCAGCATGAGCCGAACGAGATTCTCAGCATATCAGCAGCAGGAGTCAGATCATTCATCACGAGAGTGAGGAGCTGAATGACATGATCACGGAAGATTTGGTTTCAAAGCAAAATGTAAAAGCGCCTATTTAAGGGAGTTGTTGAGCTGTTGTGTTTTTCATTAAGAGTAATAGGCTAATGAACCAAACATTCAAGCAACCCGCCCCCCCGAATTGGGGCTAATTCTAAACCGAAAGTAAAATGCGCACGGCCGCACTGTCATTCGTTCACGACCACACAGTGAAAATTTTCTCATCGTCACATCCCTAACAGGTAAAAAGGCTAATACATTTAGATTCTATTATTCTATTTTGCACAATGTCAAACCAATGCAGCTTAACCCAAAATGCAAGCTCAGGCATGCACTTCTTCCACACAAGCTCATGCAAGTCGTGCACTCTAGACCGAGAATACTCCGTTGCAGGGAACACTTAGGCTAAGAAGAAGAAAATATATTTATTAAGTATAACAAGGTTATTCAACTGTCCATCCTATTAAAAACAGCTTGGCTATAAGATAATTGTAAATAGAGTATTGTATTTCACCAGATTTTATAGTGTAAACATATTCAAGCGTGAATGAGAACCGTTTTGAGGGGGATGCCAGGTGTCCGAGGAAAAAAAAAAAAAAAAAAAAGAATATTTCGATTCCCAAAATTGGAAATCGAATACCAACCCACCGAACAAATATTCAAATATTCTGGTCCAGCCGTAGTGTTTATTCTTCATTCATTCATGATGACTTCAGCACATTTAGATATGCAGTTAAACTATGAAATGGGTACAGAAGTCAACAAATGGTCTATAAATGGTTTGTAAACTTTTATTCTGATTGTCAAGATCAGGTCAAACTAAAAATTATTTTAGCTCTTTTATGTTTCATTTATATCTGGTTCACATTTTTTGCAACAATGTTGCCAACATTTTATTCAATATTGTTATTATAATTATTTTAGCAGTAAACCGTAAACGCCAAACTGTATCAAGTAAATTAACTTTCCAGAATGGCTGACAGGGTTGTAAGCATAACTTAGGCAAAATTAGGTTGTATTTATAAGTTTATAGGTTATATAAGTTATAAAGTTGTATTTCTCATAAATTATGAAAGTTATTTATATTTATTGAGATTCTTCTTATAATAACTTTGGTAACAGGGTTGATGAATACGGGCAACACTGTACAGTTTGTGTAAAAACACTAGAAGTTGTATAATACATCTGCGATGCTAACATACACCCATTACTAATGGGTGAAGCCTTGGTCTGGAAGAGAGGTCGTCAGGTGGTCCCCAACCTTCACTGGGTGTCAACCCTTAACCACAACACCCTCCAGTTGGCGGGTCAGCAGCGACTCCCCAAGACAAGACTGCCCCTCTTCTCCAGGCTTCCAGCTTGTGTCCTCTCTCTTGTGCCAGAGCCAACAGGAGACTCTCTCTGACGCTTCTCCCAGCCTACGAACGGCTGCTTTCCTCAAGTAGCCTCTCAGTCCAACCTTTGTCAATAGATTCCACACTGATTGAGCTGGGATTCCTCGACATCCAACTTCCACTGTCATCAGCTATGTTGTCTACCCCTTGTTCCGGGAGTCTTGGACAAGTTGCTGGTATTTGGCTCTTTTCCTCTCTGCAGCTTCCTCAAAGCCCTCCTCCCATGGCACCGTCAACTCCACCAGGATGATCATTTTTCCCTCTGGAGACCACATGATGATATCGGGCCTTAGAGTTGTGGACAGTGCCGACTCGGGGAAGTGGTGCTCAGCAGTGGTCTTACTTTGGCTGGTTGTTTCTTCCTCCTTTCTTACTCTAGGATGTCTGCAAGCACTGCCAACAATGCGATGCACTGTGTCAATGCGATCTTACACCCTGACAGAATGTGTGCCATTGTTCCTTTCCCGCCACACAACCTGCACAGTGGGTCCTCCCTCTTCCCCCACCTGTGCAAATTAACTGGGGTTGGTAAGGTGTCATACACTGCTCGGAGTAGAAAATATATACGGAAGGGCTTCAGCCGCCACAGTTCACTCCATGTGATTTGTTCTCTTGGGGAGGTTCCACCTCGTCTAGGCACCTTGAGTTGCGAGCTCGATTGATTTTGCTCTTGTCCCTTCTTCCTCAAGGTTTCGGACTTCATTCTGGATCATGGTTCTCTTCTCCCTAGGGGTGGACTATGACCACTGCTGGAAATGTGCTTTTCCTAGACCTGTCTTCCAGTGCAAGGGTTTCCGATGACATCTTTGGTCCTAAGACAACATTCTGCCTGGGTAATTGCCGTGCTGGCAGCCCACTTACGGCCGGATCTTGCTCTAACTCCTGCTTCCCTGGTGAGTTGTTTTTGAGAGTCCCTGTATGTCAGGGACAGTCTGCATTTGGCGACTTTAAACTCCTCCACCACTGATGACAGGGGAAGCTGGAGCTGGCCCGACCTTATGTAGAGCCCCAAGGATGTAAAGCTCGGGGGTATTCCCAACCATCTTCTAAGGTGCTTGTTGAACTTCCTCTCCATTCCTTCAACAGTTGATAGGAGCACCTCATATACAGTGAGAAGCCACATGAGTCTCGGGAGCAGGCCATGTTGGTAGATCCAGCACTTGTATTTCCCAGGCAGACCAGACTTGTCAATCTTCTTCAGCCATTCTTCAACTTGTTTTCCGGTGCTGGAGGTGCTGTTCTTGTCTGACAGGGAATCATCATACCACTTTCCAAGGCATCTAATTGGGTTGCCCTGGATGTTCGGGATCACTTCCCCTTGAACAAGTAGCTTGAACCTTCCAGTTGTTTTGCCCTTTTGGATCACCAGGCTCCTTGATTTCTTGCGATCCAGTTCTGCCAGGACCCATCTTGCCTGTATGTTAGTTGGTGTTATCATGGTAAGATCATCCATGAATGCCGATTGCTGGCTGTTGACATCCAGCTGCGGTCTTCGGCCCTTTTGTCTTTGTACTCGCTACAGAGATGATCAGGTTAATTCCCATGATGAACAAGATGGGAGAGATTGTGCATCCTGTCACTATCCCCTTCTCCACTGGCTACCACTTTGTTGTAAACTTAGCGGACTGGAATCGTAGCTTGCCCTGGATGTTATGTGGGATGTTGTAGTAGTCCAAAGCAACTTGGATCAAGTTATAGGGAATAGACCCATATGCATTTGTAAAGTCAAGCCATACAACTATTAGGCTGCCTTTCTTCTCCTTTGCTTCTTGGATGAGTTGGCTGAGGACCCCTGTATGCTCCAAGCACCCGGAGAACCCTTCAACACCACCCTTCTGGATAGAGGTGTTAATATATCCATTCTGGGTCATGTAAGCGCTCATTCTCTTTGCAAGCACAGCAAAGAAAATCTTTCCCTCAACATTAAGTAGGGAGTTTAGTGTGACCAGCTCTTAATTAAAAAGTCTTTAGTAAAATAAATATCAGTCAAAATATGGCAGTAATGTATATTCTAATGTTAATATCATGTTAGATAACTGTCACTGATCAAATATAATTAATAGTTCTCATTTGGCTATAATGTTTTAAAAATAATAATTGGAAGATCAGTGTACTTCATTCATGGAAAGTTTCAGGGATGATAATTTATAAAAATGCATCAAAATGATATAATGAAAATTACATTTTATAGCAGTTATAGCTATTACATCACTTTTATGTCTTTTCACTTCATTTTTCTCTTTGAATTATTTTGATGTTCTGAAAATAAAATAAAAACTTATTTGATTTCAGACCTGATGGAAGAGAACGAGGAACTGAGTGAAGTGGAGGAGGAACATCATGTCAAACCTGGAGAAAAACCTTTGAGTCGCTCAAAGACTAAAAAGACATTTATAAAAAAAAGAAGAGCCAAGAAATCTACAACCTGCACTCAGTGTGGAAAGAGTTTCACAAACAAACATAATCTTGAGCGTCACATGAGAGTTCACACTGGAGAGAAGCCATTCAAATGTAATCAGTGCGGAAAGAGTTTCACATCCAAACATTATCTTGATGTTCACATTAGAGTTCACACTGGAGAGAAGCCGTTCTCATGTGATCAGTGCGGAGCGAGTTTCACACAATCATCATGCCTTAATGAACACATGAAGATCCACACCGGAGAGAAGCCGTTCAAGTGTGATCAGTGTAAAAAGAGATTCTCAATCAAAAGTAATCTTGAGATTCACATGAGGATCCACACCGGAGAGAAGCCGTTCACATGTAATGAATGTGGCAAAACATTTCTTAGGGCATCCCACCTGAAGACACACCTGACAGTTCATACGAAGGAGAAGCCACATTCATGTTCTGTGTGTGGAAAGAGTTTTTCACTGCTGTATAATTTACAAATACATGAGAAAATTCACACTGGTGTGAGAGAGTACATGTGCTTTGAGTGTGAGAAGACTTTTACTTCAGCGAACTGTTTAAAACTGCACCAGAGAATTCACACTGGAGAAAAACCTTACAAGTGTTCACACTGTGACAAGAGATTCAGTCAGTCAGCACATCTGAAATCACATGAGAAGATTCACACTGGAGAAAAACCTTACAAGTGTTCACACTGTGACAAGAGATTCAATGTGTCATCAAATCTGAAAACACATGAGAGGATCCACACTGGAGAAAAACCTTACAAGTGTTCACACTGTAACAAGAGATTCAATCAGTCATCAGATCTGAAATCACATGAGATGATCCACAGCAGAGAGAAGCCGCACACGTGTGATCAGTGTGGAAAGTGTTTCACTATTAAAAGTCACCTGAAGAGACACATGAAGGTCCATGCAGTGGAGAAACCACATCCCAACAGTGTGAAATCACCGTAGTTATTTATCTTTATAAATAACAAGTCTCTAAGTCAGTTTCCTAACAGCCATGATGAGCGACTGGACATTTTCAAATTTACACGAATGTTTGGCATGAAAATTGAGTCGAATTTTCACACAAGTTTTGTCTGTTCAGATCAATGCAAAAAATGTCAGTAAATGCACATCCAATCTCTGACAGTGTCGACATCAAAGCAATATTATTAATTAAATTAATCGAATTGAGTTAGAATTAATCAAATTAATTCCTTAAAAGTCAACCATTTAAATTGAGTAAACTTTAAGTAAAATTGAAACAAAAATATAACAGACACACATCAAAGATGAATTAAGAGCTCTTTATTTTTAATTGCAAACATTGAAGACAGCTGATGATAACAAGCAGATAACCAGGCCCATTATGGCTATTTTTGGCATTTTTGGACTTTGGGTTTTATTAGGAAACTTTTGAAAACTGCCCAATTCACATGCTTAAACAACTTACCTTAACTTAAACTTAACTTGCTACACATTGAGTTTGACCAAACAATCTTCAAAGCTTTAAACTTTAAATGCTTTAAACAGCATGCCACTCATACAATGGTTTGTTTAATTTTACATTTTTGAAGGCAGAACTGCAGTTATTGCCTCTAAATGACACAACATTACACACGGTTTTATAAAGTTGCCCCACAGGACTCAAACCCACCATCTCTGGGTCTGGTGCCTGCAGGTTATCTTGTTGCGCCACTGGGCAGACATACATTCAAACAGCTGCCAAAGTTCCATAGTTAAAGTGAGAATCAACTCAAAATGAAGAATTTTTAAATTAATGCACTGCATGTTGTATTTAATAGTGCCAGATGTGCTTATTCTTAGGCACAATGCCTGGAACAGATGCAACTTCTGCATCATATCCTGCCACAGTACCTCTTGCACACTGAGCTAATCGCTCAGGCACATTCAACAGCCTGATGAGCAGAGGTTCCAGTGTGAGAATGATTTCACAAAAAAGTTAACCGGATTAGCATGCTAAGCTAACTCGCATAAAGACACACATTTCTCAGGAACGGTAGTGAATATCAAAAATCTGTTCAGTCATTTATGTGCGGCTCAGTCCAAAGATCATCTGAGTTGTAGGAGTAGCGAAAAAACTGTTTTTCATTTGCTTCAATATGGCGGACAATCACATGTTTGGAAAATGACACATCGTCACAAGCCAGGGAACAAAATGACATAAATGATACAAAATTTGGACAATGTTTTGAAAAGTTATAAATGTTTTTGCAAAAAAAAACGTATATCTCTGGAACACTAGGTGACGCTGTTTTGAAACTTCTCAGGTACGTCCAGGACATGCTGACGATCAGGCATACCAAATTTTGTGCAGATATGTCATATATTTTAAAAGATATTGCAATTTATGACTAAATTCAAAATGGTGGTCACATGATTTGTCCGATCCTAGAAAAACTGATATCCACGGATTCGTCAGGACACAAGGAATCCACAAACTGTTCAGAAGTTATGAGCAAAAATAGCCATTTTTCATATCTCATGACCTGCAGGTGGCACTGTTCCCAAATTTGGCATGGACCCTCAGATCATGGTTCCGATGAAGCTTACCAATATTAGTTTCGATTGCGCAAAGTTTGGCCGAGATACAGCCTCTGAACCAATTTTGGGTCGACCTCGTTAAGTTCGCAACATAACTTTTTTTTTACCAGTAGGACAAAAAATTCTGTTCAGTCATTTTTTAACTGGTGGTGGCGCTATAGAGTTGGTCCTAGGGACTCCAGAGATGTGGTGTTACTGATTGCGTCACTCAACACTGTGGTGTTACTGATTGCGTCACTGTTGACACAGACTCAACAGGCTGCAGAGGAGAGCTTTCGGTGTTTGAGTGAGCAGACAAAAGCATTATTTAGCATCTTAACCAGATTAGCATGCTAAGATAATGTATCTTATGGTTAACCTGATAGCTGAAGAGCCACATTAGAAAGAATAGCAACTGGATAGCATGCTAACCAATTAGCATGCAAAGCTTACTAGCATAAAGACACAAACACAGGCAAGGTCAACTTCAGAGATGAATTTTTTAGGAACGGTAGCGAGTATCAAAAATCCGTTCATTTCTGTTTGGACAAAATTTAAAGGAGTAGCAGCAAAAAAAAACTTTTTCATTTGCTTCAACAGGACGGACATCCACATGTTTGGAAAATGACAAATGACACATTGTCGGAATCGGCATAAGCCAGGGAACAAAATTACATAAATGACAAAAAACCTTATCTCTGGAACAGTAGGTGGCGCTTTTGGTTTTGAAACTTCTCAGGTACGTTCAGGACATGCATACGTTCAGGTATGCATGCAATCATGCATACCAATTTTGTGCAGATATATCAAATATTTTAAAAGATATTGCAATTTATGACAAAATTCCAAATGGCGGACACATGGTTTGTCCGACCCTACATTGTTTCAGGTCGAGAATAACAAATTAAAGCACATAAAAACCCAAGTTAATGAATGAATTTGACAATGAACTTAACTGGTTTTTGATATTTTATATAAATTTAACCAAGAAAGAAGCCTAAAGTGCAGGTTAATTGTAAAGTCTGAAGTCTCTTACACTAAACAAATGATTTTGGATAGAAATAGTAGACATTCACATTGGGTTTGAATATTCACCCACTACTGAAGCAATGCTTTTTCTTTAGAGAGTATTTCTTTTTTTATGTTTTTTTTTTTTTTTTTTAAACCAACTTACAACAAACACTGAACCACAATTTAAATAAGCAAGCTTATTGGCTCCAGAAGCAGCAGTGGCCAATCAGTTTGTGCTATGTAGGAAACGATGTGATTGCTTACAGATTACATGTCAAACCTGCGCCATCTAGAGTTTCATGACCAAACTAGTGATTTATAACACAAATCATCTTCATGACATTAAAATAATCATAATCATGCACAGCAGTTGTCGAGCAGATTTGATGGGATTAAAATTACTATTGAACTCTTCAGTGATCTTGACTTTGAGCTTCACTTTTCATTTCACATTTGTCTCTCATTTGAAATCTCACATGATTTAATGTTTCTTTTATACCTGATGGACGTGAACAAGAAAGGAAAAACAGAAGCCAAAGAATCTGTCACTGCCCTCAGTGTAAAAAACACTTCACATGTAAATCAAGACTGGAGATTCACATGAGAGTTCACACTGGGAAGAAGCGGCTCAGGCTTTGTCTCTGAAATCCAATCTGCCTTCTCATTCTGAAGAAAGACCATTTAACTGTGATCAGTGCGTTAAACAGTTTCACTGAGCATCAGTCCTGAAGAAACATCTTAAGATTCACACAAAGGAGAAGATTCATTCATAATATTACAGCAGAAAAGACACGGCGGTGTGTGTTTCAGTGCAGGAAGTCCTTTACTACAGATGATGAACTGAAAGAGCACCAGAAAATTCACACTGGAAACAAACAACACTGAAGTCCTTTACTACAGATGATGAACTGAAAGAGCAAAAAACCTTTTGAAGGCATTCAGGAGCTGAAGAAAAGGCCATGACACTTTTAACAGAGACATGAATCTAATATAAATTTTTAACTGGCTCTTCATTGTTTTGAAGGGTGCAGATTTTATATATAATTAATTAAATTTATAATCAAAGCCTTAATCAGTATTTATCCTTCTATATTATTATAATGATTTTTAATGATTCTTTCCAGTTATGATATTACTTAATCAATAGAATCACTGTTTATTGTTTCTCCATATGTTTTGTAAAGTTTGTATTTGGTCTTTGAGGAGTGACTGAGGGTCTGGCCTAGGGAAGTGTGATGTGTCGCTAAACACTTGATAGCAGAACATGTTGTCGTGTGTTTGGATTTTGGAGGTATCACACACCCCTAACATGCCAGGAGTGCAGTAACAGTGCTTACTCACTTAGCCCGGCTTCCAGAGATGAAATATGGATGGGTCTTTAATTTTATATTTTCTTCATTTTATATTATTTCCTTTTACTGAAACACTAAAGAATTAAGGTGAATACTGTCTGTTCCTCTCACTGAGAGAAATCACGTTATCAGTATGTTTTGGGAAACTTTCTGGTCAGAACTGGAGCTCAATCAGCTCCAGAATGTGTATCTGTTTATGTGCGCAGTATTCTGTGTTACAGATCAGTATTGAAGGTGTACAACGGGCATCCTAGGGAGACAGGATGTTGTTCTGGACAAGCTGGCGCCTGCTCCAGACCTGGAAGGTCACTACGCGCCTAATTCCTCTTAATTTTCTCTTAGCTAATCAGAATTATTCAACTTGCAGTAATGACTTGGCTAGACCTTGAAAAGAGTATAACTGTTGAGAAATTGTATGTACGAAAATCTGGTAGAGAGGGAGCGCAGCCTACGAACTCCTTGTGAGACTTGAAGCTGGCTTCTGCTGATGAAACTCCAAACTATTCTTCAGTAAATTTTTCTTTAATTAATTGCACTCCTGGCTCTTGGTCTTCATTCTTCACAACTGGTCTTGGGTCCTAAACTGTTTTTCCCTAACACCATGTTTTAATTTTCCCAATAGAGCTTTTAAATGCCTAATAAATTATATTTCACCCCACACATGACTAATGATAAGGGACAAAAGATGTCCTACATACAAAAGCCCTCTTTATGTTAAAAATAAAGATATTTATTAAGATAAAAAATACTTAAAAAGTAACATCTGAAGGAAATCTGGATGATCAGAACATTCATTGCTTTATTTTTAAAATAATTTCCATAGTATTATTTTAAATACACGCTCTATACTTGGAAAAAATTTTTTTAGTTTAACCTCAACATGAGATCACAAAAAACTGCCAAAAAAAGTGTTTAAAAATGCAACAAATTAAAAAATATACATTTAAATTAAAAGGCAGAGATATGTAACCTATCAAACAATACAAAAAGTAAATTTTGAATTATATTTTCCATTAAAAAATGCCTATCAAAGTTGTGTCCTCAAGGATTTTTTATCATTCTGAATAAATCAGCCAATGTCACGGTCATCTTTAACTCTGAAGAAAGAATTACACCAGAATGACTGAGTTAACATGTTAAACTCATGTGGATCTCCTTTAACATGTTAACTCCGTCATTCTGGTGTAATCGTTTCTGTAAATAGTTGTGGAATAAATCTTGCCATATGTTTATTAAGGCAGCTACAACTGAGGAAAAAACTAAATCGCTCCACTGCACAACACGTGGTTAAGGTGGAAAAACATCCGATTTTATCAACTCCGTCAGGTAAGCTGATGGAGTTGACAAGTGCTCATAAAACACAGACTTGTTTGTTCAGAACATCCCACAGATGCTCGATTGGATTGAGATCTGGGCCCGTATGTATAACACTTCTCAGAAATGCTCTTAAGAATAGTCTTAAGCTTTGACTTAAATGTCTTAGTAAAAAGTAGGACTAAGAGTAGGAGACTTTTATAATGAAGCTAAAAGCAACTTTCAGTAAGTCTAAGGCTGATTCTTAAGTGCTGACTGAAGTGGCACTTCAGTGTTGTGAACTCAGGACTATAATGATGTCAACCCAAAATGGCCGCCATCAACCACTGAATCAGCCATTTATACTTTATTTTGGCAGATGCATACTATTTGCACCTCAGTACTGTTGTACATTAACAGGATAAAATAGTCCTGCCATATCTGAAGTGATGGGACGGCTTTGCAGCCTTTGCTAAATTAAGTGTACATGACACTAGGTAATGATCTGAGATGTCATCGCTCTGCTGCAGAATTTAAATGGTATCAACATTTATTCCATGTGACAATATTAGGTCTAAAGTATGGTATCTAAAGTTAGGTCTGTTGTTTATTTGTTGGACATCAATTAAATTTTTACCGGTGAATGGTTTTGATGTTTTTTTGTATTTACTAATTCGTTGAACAGACACAGTCTCTATGTGATAATATCTAGGTGAAAGAGTCTCTATGTGCTGGGATTTATCTGACTTCTGTGACATGAGACAGCTAGCAGGCGGTCGGGTAAGCCAGTCCGTCTGCTTCCTGACCTGGGCCCCAGTTAGTCAAGGTTTAGCTCTAAGACTATGTGCCAAATTACTAGAGAGAAGAGCGGCACCACTCCTCAAAGAGCGGATGCCATCTTTTTTCAACAGGTCAGGTCTGCCCCAAAAGCTTTTCCAATTGTCTATGAACCCTATGTTATTTTGCGGACACCACTTAGACAACCAGCCATTGAGTGATGATAGTCTGCTAAGTATCTCATCACTCCTTTTAACGGGGAGGGGACCACACCTCTTTAATGTTAATTTTGGTGATCTCCAACTGGCGAAGTCGAACATCATTTGTGCCGACGTGAATAATAATCTTAGAGAATTTACGATTAGCATTAGCCAGCACTTTTAAATTTGCTTTGATGTCAGGCGCTCTGGCTAATAAATCGCCAATAACTAGGGCACTTTCAACAGGATTCTCAGTGGGTGCATCACCGATTGGGGAGAACCTGTTTGATGTTCTAATCGGAACGGAAGAGTGTTTTTTTGATCCGCGACTATGCCGTCTCACCGTCACCCAGTTGCCCTGCTGCACGGGCTCTACAGCCGGAACCGAACAATGTACAGAGTTCACTAAGCTATTCGCATCCAAAGCAGTGTCTAAAGCTGTTACATTCTCACTACTCTCAAATAAAGTCTGGATGCGTGTCTCTAATTCTGAAATCTTCTCCGTCAGCCTGACTATCTCCTTACATTTATCACATGTGAAGCCCTGTTCGCCAACGGAGAAAGATATACTAAACATGAAACATGCAGTGCAAGTGACAATGACAGGAGAAGAAGACATGGCTTACCGTATTTGTTGATTAATCCAACTTACCACAGTTGTTTGATGGAGTCTATTTACTAATCCAACTCACCACAGTTGTTTAATGAACTCAGAAAACAAGAGACCCGAGTGCAGAGATGGCAAGCTAACAGGCTAGTGAAATGCTAACGCGTGATAGTGATTTAGATTAAAAGCTAGCGGTGTCAGATTTAATGTGGTAGGCAATATTAGACAATATATGGTCATGGGTAAGTTATATTTAGCAGTTTAAACAACAGGGAATGATATCAAATAAAGATTCAAAAGCAAGCAGAGCACACGTGAGCACAGCAGTCAGCAGGACAAACAGGAGGCAGACAGGAGCAATCGATCAGGCCGGAGCAATGACCACGAATTCAAGGTACCAGTTTGTTCAATTCGTTCACGAACGAGATCTCTCTCTCGCGTTCAGAGCTGGTTCATTTCATTCATTCACGAACGAGAAATACCAGTTCGTTCAATTCGTTCACAAACTAGATCTCCCTCTCGTTCAGACTCAAAACAGCGACTCGGTCAGTGAAGGGGGTGTGTTCGTTCAGTAGATCACACCAATTACATGCTCTAGAATGCTATTTGAAAACGTGACACACGAGATCTATTTAACCAATACTGTCACATTTTTTATTTGTTTTACAGTTTTTAGAGTGCATGACATGACTCAAATGTAATGAAGTCATTTTATTTAAAAGAAGAAAACTGTTCAAACATAAAACAACAACAATAATAAAATTAAATAATACAAACACAAAACACCGGTGCTTATACTCTGTACAGTAATCATTTAACCATCAGCCTGCGTTATTACACTGTTTTCATTACAATGGTAAAGTCATTTCTTTCTTTGCTGCAAATATGCCAAACTACACGAGACGAGCTCTACCTGTTCGCTATCAGTATCGTTCAACAACTGGTTCATTTCGTTCATGTCACGAACAACATGTACCAGTTCGTTCAATTCGTTCATGAACGAGATCTCTCGTTCAGACTCAAAGCATCTCGGTCAGTAAAGGGTGTATTCGTTCACTGAATTCAACAAATCACATGCTCCGTCACATCTCATACTCGAACGCTATTGGCTCGAGGTGTGAAACAGTCCACAGAGCTGCGCATGCGCTCGCTGCTACTAGCGCCACGCTGCTGTGGAGGGAGGGATTTCAGTGAACGAGAAATATGGACTACGTGAACGAGAACGATTCGTTCACCTAAAAGATTTGTTAAAAAAGAACGATTTGTTCATGAACGTAACATCATTAGAGCTAGTGCAAATAGCGCTTGCCAACAAGGCACACTATTTGCACTTGGTGTAAATAGACATTCTGATAAAGGCATTGTCCTCATATTTTGATGGTTTAAGTAAACTTGTAGGGTCTTTTTTTAAAAAACTCACTTTTGACCACTACTGTATGTTTCGTGAGGTCAGTGCCACAATGGTGCTACTTAAGACCCTGTATACTGTGTATACAAGGCATCACCGGTGCACTGCTGCATTTTTCCTGCGTTGTCCCCAAAATATATGACTTTCAGTTCTGCAGTTAGAGCATTGATTTGAAGAGTGGGAGAAGTTATTAAATTTCTTACTAGGTCAGTTACAAAAAGAATATCCTGACGATCAAGCTTTTATCATTTTATAAACTCCCTGTCATCATTTAACTCCAATACATTATATTTTCGTTTGAAGGTGTGTGTCTCCTCCTCTCTGCTGCCATCTTGTTACTCTTCTAACTAGGTTAGGATACCTCTCCAGCTCTCTTAAATAATTCAGGAGCTGAGACCTAGTCTTAACACTTAGGAACCTTTATGAATCACACTTATTCTTAAGTCTAGAGATAAGAGTAAAATTATGTCATTCTTAGAATTTTTACACACTTGAAACTAAAATTTTACTCTGAGTGGCTTTATACATACGGGCCCAGGTTTGTAGTAAGTTTTAATGTAGTAAGACAGTGATATTAAAAGACCAAATTTAATATACACATTATTGATGTTGCATACTTTGTACAGGCAAGCAAATGAACACAGAATATTAATGCAACACAAGGTTTCTCGTTAAGTGTTTTCCCATCGAAAACGTGTTGCGTTTATATTCTTGGCTCATCTACCTGACTTTATATAGTATGCATCTTCAAAAAGGTGTAATTACCTTAGATACCTTTTAATATCATAGTTATAGTACATTAAGGCACTTTAAGGGTGGGTTGCACTAATAAGAATTCTTTAGCCTGGGCCCATATTTATCAAGCCTCTTAGAATTACTCACAAGAACACTGCTAAGAATTGACTTAAGAGTAAAAAAATTATTGGCTCAAAGCTGTGATTAAAAGTTAGTTATCAAGCATCTCATTCATACTTTAAGTGAAGTGTAGGACTAAATCTTAAGTGTCAGTCTTAGAAATGATTCACAACACTTTGCTGTGCCACAAACAGGATTTTGGATGACGACAAAGCCATAGACCAATCACTGAATAGATTTCATTATTTAAGAATATTTTCAGATAAATACACATTGAATGATGAAATTCCTAAGAGGAGTTTACATTCAACACACATTTGACAATAAGGAATTTTTAAGAGAATACATTATGATATACACATTGGAAATGAAAGATAAACAAGTTTTCCACCATGTCTTAATTACAATTTTTAAACCGGTGTGCTGTTAACTGACCTGCCTATATATAGCCTAGATTTTATGATATAATCAGCCACCATGGATTCCAAAAGAAAACCTAATTGGTGGGAGGAAACTTTGCTTAATTTAATCCTTAGTGCAACTCACCATATATAAGTATTTTTCACGTTAAGCGTTTTAAAAACGTCCCGCTGTTTTTAGTGATTGAAATGCTGCACAACTGCAGCAGGTGCTGTATATGGAGCACAAGTGCCCAAAACTTGCCATCACACACACTTTATACAGTTTGATGAAGCGACAGGCTCATTTCTGTATTGTTCTCATCGGGTACAGCGCTACTTGAGCGTCTTTTCTGGCGTCTTCTTCCTGAAATAAACATTTAGTGCAGCAGCAGCGAGCATGAGAGGAACATATGTTGAGTTAATTCAGACCTGAGCGAGTGTGTGTGCTTTTGTGTGTTCGTTTGTGTGATTGTTTCGATGTTTGAGTGAGAACTGTTACTGAATGTCAAGTCAAAAGTCAAAGTTTGACATCTGTGAGGGGAATTGATGGGAGTCCATCTCAAGTGTTGAGCTCACATTTTATTTCTAATCTTTTAACATCTTCAGCAGATCAAATTTGTTTGTTACTTAACATTATTAAAATACTCTGGAACAGATACTGCTAGATGGAAACATTACATATTGCTTAGTGCTGCTCTTTATATTAAAAGGTTTTATGACCATTTGTCCTTTTTGATCAAATTTCATTACGGCAATGAATATAGTTATCATAAAACCTAAAGACTATTTTTAGATTCATATGGGCATATTATCCTACTGTAGTTATTTATCTATAGTGGTTGATGAAGATGCATGTCATTAGTGTTTGTTTTTGTATTACTGATGTTTTATCCATGTCATATTGTGAGAAATAACAGTATTGTCTTTCAGTAGAGCAGTTTAATAGTCTTTTCTCATATACCCTGACTGGAATAATGTGTTTGTAACAGCAAACAGTCAGAATAAAGTGAGATGATCTGCTGATGATCCTGAATGTCTTGTTGAATGAGTGTTGATAGTCTGAGTCTCATCAATATTAAGAGAGCTGCTGAAAAGACTCTTTATTTCATCAATAGTTCCTGTTTTCACCTCATTTATTATGATGATGTCTTCAGATCTCCTGTAAATTCACATTGAACAGGTCAACAGACTGAGGGGATTTGATGGTTACAAATATGTACATTCATTTCTGTCTTTATGCTTTCAACTGATTTTTACCATCATATTTGAAATAATTTACATTTCATTATTATTTCCACATATCTGCCTATTTGAATGAGGAAGCAGAATAATCGTGGGGTTAGCAATACAATTAATTTGTGAATAAGCATCAGTTACTTTAAGATAGATAGATAGATAGATATACATACATAAATGTTTAAATGTGTTGTTTAGTATAAAAACAAATACAGTAACTGATATACTTTTCAAATTTTGGCAGATCAGCTCCCAATGCAGTCACATCATAGATGAAGCTCCTCCCACATCAATCACATCATCAGTGAAGCTCCTCCCACACCACTTCATCAATAAATGCTGGAATATTCCCATCAGGCTACAAGTGAAGACGAGCATCAAAGCATCAGGAAGAGCTGAAATCTGCAAAGACTGAGTTTATTAAAGAGGACAGTGAGAACATGAGTGATCCAGAACCTGCAGAATGAAACACACTGAAGATCCTGAAGATCAAAGAGGTTGGTGTTTATTCTTCAATGCTGATTGTTTCAAAGCAGCTTCACAGTGTTAATAGGAAAATAATGCAACAGAATTTGATTCGGCTGTACAGCCGTTCTGGAGAAAACAGTGATGTTATCCAGCTTATTTCAATTATCATATAGTGACCATGCGGGCAGATCAGTAAATTATTTGAATATTTAGTTGAAAATTTTAGTGTCCCCAACTGAGCAAGCCAAGCCAAAGGCGACAGAGGCAAGGAACCAAAACTCCATCAAGTGGCATAATGGAGAAAAATAAACCTTGGGAGAAACGAGGCTCAGTCGGGGTGCCAGTTCTCCTCTGGCCATCATGCCGTGTCGGTGAGGCAATTATTAGATAGGAATATTCGAAAGATTGGAGTCATCACACCGGAGACGGGTTTATTGAGGATGCCGTTTCAGTGAGGCAATTATTAGATAGGAATATTCGAAAAGATCGGAGTCATTACACCGGAGACGGTATATTGGGATGTCGTGTTGATGAGGCAATTTATTAGATAGGAATATTCGGAAAGATCGGAGTCATCACGCCGGGGACGGGTTTATTGAGGATGCCGTGTCGATGAGGCAATTTCAGTCTAATTGACACGGTCTCTGCAGACACTTCAGGGTTGCGTTGTGGTCATGTCTGGGCGCAGGTCCACCATCTGATCTGGATCCGGCTGACTACAGTAAACCTTGGGATAAACAGAGAGACCAACATTAGCGTAGATGCCATTCTTCTTATGATGTAACGAGTACATCAGGTGTTATGGGAAGTGTTCCCGGTTCCGGCTGACCTAGTTAATGCAGCCTAAAAATCATTTAACTGATTTGAATAATAGAAATTAAAAATGTTTTATGTGTATGCCATAGTAAAGAGATGTGTTTTTAGTCTAGATTTAAACTGACAGAGTGTGTCTGCTTCCCGAACAATGCTAGGAAGACTGTTCCAGAGTTTAGGTGCTAAATAGGAAAAGGATCGACCGCCTGCAGTTGATTTTGATATTCTAGGTATTATCAGCTGGCCAGAATTTTGAGACCGCAATAGACTTGGAGTATAATGTGTTAAGAGCTCGCTCAAGTACTGGGGAGCTAAACCATTTAGTGCTTTGTAAGTAATAAGCAAGATTTTAAATTGATTTTTTAATGAAGCGAGGGAAGAGTTCAGAAGAGAGTAGAAGGAGAGCAGCAGTATGTGTACTGAACAGCAGCTAATGTTAGTGCAGATTACTTGGGTGTTATAAAATAAAACAGTTTAATTAAACACTTTATTTTACTCTAGCCTCAGCCTTTCATATTCTCCTTTCATAGTGTGAGCATCAAGTTGAAGGACGTATCAAATCAAAAGAAGTGATTATCAGCTAATTCTGCTTTTCGGATTAAAAAAAAATATAATGCATATGATTTTTTGCACATTTGCATATGCCTGCCTATGTAGCATAAGCAGCTGTGTTGTGTGCATGTAGAAGACAAGTTTCTGCTCTGCAAAAGTGACCACAGCGATACAACAGCAGACGCATTTACAAAACGCTTATCCATTAAAGATGGGACAGTGCCCACTTTATTTGGAACAACTTGCCCCTCAGAATTAAAACCTGTAAGTATAATTAATTATTAATGTGTTTTGAAAATACGTAGTTTTATATAGTGTAGGTCTCTGGATAACTGGCTAACTCGCGTTATGACGGTCTTACTGAAATACTACTGTAAATCAGCTGTGGGCCACTGTTACCTAAAACTGAGTCTACTTTGAGTAAAGATAAAGGATGGAGCAAGATTTGTTTTACAAGCTTTAATGTTATATCAGTCATTCACGTTAGTGCTGGGCTAACATATGCACTGTTATTGATACAGTTCCCACATGTGCACCGCAATAAATTAGAAAAATACACATGGAGGTTCAGTTAAATAACTAGTTCTTCCAATGTTTCATCAGCGGCTTGCGCTCGGATTGATATGGTAAAATCAACGCCATTGTTACTGTCTTTACAGTGTGTGCAATTGCTTAACTTTAGGGAGTTATGGTGATGGGCTTTTTTTTTTTTCCACTCACGTTGAAAACTGTTGACCAGTCACACCAGACTGGGCCATCTGACCAATCAGAGCAAGGTAGCTCGTGGAAAGGAGGTATTTAGGGAGACTAAATCATCAGACAAGTCGTTTGAGAATCATTGAAAAATGTGGTAATTTGCAATGTATCTTATGAGAAAATTAAAGTATTTTTTTTTTAACCTTTGATGCATGTAAACCTGTTGTATGAATCCTCCAAAACATAATTAGAATTAGGAACCTTTAAAATAGCATAATAGGGGCACTATATACAGTGGGGAGAACAAGTATTTGATACACTGCTGATTTTGCAGGTTTGCCCACTTACAAAGCATGTAGAAGTCTGTAATTTTTATCATAGGTACTCTTCAACTGTGAGTGACGGAATCTAAAACAAAAATCCAGAAAATCACATTGTATGATTTTTAAGTAATTAATTTAAATTTTATTGCATGACATAAGTATTTGATACATCAGAAAAGCAGAACTTAATATTTGGTACAGAAACCTTTGTTTGCAATTACGGAGATCATACGTTTCCTGTAGTTCTTGACCAGGTTTGCACACACTGCAGCAGAGATTTTGGCTCACTCCTCCATACAGACCGTCTCCAGATCCTTCAGGTTTTGGGGCTGTCGCTGGGCAATACGGACTTTCAGCTCCCTCCAAAGATTTTCTATTGGGTTCAGGTCTGGAGACTGGCTAGGCCACTCCAGGACCTTGAGATGCTTCTTACGGAGCCACTCCTTAGTTGCCCTGGCTGTGTGTTTCAGGTCGTTGTCATGCTGGAAGACCCAGCCACGACCCATCTTCAATGCTCTTACTGAGGGAAGGAGGTTGTTGGCCAAGATCTCGCGATACATGGCCCCATCCATCCTCCCCTCAATAAGGTGCAGTCATCCTGTCCCCATTGCAGAAAAGCATCCCCAAAGAATGATGTTTCCACCTCCATGCTTCACGGTTGGGATGGTGTTCTTGGGGTTGTACTCATCCTTCTTCTTCCTCCAAACACGGCGAGTGGAGTTTAGACCAAAAAGCTCTATTTTTGTCTCATCAGACCACATGACCTTCTCCCATTCCTCCTCTGGATCATCCAGATGGTCATTGGCAAACTTCAGACGGGCCTGGACATGCGCTGGCTTGAGCAGGGGGACCTTGTGTGCGCTGCAGGATTTGAATCCATGACGGCGTAGTGTGTTACTAATGGTTTTCTTTGAGACTGTGGTCCCAGCTCTTTTCAGGTCATTGACCAGGTCCTGCCGTGTAGTTCTGGGCTGATCCCTCACTTTCACTCACCGAGGGAGATTGACCGTCATCTTGAACTTCTTCCATTTTCTAATAATTGCGCCAACAGTTGTTGCCTTCTCACCAAGCTGCTTGCCTATTGTCCTGTAGCCCATCCCAGCCTTGTGCAGGTCTACAATTTTATCCCTGATGTCCTTACACAACTCTCTGGTCTTGGCCATTGTGGAGAGGTTGGAGTCTGTTTGATTGAGTGCGTGGACAGGTGTCTTTTATACAGGTAACGAGTTCAAACAGGTGCAGTTAATACAGGTAATGAGTGGAGAACAAGAGGGCTTCTTAAAGAAAAAATAACAGGTCTGTGAGAGCAGGAATTCTTACTGGTTGGTAGGTGATCAAATACTTATGTCATGCAATAAAATGCAAATTAATTATTTAAAAATCATACAATGTGATTTTCTGGATTTTTGTTTTAGATTCAGTCTCTCACAGTTGAAGAGTACCTATGATAAAAATTATAGACCTCTACATGCTTTGTAAGTAGGAAAACCTGCAAAATTGGCAGTGTATCAAATACTTGTTCTCCCCACTGTATTTTTGATTTTGTCAGATCAGTTCCTACTGCAGTTAATCCTCAGAGAAGCTCCTCCCACATCAATCACATCATCAGTGAAGCTCCTCCCACATCCGTTCACCAATAAATGCTGGAATATTCCCATCAGGCTACAAGTGAAGACGAGCATCAAAGCATCAGGAAGAGCTGAAATCTGCAAAGACTGAGTTTATTAAAGAGGACAGTGAGAACATGAGTGATCCAGAACCTGCAGAATGAAACACACTGAAGATCCTGAAGAACAAAGAAGTTGGTGTTTATTCTTCATTCATTCATGATGGTGGAGAACATTCATGTTAGAAAGATTCCAGCGCTTCAGCACATTTAGATATACAGTTAAACCATGAAATGGTACAAAATGTTCTTGTTTGTTTGTTTTCAACAAATGGTCAGTTGTGGAAGGTTTATAAACTTGTATACTAAGTACTAATACTTGTATACTTAAGTCTAGTGTGACCGGCTCTTAAAGGGGTCATGAACTGGCTTTTGAAAAAAAAATGTATACTGTTGTCTAAGGTCAACTTATGACGTTTGAGTGGTTTTTACATTCAAAAACATAATGAATAAGTAATAGGCTATTTCTACCCTGGTTTTGAGCCTCTCTCATGGAACACTTGGTTTTTATGGGCGAGCCGCATTGAAGACTTGGAAGTAAACGCCCACTGCTATGATTGGATAAGATCTGCATATTATAATGAGTACCGGCTCCCCCGCGAGTACACGTGAGGGATTGTTTTGAAAGCGTGTGGAGAAACGGCAACCGGAATGATTCGCCAACAGGACTCGCAAAATGTCTTTATCAAACAAACACAATGATTTATCTCTCATCCACCTGCGATTAATTGGAATGTCATTTTTTTATTACTTGGCCCGCCCGATCGGTGGATATAACTGTGAATCGTGCATCACTAACACACACACAAGCCTCACTGCAGTCAGACAAATCAAAGCATGATCAAAACTTCCGCGATTTGTATTTTTTCTTCAAATATCAAGTCAAGAGAGTGAACAAGGCACACTAAGAAAGGAATGTTATTTCACTATTTAAGATTCACCGGCCTGCCGACGGGCTTACATTTTGGTAGCCTGTCTGGAAAACACATAGCCTTTGCGAGCCTTGGCCCATACATGTTCTAGTCTGATCACGAATTGCAGTACAATGAACCAACAACACCTCAAATAAAGGATTCTCCAGCCTGTGACAGCGTGCTAAGGTATGTTCAGACACATACACATAATCAATAGATATCAAACGATCTGTAACAATGCAATACTATCACATAAAATTTTTTTTTACTCACATTAGTGTGTTACTTCATTCATTCAATCTCATCTCATCCTGTTTACAAACGAATCTGCGGTGAAATGAAGGAACAAACGCGCAATGTCTTAACCATATTCATTAAAAATAAAGTTCATCCATGCATTCATAATATTGGAATCCGAATGAAGCTTATGCGGTATGTTTATTGCTTGGAAGTTCGATCCAGTTTAGCTCCACGTAGGCCTATAATCAGTGGGCGGGGCTACAGAATCAGGCGTTCTTCTTCTGTTGAGGCGGCGTTTCACCACACTCTGACGTCACAGCTTGGCACATTCATAATTTATAAAAATGCTTCAAAATGATCATAATATTTTATAGCAGTTGTCTATTACATCACTTTTATGTTTTTTCACTTCATTCTCTTTTTGAATTATTCTCATTTTCACTTTTCTCTTTTTGAATTATTTTGATGTACTGAAAATAAAATAAAAATTTCTTTGATTTCAGACCTGATGGAAGAGAACGAGGAGAGTGAAGAACTGAGTGAAGGGGAGGAGGAACATCATGTCAAACCTGGAGAAAAACCTTTGAGTCACTCAAAGACTAAAGAGACATTTATAAAGAAAAGAAGAGCCAAGAAATCTACAACATGCACTCAAGTGTGGAAAGAGTTTCTCAAAGAAATGTGGTCTTGAGCTTCACATGAGAATCCACACTGGAGAGAAGCCGTTCACATGTGATCAGTGTGGAAAGAGTTTCACACAAAAACAAAATCTTACGAAACACATGAAAATCCACAGAGAAGCCGTTCTCATGTGATCAATGTGGGACCAGCTTCACACTAAAAGTACATCTTAATCAGCACATGACGATCCACTCTGGAGAGAAGCTGTTCACATGCGATCAGTGTGGGAAGAGTTTTCTATACAAACAAAGTCTTGAGGGTCACATGAGAGTTCATGCTGGACAGCAGCTGTTCACCTGTGATCAATGTCCGAAGAGCTTCACACAAAAAATACACCTTAAGATTCACATGAGGATCCACACTGGAGAGAAGCCGCACGCATGCGATAAATGTGCTAAGAGTTTCACGACTTCAGCACACCTTAAGAATCATATGAGGATTCACACCGGAGAAAAGCCTTTCATGTGTGATCAGTGTGAAAAGAGATTCTCAAACAAACACAATCTTGATCATCACTTGAGAGTTCACACTGGAGAGAAGCCATTCACGTGTGATCAATGTGGGAAGAGCTTCGTGAAATCTGATACACTTAAAAGACACATGAGGATCCACACCGGAGAGAAGCCATTCTCATGTGATAAGTGTGGGAAGAGTTTCATGGATTTAGGACACCTAAAGAATCACATGAGAATCCACACCGGAGAAAAGCCATTCATGTGTGATTAGTGTGAAAAGAGATTCTCAAACAAACACAATCTTGTGCTTCACATGAGGATCCACATCCAGAGAGAGGAGGTTCTCATGTGATCACTGCGGGAAAACATTTCTTAGGGCATCCCACCTGAAGACACACCTGACAGTTCGTACAAAGGAGAAGCCACATTCATGTTCTGTGTGTGGAAAGAGATTTTCCACTGCTGTCCAGTTTAAAAGTACATCAGAAAATTCACACTGGTGTGAGAGAGTACATGTGCTTTGAGTGTGAGAAGACTTTTATTTCAGCGAGCCATTTAAAACAGCATCAGAGAATTCACACTGGAGAAAAAACCTTACAAGTGTTCACACTGTGACGAGATTCAGTCTGTCATCTAATCTGAAAACACACGAGAGGATTCACACCGGAGAGAAGCCGCACACGTGTGATCAGTGTGGAAAGAGTTTTGCTTTTAAAAGTCACCTGAAGATATACATGAGGATCCATGCAGTGGATAAACCACATCACCACAGTCTGAAATTACGGTAAGTAGTTCTTCTTTAGTAGCAATAAAGTCTCTTCTGTGTAAGTTAGTCACAGCCAAATCTCTCCTCTCCACCTGTAGCTGGTGATGGTGAGGAGAGACCCCTGATGTGATTGTAATGCCGAGTTCACACTGCCCGATTTTAGCCCCGATTTTGACTCACTGACAGGTTTTGCGACGTCGCAGACAAATGCCCGAAATCATAGGCAAATCGGTGCTCGTTCACGCGAGTGACAATTACACAGTGTGAATTATAAGACACAATCTGAGAGAATTGCAGATGAGCCGCCAACGCCCTTGAGATATTTTGTTGGTTGATCTCTCATCATGTCTGTTGTAAATGAAACTTGTTTGTTTTTGGCAGAACTATCAGAAAGCATCTGGAAGGAGAGGACATAGAGAACGCCAGAGATCCAGAACCTGCAGAATGAAACGTCATGAGACTGAAGAACAAAGGTGTTGGTGTTTATTCTTCATTCCTCATTTATTCATCATGAGACTGAACAACATGCTGATGCTCACCACATTTACATTGTTTCAGGTCGAGAAAGGATTCACACTGGAGAGAAACACATCAGAGTTTGATCAACGTTTGTGTCGGAGACTCCTTGTCTATGGAAGAGAATTTATGCCAGGCAAAAATGCAATCATTGCAGTGTTTAACCAGTGTTTGTTAAGAAACACTTACATGAAATCCATTTTATGTGTTCCATTCCACATCCATTTTAAGGTATTCCACTAAGACTTGTAGCAGGATTTTTTTGGGCACCTCAGTAAAATTGCTGGGTCTTACCTGGCCACCCCTGAAAAAAAGTTCTGGCTTCGCCCCTGACTCTTTCCCCGCCATTGACGGAAATTTCCGGCTTTACTGTTGCTGTTAATAATATCACGCCCGTTAGCTACCTTAATGTTTGTTTAATTTTGTTTTCTTCTGTTTTGATGCCAGGTAGGGAGTTAGTGTATAATTATGTTGTTAATTTTTTTTTCTTTGTGCAGTTTAGTTAGAGGTTTTGCTCTCCAGGCAAATCACTTTTTGTTTTGGCTATGCCCACTCCTGAAGCCATTGCTTCACTTTTAAGTTGTTAGTTTTGAATACCTTGTTTTATTTTGTTCTACAAGCTGTAAATAAAATACTGAAGCCAATTTGGTCTTTATATCGTGCGATTCTGAACTTTATAACACTCAACTGCTAATTTATATCACACAATTCTGACTTTATTACTCGCAATTGCAAGAAAAAAAATCTGAATTGAGATAAAAAGTCACAATTAACTTTATTATTTTAGCTTCCATACTAAACTCACACGGGACATAACAAAATTGGGGGCTTGTCTGTTCCTTGGTTTGTTAAAATGTAAAAATTGGGAATCGTTCATTCATTTATTGATTTTGAGAAACAATATTTCTTTGTTTGATAACCTGATTTTTTTTATAGTCAGTTTTAAAGTCGTCATAAAAACAAAATTGACCTTATTTACGTTTTTAGCACACATTACTAATCTTGTCGTGAGTAATTAATCAGTTTGACGGCTTGGGTTGAAAATGCTTAACTAAGTCTGCTGTGAGCGAGGGATGGAGAGGAGGTGTGCTAAAGTAAAACTCCGTCCTCTATTCAATATTCCGTTTCACTTGGAAATACATCACAACACTGAAGTGAAGTAGGTTTCAACTTCCGTTTCCAAGGAAGGTTTAAATTAGAATTAGTGCGGGTGAGGAAGCGTAAGCATTATTGGTGGGTATGTAATTTGATTTGGTCATGTTTACTTTGTCTCAGACAGTAGAGGAGTTTGATAGGCGTAAAAAGAAAGATCTGCTTGTGGTTGCAGACTTTTTAAATATTCCTGTCAACAAGGAGGCAAAAAAAACTATGTATCAAAGATGAGTTGTACTGGAAGCTTGTCCAAGCAGGTATTTTGCCCGCTGAGTCTGACGTGTGTGGGAAAGCTGAGTCGGTATAATCAATTTCCTGGTAAAGGAAGTGATTCGAGTTCTGATAATTTTATCGCACTTCGTCTAAAAGAATTAGTTCTCAAACTAAAGAAACAGGAGCATGAAACTAAGCTGTTAAAGCTGAGAGCTCTGGAGATTGAGACGGATTGAGATATTAAGCTCCGAAGGCTGGATGTTGAAGCCTAGGCACTTTGCAGTAGGCCGGTAAGTACATAAAATTGGTCCCTCTCTTTTGTGAAGGTGAAGTGGACGCGTACTTACTGCATTTGATTGCATTGCTACAAAATTGAACTGGCCAAAGGCATTGTGGGCTCTTTGGTGCTGTGCAATATTGCTGGCCAAGCTCAAGAGGTGTGTGCGGCTTTGCCAGTCGAGAGCTCGTTAGATTATGACACTGTTAAGTCTGCGGTGCTCAGAGCATATGAATTGCCCCCCGAAGCGTATAGGCAAAAGTTTAGGCTGTGTTCGAAGCTGCCTAGTCAAACTTTCACAGAGTTCTTGAGAGAAAAGCAGGTACTGTTCATGACCTCAAGGTTAGATTATTGTAATGTTCTACTGGGTGGTTGCCCTCCACACTTAATAAATAAACTCCAGTTGGTCCAAAATGCAGCAGCTAAAGTTCTTACTAGAACCAGGAAGTATGACCATATTAGCCTGGGTCTGTCAACACTGCATTGGCTCCCTATTAAACATCGTATCAATTTTAAAATCTTATTAATTACTTACAAAGAACTAAATGGTTTAGCTCCCCAGTACTTGAGCGAGCTCTTAACACATTATACTCCATCACATCTATTGCGGTCTCAAAACTCTGGCTAGTTTATAATACCTAGAATATCAAAATCATAGTATATCAAAATCAACTGCTGGCGGTCGATCCTTTTCCTATTTAGCACCTAAACTGTGGAACAGTCTTCCTAGCATTGTTCGGGAAGCAGACACACTCTGTCAGTTTAAATCTAGACTAAACACGCATCTCTTTAACCTGGCATACACATAACACATTATCAATTTTTATTATTCAAATCATGTAAAATGATTGTTAGGCTGCGTAAATTAGGTAGGCCGGAACCGGTAACACTTCCTATAACATCCAATGTACTTGTTACATCATAAAACGAATGGCATCTACGCTAATGTTGGTCTCTCTGTTTATCCCAAGGTTTACTGCAGTCAGCCGGATCCAGATCAGATGGTGGACCTGCGCCTAGACACGACCACAATGCAGCCCTGAAGTGTCAGCAGAGACCCTGTCAACTAGACTCTCCCCTGCAAAGGCCTCAACACAACAAAAGTTTTTTCTCTGTACAGATGAAAACATTATCAACTCCCGATTCCTGTTCACACGGATCCGCTGAAATGACCAAAATACTGTATTATGCATGCCAGACAAGTAATTGGCAATGTCACTTTGTAAAGAAAGACTATGCGCCCACGCACATACGCATTCAAACACGTATGCCTATAGACTAAACGCATAATACGCATGTGCATGCCATCACAGTTTTCACAGATTCACGTTTTGAAATTTATCTTTGTTGAATTAATTTCCTGTTATCACTGTAAAGCTGCTTGGAAACAATCTCTGTTGTTAAAAGCAATATATAAATGAAGGTGACGACTTGATTTAAACAAACAAATGGTGAGTAAGCTTGCTGAGATGGCAGTTTTAGCAGATGAGTATTTGCTTACACACAGAACTGTCTTTACTTCTGTGTGTCCTGTTAAATCTTCATCAGAGGAGGAGAAGGTAGCTTGTCAGTGGCTAATGCTGTTAAACTGGTTTTGCAAGGCTCAAAGAAAAATCAGGCTAAGCGGGTATGTTTTTACCGTCTCGACCCAAGACACCTTATCGTTTTTGGAACCAGCTGCTGTTAAGTCTTAGGGCCATATTTACTAAACGGCAAATTAGCGTATGCAATTCCATAAAAGCGCCAATAGGAGTGGACAGTTCTGTGCGTGATCTACTGATGAACACAGATGCAGCCAGATCATTTCCATAACGACCAGCGCAATCTACCCGTTAGCATCTGGTTTAAGACGCGGTAAATAATGGCACAAACACCAGTAAATTGACGAGTGCAAACCTTAGTAAATCACCTTTCGTGATTCATTTAAATACTCTCCTCCCATGAATTTTGCGCCTGAAAGGGAAATTCCTACAAATGCATATGCAATAAGGTCAGCCACAAAAATAACCCTGTCCACGCCTTTACAGCGCTAATTTATCACTGCGTGTCTTTAATAAATCCTGACAGTCATTTTTTTTGCGCTGGCGCAAACTGATAGTAAATTTGGCCCTAAGAGTAATACCATAAGTGTATTATCCGAGTACTTTCAGTCCATTTGTAATGAGGAGCTCAGTAGCTCTCTCTGAGGAATCTGACTTTAAATCAATCCTGATGTTCAGAGACACAGGAGCAGCCCAGTCTATAATTCTGGACAGCGCGCTTCCGTTCTCTCTCGATTCAAACACTGATTCTGAGATCGAATTGGGCTGCATCTCAATTCTGCTGCATAGCATTCATCTAAAGTCTGATCTTGTTTCGGGTCTCGTGAACTTTGGCGTGCATTCACAACTGCCTGTCGAAGGGGTAAGCATGATTTTAGGAAATTATTTAGCAGGTGGCAAAGTCTTTCATTCTTCAATTGTGTCTGAAAAGCCTGATTGGTCTGCTCAAGCCGATCTTGTTAGGCAGTTTCCTGCTGCTTTCCCGGCGTGTGCCGTCACTCGTGCTCAGTCAGAGCAATTTGAAAATGTGATCTCTGATTCTTTTCTGTTCTCACCACCAGATTTACAACAATCCCTGATTCCAACGTTAAGTTTTGGATGGAACCAGTCAGAACACAGGAGAAGACATGTTTAAGACAATATATGTTTTTTCTTTGCTTCCCCTTTGTTAGTCTGTGTATTGTATTCATACTCTTGTGTAACATTTATTTCTGGTTTTGAGCAAGGTTTCTGTGAGCTGTGCTTTTATTGTGACATTACATGTTTCCCATCGTGTTTTCAGAGCTGTGATATCACTGATGAGGTTTGGAAACGTTACTCATGTTAGCCAGATCAGACTGATGATGGCTGTGGACTCTGTTGGTAGTTCCTCTTCTCTCTTTTAGCAGGTTGCTTCATAGAGTTGAATTCTGTGTCAGTCTCAACATCTCAACTATAAAAGCTGATGAGGATCGGGACATTCATGCTAGACTTTATGAGTCTCTACACATTAAGTCATGGCATTGCTGAACCATTTGTACTGAGGGGCTGATGATGTTAAACACAAGGGAAGACGGACAGAAACAGAAAATGTCTGATAAGTGTGATCTGTGTCTGCTGGGACTGGTCATTCTCTGCTCACTTCTCACAGGTAAACACATTTCTACATGTTCTTTAAACTCCTGTAAAAGAGTTAAATATAAATATACATACATAGAAATGTTCTACTAGAGCTGGTCTGGCATGGAGTCTGGGAATGTGTTAGTTTGGACATGCTTTATTCTTCCTGACATTCATGTTCTGATTTAAGAGCCACTGTCACATTTGTAAATACTGTTTTATTCCTGAATGACTGACATTTGACCCTGAGAATGTCCTGTTGTCACAGGGGTTTGTTTGTAGTTTCATTTATTAATATATACCATAATGATCACTCAAATATACTGTGTTTCAAGCACCAGTGGAGTGAACGAGACTCATGTGTTTGTCAGTTCTGGTGAAAATGTCCGTCTGCTCTGTAATAATGCTCTTTCTGACTGCAACTCAACTACATGGAACGATGACAGACATTCAGTTGCAAATGAACTGATTCATTTGGGGATAAAGAAGATCGACACAGAGAGACATGAGAGACTGAGTCTGGGGTCTGACTGCTCTCTGAACATCAACAACGTCACAAAAGAAGATCATGGATCTTACACCTGCCGCCAATTTGTGAATGACAAACAACAAGGACCTGATGCACGTGTTTTTCTGCATGTTCTTCATGGTGAGTTTGTGATTATGTGGTCAATTTAAAAAGGAAAAAATCTCCCTTTAAACTCATATGATTATTGAAACGTCTTCTGTTCTGTTTCAGTCTCTCCATCATCATCATCAGAGACTGAGATCAGTCCAGGCCCCTCTTTGACTCTCTCCTGTTATTTGTATTCAGTCTCTTGTAATATTTTGGTCCATTCTGAGGGATGTCAGCTGTTGTGGGTGAATCAGGCTGGTGTTGATCTTCAGACAGACTCCAGATATCAGATATCAGCTCGAGGAGACTGTATTAGGACTCTGACTACAACACTCCTGATAGAAGATCACAACAGAGAGTGGAGATGTGAAGTTACTCAGGAAAATCAACTCAAGACCTCAGTCACATACACTGTCAAGTATTCAGGTGAGAACCATCTCATGAATCATTGTTAGAAGACTCTCTGTTAGACGTGCTACATATAATGATCGATAATGCTAGAGTTATCTTGTGTGTTAACTGTTATTAAAATATGATTGTAATCTACAGTATGATCTGGGGCGCTTCCTCCAAGGAGGCAAGGGAGGCAGTGTTTCCTCAAAAATAATCACAACCGAAATATTAGAGAATGTGTAAAAGTCACTGGTTTTTTATAAAGTAACACAGTGTCTAACAAACCAAGATACAGAGGGACGCTTGCCTCCTCTGATCCCATTCACTTTTAACAGACCCCCTAATGCATGCGGTGAGTTTTATGGGGAGTAATTGAGAATGAATGGGGAATATGATTGGTTTGTGCGATAAATCCCTTCTTTTTTGTGTGCCTTCTTGAATCGAATGATGGTTTTAATAGGAAGACTAATTAAAAAGTAAGTAAACAACTCTGCCAGATATCACCGCTTTGTCATGCCAAAATCAAACTTGAAATGGCCTGAAAACATGATGACTGGGGGGGATTTTAGTGAGCAATCAGCGTAAGAAAATTAAAGGCACATCTTCATGTCTGTGCCCAGTGTGTACAATGACCGCTGAAAATAAGTTGACTATTAAAAAGAAAAGTTGAACATTAGTTCACAAATAATATATATTGTTTAAATTATTACTGCCTTTAGTTGTTATTTTGGAATAAATGTAAAAATGCATAAAAACTCGACTTGATGAATTTTATACTTGGTTCTATTTAAAACCAAGTATAAATTTCATCATTACATAGTGTAAAAATACAAAATAGTATTGTATTTGGTCTCTCTTTTTTTATGCAATGTTTATTTAACCAGGAAAATTAAGTGTAACAGGGACATAAATTTACATTTCATATAAAAGAAAACCCCACCGCACACCATTGAATATGAATCATCTGAATTAACATTCATCCTTTACAGCTGAAGATGATTCATCGATGATTCCAGCCCAAGGAATATTCAAATGTATGTCCTGTACAGTCTGTTTTAATGAAACGTCTAGAATAATGATGTCTGCAGTTCACTGTGATTCGCTGAACTCAAAGTAGAAACGGCTTCATGTGATCATTTGCAGTGTAAACATTTAATGATGAATGAACACAAACCAACAATGTATCACTGTGTATTGAAGATCAAGTATTCAAATACAGGGTCCATGACATATTCATAATTTCTGTGATGTGATGCTGCAGATGATGCTGTTTTTATGTTGAATTATGTTTGAACTGAACTAACAGACGTGATCCACAGATCCATCAGAAACTGATGTCAGTGTGACTGCTGGATCATTAATCAGAGGTACGACGCGTTCATTTATTCTCACAGCTTTATAACATTCAAACTATCAGTCAGTCTGTGAATGTTCATAGTTGAATCCCCTTGACTTCAGTTTCTCCTCTTCCTCTCATGTTTCCTGCAGTGATTGTGTGTATTGTTGAGATCGCAGTGTTTGCTGCTCCTACTGTGATTCTTCTTCAGATCGTCTGTGCAAGAAGAGCTGGTGAGTTTGAGCCGCACACAATCTGATCATTCACACTCTTCTGATCTGGATCAATCTACAGTCATGATAAAAACACACACAAGAGGTCAGTGAATGGCTTTATTTTGAATTATATTTGAATTATACCTATATAAACTAATAATGAAATGATTCATTCATGTGTATAATAATTCATCTAACTTTATTCTGGTTAGTTCAGACCATCTAATTCTGGCCAAGCCCCGCCCTTTCAGACACAAAGGGGCCAATGGAAACTGGATATGGTGAGCAGCCAATCAGATTGGGCTGATGTCAGCTCCAGTTATAGTAATTAGCTCACATACTGTACATTCATTTTATAAAAATTTAAATCAAATTTAGTTCAGATGAATGTTAGAAACTAAATAGTTTGTTTTAAATTTATTTACAGTTTATTAAACAGGCTGAACTTGTGCTATTGTTAATTTAAAAGAGTTGAATGTTATGCAACGGCCCAGAGGAAGTCATCAGAATGATTCAGAATCCACAGCCGTCATCAGTCTAAACTGGTTTCAGAGATGATCATTATGTTAATGGAGATTATGAAATCATCATCATCATACAGACTATTTCATAATCCCCATTAAATCAAACAAACTCAGTTGAGTCTCTATGAAATTTTACAGTGACGTTTTGAGGTTTGGAAACATGTTACTAAGAACTTAGTTTTAAGTCTCTTATCCCATACGGAAATGTAATATATGTACATATATGTCCCTATATCTGAGTAGTGATGTCATATTGTTTCATATAAGACAATACATTATTAGCACCTATATACATCCTCACAATATATGAAGATATAGGTTTATACCATGTATGAAATACCCATAGAAGAATTATTATATATTCATATATTAAAATAATTTATATGATTACTTTTTATATGGTACTGTATGTTAATGCCATATATGTAAACAATATACAGTGGGGAGAACAAGTATTTGATACACTGCCGATTTTGCAGGTTTTCCTACTTACAAAGCATGTAGAAGTCTGTAATTTTTATCATAGGTACTTTTCAACTGTGAGAGACGGAATCTAAAATCCAGAAAATCACATTGTATGATTTTTAAATAATTAATTTGCATTTTATTGCATGACATAAGTATTTGATCACCTACCAACCAGTAAGAATTCCAGCTCTCACAGACCTGTTAGTTTTTCTTTAAGAAGCCCTCTTGTTCTCCACTCATTACCTGTATTAACTGCACCTGTTTGAACTCGTTACCTGTATAAAAGACACCTGTCCACACACTCAATCAAACAGACTCCAACCTCTCCACAATGGCCAAGACCAGAGAGCTGTGTAAGGATTAAAATCCTGCAGCGCACGCAAGGTCCCCCTGCTCAAGCCAGCGCATGTCCAGGCCCGTCTGAAGTTTGCCAATGACCGTCTGGATGATCCAGAGGAGGAATGGGAGAAGGTCATGTGGTCTGATGAGACAAAAATAGAGCTTTTTGGTCTAAACTCCACTCGCCGTGTTTGGAGGAAGAAGACGGATGAGTACAACCCCAAGAACACCATCCCAACCGTGAAGCATGGAGGTGGAAACATCATTCTTTGGGGATGCTTTTCTGCAAAGGGGACAGGACGACTGCACGGTATTGAGGGGAGGATGGATGGGGCCATGTATCGCGAGATCTTGGCCAACAACCTCCTTCCCTCAGTAAGAGCATTGAAGATGGGTCATGGCTGGGTCTTCCAGCATGACAACGACCCGAAACACACAGCCAGGGCAACTAAGGAGTGGCTCCGTAAGAAGCATCTCAAGGTCCTGGAGTGGCCTAGCCAGTCTCCAGACCTGAACCCAATAGAAAATCTTTGGAGGGAGCTGAAAGTCCGTATTGCCCAGCGACAGCCCCGAAACCTGAAGGATCTGGAGAAGGTCTGTATGGAGGAGTGGGCCAAAATCCCTGCTGCAGTGTGTGCAAACCTGGTCAAGAACAAGGGTTTTTGTTTTAGATTCCGTCACTCACAGTTGAAGAGTACCTATGATAAAAATTACAGACTTCTACATGCTTTGTAAGTGGGCAAACCTGCAAAATCAGCAGTGTATCAAATACTTGTTCTCCCCACTGTAAGTCTAATTTATATATGTAAGTTTATTTAAACAACATATATGCAAACATTCAGTATGCTTATATAGGATTTTATATGGATTTATATAGTTATAGTTATAGTATACCACATATAAAATACCTATAGTAAAATTTGTATATATGCATATATTACAGATATTTATATAATGAATTTCTATATTGTACTGTGCAGTATGTTAAGATCATATATGTAAACAATATATATTTGTAATAGTTTATATTTGTAAATAGTTTATTTAAACATATGCAAACATGTTGTATGCTCATAGAATTCTCTTATTCATTTTGGGCAGTCTAACACTGTCAAATTGTTTTTAATTTTGTTTGAAATTGGATCACATGAGTAACTGCAAAATATGGTTGACGGCAAATGTTCATAACTTGTATTAAAATATATGTAGGCTAACAAATATATGAAGCCATGTTTAATAAAGTATATTTGTATAATTATGCAATTCATATACTACATAATACAAAAGAATATGAGACAGACATTCTGAACATGTATTTTACATATAAATTTTGTCAGGGTTCTGTTACTTAGATAAGGTTTTATTCTTGGTTTGATGACAGCTCTGACACTCCTTTTGTCTTGCGGGTTTGAGTTTGCTCAGATAATGCGCTCTTCTGTCTGTGTGAATTGCTTTGTGTGGTGTTTGGATCCTGGCATTTCATTCTAGTTTGGTTTTGGTTCAGGCTTTGGACATTAATGCTCCATATGTTTTTCACCCCCGTTGTGAGCGTACATTATGAGCATTCGCTCGGTCTCGTGTGAGCATGTAGTTTTGCTTGGGCAGTATACACTCTTTTGTCCATGTGTTGTGTATTTGTTTAGCATGCAGCTCGTGCTCATCATCAGCCGCGTACTTTCATGTTTTATTCTGTGTAGCATGTAATGGTTACCCTGTTACAGGGCTGAAAATTTTCATCCTGTCCTCTAGAAAGCAACAAAGGGAGGAAGTGGTTTTAAGGTTGCGAGTAGCATAGAGGAGAGGCATGGCGATGGAGTATAGCTGAAAATGCCTGGAATCACATTGTTTTTGAGGAGTTAAGTAAATTGTACATTCTAATGCTCTAGAATCTTATTTAAATGCACAGTTTTATGTACCCATAAAAATGTTAATTCATAGTGTTTGGAAGTTTGCAGAGAAGCTCACAGAGGACTCTGTTATGGGGCGTGAGTGCGCTGATACCTACTTCTTACCTGTGTTGGATTGTGCCAGTGCCTTACCTAGGATTTAGGATTGTATATCTTAATTGCCTGCTGGGACATTACAAAGACTGGGACTTCTACAAGATTCAGATAAAAGACTTGCATTGCAGAGTGTGTAGCCTTTACCCTCTACGGCATTTTGAATTGTTTGGTACACTTTTTTGCTGGTTTTTATTTATTTGTGTATCACTTTAGTATTTTGGGTTTGAGTTTGATTTACTGTTTATTTGTTTACTTTCAGTATTGAGCTCTGTTATTCACAATGCTGTCTTGGATTTCATCCATGTGCAAATTATTACTATGTTATCATTCAGTGATTCAATAGATACAATTTATTTTCACTCCCTCATTGAGACTCTTACAGTTATTTTGAACACAAACTATTGGCAAAAGTGAATTCCCCTTTTATGTGGCTTATTGTATAAAAAAACTAAGACGAGCCAGTTACAAGCATGAAGGGGTTTGTTTTTTTTTATTGTTTATTTTTGAAGTCTAATAAAAATCTCATATATGTGCATTTATGTTTTTACTCTATATGAGCATATTAGGACATTTCATATACAAACCCGATTCCAAAAAAGTTGGGACACTGTACAAATTGTGAATAAAAAAGGAATGCAATAATTTACAAATCTCATAAACTTATATTTTATTCACAATAGAATATAGATAACATATCAAATGTTGAAAGTGAGACATTTTGAAATGTCATGGCAAATATTGGCTCATTTTGGATTTCATGAGAGCTACACATTCCAAAAAAGTTGGTACAGGTAGCAATAAGAGGCCGGAAAAGTTAAATGTACATATAAGAAACAGCTGGAGGACCAATTTGCAACTTATTAGGTCAATTGGCTCTCAGAAGTCAAGATGGGCAGAGGATCACCAATTCCCCCAATGCTCCGGCCAAAAATAGTGGAGCAATATCAGAAAGGAGTTTCGCAGAGAAAAATTGCAAAGAGTTTGAAGTTATCATAATCTACAGTGCATAATATCATCCAAAGATTCAGAGAATCTGGAACAATCTCTGTGCGTAAGGGTCAAGGCCGGAAAACCATACTGGATGCCCGTGATCTTCGGGCCCTTAGACGGCACTGCATCACATACAGGAATGCTACTGTAATGGAAATCACAACATGGGCTCAGGAATACTTCCAGAAAACATTGTCGGTGAACACAATCCACCGTGCCATTCGCCGTTGCCGGCTAAAACTCTATAGGTCAAAAAAGAAGCCATATCTAAACATGATCCAGAAGCACAGGCGTTTTCTCTGGGCCAAGGCTCATTTAAAATGGACTGTGGCAAAGTGGAAAACTGTTCTGTGGTCAGACCAATCAAAATTTGAAGTTCTTTTTGGAAAACTGGGACGCCATGTCATCCGGACTAAAGAGGACAAGAACAACCCAAGTTGTTATCAGCGCTCAGTTCAGAAGCCTGCATCTCTGATGGTATGGGGTTGCATGAGTGTGTGTGGCATGGGCAGCTTACACATCTGGAAAGGCACCATCAATGCTGAAAGGTATATCCAAGTTCTAGAACAACATATGCTCCCATCCAGACGTCGTCTCTTTCAGGGAAGACCTTGTATTTTCCAACATGACAATGCCAGACCACATACTGCATCAATTACAACATCATGGCTGTGTAGAAGAAGGATCCGGGTACTGAAATGGCCAGCCTGCAGTCCAGATCTTTCACCCATAGAAAACATTTGGCGCATCATAAAGAGGAAGATGCGACAAAGAAGACCTAAGACAGTTGAGCAACTAGAAGCCTGTATTAGACAAGAATGGGACAACATTCCTATTCCTAAACTTGAGCAACTTGTCTCCTCAGTCCCCAGACGTTTGCAGACTGTTATAAAAAGAAGAGGGGATGCCACACAGTGGGAAACATGGCCTTGTCCCAACTTTTTTGAGATCTGTTGATGCCATGAAATTTAAAATCAACTTATTTTTCCCTTAAAATGACACATTTTCTCAGTTTAAACATTTGATATGTCATCTATGTTGTATTCTGAATAAAATATTGAAATTTGAAACTTCCACATCATTGCATTCTGTTTTTATTCATAATTTGTACAGTGTCCCAACTTTTTTGGAATCGGGTTTGTATGAGACATATGTCAAAATATGTATTATACATACATAAACATATATAATATATGGGATAAATGTATATGTCAATATATGGAATTGTTCCAATTTCTAATAGGTTTCATATGTTTTTTTCTTTATATGAGCATTTATTGCATATATTGATATTTCATATAAGTACATATATTACATTTCAGTATGCGATGACATCCTACAAGGCGTTGATTCTGTAAGCTGTGTTGTTCTACTTTTGTTAGATCTTACCACGGTATTTGATACAGTCAAGCATACTATTCTCATTGATCGTCTTAGGGATCAGGTTGGTTTTGGAATTGGTTTTCTTTGTATTTGAAAGATAGGACCTTTTCAGTCAGTTTAGGGGATTATTCTTCTGCTGTTGCCCCTCTTGTGTGTGGGGTTCCTCAGGGTTCTATCCTGGGACCTGTTTTCTTTTTCCCTTTATATGCTCCCTCTAGGTTCTATTTTTGGGAAATTGGGATTCGCTCATCTGTATGCGGATGATTTTCAAATTTATTTACCACTGAAACATGGGCATAAATGTGCCATTCAGTCCCTGCATGAATGTTTGACTGAGGTTAAGTGCTGGTTGGTGAATAACTTCCTCCAACTGAATAAGCATAAGACAGATGATTTTATTTGTAAACAAGGGGTGTGTAGAGGATGTTTATGACTGCCTGTGATCGGGCATTCTCTGTTGCAGCTCCTAGGCTCTGGAATGACCTTCCTCTGTCTCTAAAATCTTCTCCTAGATTGGGTGTATTTCAGAGTGCACTTAAAACTTATTTGTTTTCTTTAGCATTTGAAAATGCTTAGTAACTCGTGCATGTCATATTGTTTGCATTGTTTTTTTTTTTGTTTTTTTTTTGTATCTTTCTGTACAGCACTTTGGTTCCACTTGTGGTGTTGAAAGTGCTCTATAAATAAAGTTGAGTTAAGTTGATAACAATGAAAACTAACGCCATGCTTCCTAATAATATCTCCCAGTGGTAGCATGTACAGGGTGAAAAGCAACGGTCCTAGCACTGAGCCCTGCGGTACTCCATACTGAACTTGTGATCGGTGTGACATCTCTTCATTTACTGCTACACACTGATAGCGGTCAGATAACTATGATTTAAACCAGGCCAATGCAATTTGACTAATGCCAACATAATTTTCGAGTCTATTTAAAAGAATGTTGTGGTTGATAGTATCGAATGCAGCGCTAAGATCGAGTAACACTAACAGAGAGATACAACCACGATCAGATGATAAGAGTAAATCATTTGTTACTCTGATGAGAGCAGTCTCAGTATTATAAAACAGTCTTAATCCTGACTGGAAATCCTTGCAGATACCATAGGTGCATCCCAATGTGAAAGCCAGGCCTTCGAAGTGCACAAAGGCAGAACTGAGGGACAGGGTTGCACAACAAAAACGTCCAATTGCTAATCAAAAGTAGCGGAATCGCAGCCAAAACGCACCCAAAGGCGGGAGAAATATTGCTAAAGTAAAGACAACCTGTGGACTATAGGCTACAAACAACCCACAGCAACAGTGTAAAAGTAGCCCAGTTCCAGACTTGGCAACAAGGAGCCGAGCGTCGTTAAATGGCTTAGCAGCTGTGTGACGTTTAAAAAAAATATATATATAGAAAAATTGTTCTGTGCATCCCGGCCATGAGTTCACCTTTAGAGAGAACATTCAGCGTTTGTTTTCGGGTTTCGGAGGAGACTGGGACCGTCGTCAGTGAGTGACATTGATTCATTCATTCATATAAAAGACTTCATTTTACAGTATAACTAGTAAGCCAACAGTTTTCGTTTATTTGCATTTTTGGCTTATAATTTTGAGTGACAGATGATGTATTTGATTTAGCCTATTTTTCTCTGTTACATTTTTTTTACGGTGTTGACAGTGAGACAAAATTATTGTATAGCCAACATTTTATATTTGTTATCCCCAGTCTCTTTCTGTAGGGGAAATTTAAATGTGAGATTCTGGAAACTAAATTTTAATTTAGGTTGGTCAGGTCGGGAAGAAAATCATTCTAAGCGGATAGCGGGTTGAAAGACGGTAGCGGTCGGTAACTCTGGTGTACTTTGGAGCGGCCGGGCTATTGTCAGACTTCCCGCTCCCCTCCAAAGTACTCCAGAGTTACCGACTCCTACCGTCTGTCACTGGGCGATTTAATCCCGCGCTGCCAGAAATCTGTCTATACGAATACTGTCGTCACTGGCGTGCAATGAATTCTGGGGTAGGATAGGCTGCGAATAGTCCATCTGTTGTACCCTTCATTTGCCTGAGTCGCTTTCAGATTTACGAAAGCCTTTGTCATGCCACGGTGACACAAACCTCCCTTCGAACGCGACCTTCAGAGGGTGCAGCGAGATCGGCCTGTAATTGACTAATTCTCTAGGATAAAGTTGCATTTTTTTTTTAAATAAAAGGTTTAATAATAGCTGGCTTAAATTTTTTTTGCAACATATATTAATTAATGATTTTAAGAAGAGGATGACCTCTGGAAGCATCTCTTTTAGTAGCTTAGCCGGTATAGGGTCTAACATACATGTTGTTGATTTAGATGATTTAACGAGTTTAGCCAATTCTTCTTCTCCTATAGCAGTGAATGAGTGGAATTTTTCCTTAGGGACATTACAATGCAATTCGAGACTGTAGTAGATGGTTGCATATTTATAATTTTCTCTCTAATACTATCAATCTTGCTAGTAAAGAAGTTCATAAAGTCATTACTGCTGGGCTGTTTGGAAATGTCAGAAGTTTTATTTGAAGCTTTATTTCTTGTTAATTTAGCCACTGTATCAAATAATAAAGTCGAAAAATAAGCAGATATAGCAGGTTTTAAGGCCTTTCTGTATGCAATCATGCTCTCCTTCCACGAAATGCGAAAAACCTCTAGTTTTGTTTTCTTCGAGCTGCGCTCCATTTTTCTGGGTGCTGTCTTGAGGGCCCATGTGGGCTCAGTGTACCACAGTGTTGGACTATTTTCTTTAAGCGCAAAGGAGCAACTGTGTCTAAAGTGCTGGGTGTTGTAAGGGTGGATCGCCTACAGTGGTTCAGGCTGCAGTGTTGCCGAAAGACTAAAGAAACGTTATCAGCAACATTGTAGAAAACTGTACATTTCTCATCTATTACCACCCACTGCAACTTATACCAACGACGGAAATATGCGCAGTTACAACAGCAAAATATGTGGGAGAGCGTTGCTATAATGTGACTATATTGTATTTCAATAGGTAGCACTTCAAAGTCAATACCAAATCAAAACTAGTTAGCACATCATTTGTAATAGAAAGGATTTAATGACAATTTCTGGTTATGGTTACACTTAAAATAGTTACAAAATAGATGTATGAGATGATAAAAACTTATACCATTAATCGTACCCAGCATGAATGTTACCTGAGGGATAGAAAGTGAGAGAGAGGGAGAGAGGCTTTAGAAAAGAGAAGAGAGAAAGAGCCAGAGCAAAGAAGCCCCAGCGAAAGGAAGAGCCAGAGCGCAGACCCCAAGAAGAGAGAGCCAGAGAATCAAGAGAGACAGAGAATAAAAGAAGACTTTTTATCTCTTCCTTGACCATGTGACTGAAACCCTAATGTGAGACATTCAAACTGATCAATCAGACCAAACTTCCCCCACTGTACTGAAGGTGTGACACACATTTGCAGCATCAGCATCTCTTTGTGTTTAGGAATTCCAAATGGCCCTTCTGATAAGAAAGATGGGGGTTGAAAACAGTGAAGCATATTTCTTTGTTCAATTTCAAATATCAAATATCTTTGATTATTTTCAATCCTACAGTGTCATCTAGTGGATACGTTTGGTACTGTGCCTTTTTCTGAGATAGCCTAAAATTTGGCTAGTTCAGATATTTAGCTTTGATTTTCTTGAAGTTTTAGTTGAACATGTTTTGTAAAATATATATTTTATATAAAATATATTTTATATTTTTATATTTTAAATGTTCATAAACCTAAACTTCACAACACATCAGCATGTTGAAACTTTGCATGCAAGTTTATGACCCTAAATGAGAAAAAGACACAAAATGTCAAGAAAAAAAAATATAGGTTAACCGGCATTTCAGTCAACTTAAAAATCGAAACGGGCCAAATTGACCCGCAACATAACACAAGGGTTAAAAGAGTACAAAACATTTTTATTGGTCGTAACATCTGGAAAAAAATTCACATCCAAAAATGGAAGAATTGATAAACAATAGTGATGCAGTGTTTGAGAATGTATATGATGTATTGACCCCACCTTGGAGGAGAGCTGTGCGAGAACTGGTCCAGCAGTTATTCTGCAGACCAACTCTGCATCAATCGGGCCTGTTTATCAGCTGCAGAGCTGCCTCCATACCACAACAGCATGTGTGAGGACACTCTCAATGGAGCAGCATTTACCTCTGTACCTTCTCTCTGTAGGCAGACTCATCTCCTCTGGTGATCAACCCCACCTCATCGTGTCGTGTTATAAGATGAGTATACAGAGAGTAATGAAACGGGCTCAGCACACAGTCTTGTGGGACTCCTGTGCTGAGTGTCAGAGTAGAGGAATGATGCAGGCCCTTCCTCACTGACTGTGGCCGGTTTGTTAAGAAGTCCTTAATCCACAGTTGTGCTGTATGCTTAGGTCAGACATCTTGGAGAACAATCTGCTGGATACGATAGTATTAACTGCAGAACTGTATTTCACAAACAGCAGCCGTGCATACGTCCCTTGGTGTTCCAGGTGGCACAGTACAGTGTGGCGCGCAGTGGAGATGGCATCATCTGTCGACCTCTTGGCCCTGTATGCAAACGGGTGTGGGTCCAGGGTGGCTGGCAGAGCGGCCTTGATGTGATTCAGAACCGGCCTCTCCAGGCATTTCATGATTACAGGAGTCACTGCAATGGGCCTACAATCATTGAGGGATAGCCTGATTTGGCACTGGCACTATTGTGGTCATCTTCAGGCAGGTTGGAACAGTGCACTGCAACAGAGAAAGGTTGAAGATACTGGTAAATACCTCACCCAACCTCACCTACAGCACAGTCTCTGAGGTAACACCCTGGGATGGCATCTGGACCAGATGCTTTCCGTATGTTGATTTTACGGAGAGTGCATATCAGGCTGGATGACGAGTGTCTGGCTGTCAGTGGCAGGAACTGGATTGATGGCAGATTTTAATGTCATGAAGATGATTTGTGTTATAAAGTTTGGTCATGAAACAATGTAAATCTGGTGAGCATCAGCATGTTGTTCAGTATCATGAGGAATGAAGAATAAACACCAACATCTTTCATTCTGCAGGTTCTGGATCATTAGCCGCGTTTCCATTACCCTTCAAATTGCGCAAATTGAAATTGCGAATTGAAAATACGCCCAATGGAAACACCCATATATTGCAAAAATGTTTTTACGCTCGCATGAGGTGGTTTTTCAGGCAATTCGAAAAAGAAAATTTACGCAAACCTGCAATGGAAACATTTTTTTTGCATTTACAGGTCACCTGGCGTGTGTAAAAGTCGATCATTGTTTACAGATGACGCCGTGTGTTTGGACAGAAGACGAGACAAAGTTCTTTATTAAACTCATAAAAAACAGAATTACAGGAATACTGGATTTTAAACAGAAAGAATACAGAAAGAAAGAAGAGGAAAAGAATACGTTTTAGTCACATGACATCGGTTAATGGAAACACTGTCATTTCGCAATAGTTTTTTATGAACATTTAGAAAGTATCGCAAATGTTTTGCGCAACTCTGTAATGGAAACACGGCTACTGGCGTTCTCTCTGTCCTCTCCTTCCAGATTCTCATTCGTTTTCACTTTTAGTTAATTTTTGTATTTGCTTCAAATAATGATTGATTAAACTCATTACTCATTTGATCAACAACTTATTATCATACATTTTTATCAAAGAGCTTTTAAATTTGCTTACACAAAATAAATATGATCTGTATTTTTCGGACTTCCATTTGTCCACGCTTACACTTTTGGCACGTTTCTTTCACCAAAATATGGCCAAAAGAATTGCAGGCCTGTGAACAGTGAAATGAACAATCAAATGAGGTTCTGTAGAATATTTCTATTAATCAAAATAAAAGTTAAACAAGTATAATTAATGAGAATATATCCATTTACTTTAACAAGTTATTATACTATTATAACCAACTGTGTGTGTGCTCACATATGATGAGTGGCCATAAAGAGAAGATGTGATGCTCTTGTGCTCATCTGTCATGGGATGAATTGAAGTTCTTTCCATGACTGATGGTTGCACAGAGATCTCTTGTTTTACTTAAAATAGTTTGTGTGTATAAATGAAATTCATTGCCTCCACCTTGATATGGAAAAACCAACTCGACTTTGATTATAAAGTCTATCTTCTGGCATCGATCACCCGAGTGATTTTTCACTTGGTTTCACTTGAGCTTGACATCAAACAAACATTGGGTTTAGACATCAACCTGATTTTCATTTTCAACCAAAATTTGATGTCTGACTGATGTTGGATTAGTTGTCCAACATCTTCCTGATGTTACATTGATATACTGTGCCTGCTGGGCTCATACTAAAAACATTCATACTATATAGAACGTCATTTTTAAGTGCTTGCAAGGTAAATATTTATTCAAAATGTGTACCTGCTGAAAAGAGTATGCAATTTTGGACTCTAGCACACTCAAAACATTCACATCATCCTGTTGCAGACATAACCAATCCTCATTCTATTACACATGATGACTGCAAAAGATGAAAGCAGGAAGATCCAGAACTACAGGAGTAACGTTTACTGACTATCGAACAGTAAGACCCTCAGAGGGTAACGACTGCTGAAGAATGGAAAGAGTGTGTGAGTGAAGGTGGTTGTGAATGTGTGTAGATGTGTGTTAGTTGCAGGATCAGAGAATGACACCGTTCCTCTGTTATAGTCCAGATACACTCTCACCGTCTTAAGCCTCTGTTTAACAAGAAAGCCAAATCGTTCAAACGGTGATTTGAACTGATCATACCGCACACACCAGACATCAGTGTTAAAGAAAACGTTTCCTTTCCTCTGGTTTGATGCTGTAGTTACTCCAAGAGTCCAGACTAAACTCTCTTTAACCTCCACATCCCAGCAGTGTGTTCCTGAGTTAAAACCCTCTGAACCCAGAACACAGTCATAACAGTCAAATCTCTCTGGATTATCAGGAGGCAGTTGTTCGTTTCTTCTCCGTCTCACACTGGTCAGATCATCAGACAGGACGAGACGTGGATTCGCCGTGTTTGGATCCAGAATCACAGGAGCTGATGAGACAATCAACAGATGCTTTTATTCTGATCTTCATATAATGATCAAGAGTGAACCATAGACATATTCTGATCTTCATTTAAAGGATTAGTTCACTTTAAAATGAAAATTTCCTGATCATTTACTCACCCCCATCTCATCCAAGATGTTCATGTCTTTCTTTCTTCAGTCGAAAAGAAATTAAGTTTGAGGAAAACATTTCAGGATTTTTCTCCACATAATGGACTTAAATGGCAACCAACAGTTGAAGGTCCAAATCAATGCAGTTTCAGAGGAAGGGCTTCAGAGGCTCTGCACGATCCCAGACGAGGAATAGGGTCTTATCTAGCGATAGCTATTTTCAAGAAAAAAGAAACATTTATATACTTTTTAACCCAAATTGCTCATCTTGTGCTGCTCTGCGACGCGCCACGGATTGCGCAATCACGTTGAAAAGGTCACGGTAGACGTAGGCAGAAGTACCGCCCCAAGCAAATGTGCGAGGACTAATACAAATGCCTTTACCAAAAAACACTCCATCTTCTGATTTGAAACTGCATTGATTTGGACCTTTTGGTTGCCATTGAAGTCCATTATGTGGAGAAAAATCCTAAAATATTTTCCTCAAAAAACTTAAAAAAAACTTAAGACGTGACCATATTGGATGGCATGGGGGTGAGTAAATGATCAGGAAATTTTCATTTTGAAGTGAACTAATCCTTTAATGATCAAGAGTGAACCATAGACAGATTATGAATTATGACACTCATTCCGCTGATCAAACAAATTGTTAGTGTCGTTATTAGTTTCACACTCATTTTTATCATCAGTGTTTAACGGCGCATCACAGCAACTACAAATATGTGATTCAGACATTTGTGTCCCACTAATAGAAACATCTCACAGTTATGCATGTATCCCGGTTCCCTAAGGGAACAAGAACCTGTACCATAGTGTTATAGGATGAGGCATCATCAAGACCATAAAAGGTGCCTGCGTCACACATCATCATATTTGGATTGTCTGAAGGAAGATGCGCAGACATGCCAAAGTATGGCAACGCGACACTGCATCTCGTTCTCTTCTCAGGTAACCGGGTTACATACTTGAGACTTTCCCTTTTGAGGGAACTCAATGCTTCATCATGGTGTTGATGTAAATACCCACTACGCCATGCTGAAAAAATGCCTGCATAACAAATCTGTAAAAAGGCACACAAGCACAGACCTTGTGAGCCAAAACATTGGATCTACCCAAAAGGACTTGAGCCTGAGGTTGGATCCATATACAAACTATAAAATCTTAAAGCTTAAGAGCATGAACGACTGTGCAGTTGAGGAATATATAACAAGATATAACCCGGTCTAGGGTGCAAGAAAACTTTGACCAGTCCAGGGGCAAAGTTCAAGCATGATGAAGCAACTGAAAGAGCCTGCCATTCTCCTAATCTTTTAATTGGTGTTAACTCTAGCAACAGAACCACTTAAGGGTCAGAAACTTCTCTGAGGCTGACTCCAAAGGCTCAAATGGGGCATTTGATAAACCTTCCAGGACTATAGAAATATCCCAGGAGTATGACACCACTGGAGCTGCGTTTAAGTCAATTTTTTATGCCCCTGCTTCGTTAACTTCCCTTGTTCACTCAGATGTACGTCATTGCTTATATTGCATGAGTTCTCACAGCAAATCCCAGGTGTTAAATGAACACCCCTCAGTGTACATATGTGTCCACACTACAGGGTGTTAAAGTAACACTGAAGCAGTGGTGGTGACACCTGATGATAATAAGCAGAATCACTGGAGGAAAGAGAAACAACAAGGACAGAAAAAAGAGAAACACAACAACTACGACTGATAAACACAGTGCCGGCCCTACCTAATAAGCGATATAAGCAGTTGTGTAGGGCCCCATGGCCACTAGGGGGCCCCATGCCGTGCATTCAGATAAAGTTTGCTTGTGCATCGTTGTGTGTCTCCTGGCTGTCAATCATGTGTGTTAGCGTAAATTGCATAGTGTTTAAAAATGAAAAGGCGGAACTATCAGTCTGGTGCAGAGAAGAGGAAAAAAAGAAAGAATACAGTGCATGCATGTTCAACACTTATCCCTTTCTTGCCCTGCTGACCCAATGAGCATTTCACTGTCCAGTGGTCATGCCTTAACTGCAATGGGTATTTAATAATTTTTGTCTTTTTAATCTGGGTTAAATCTCTTTTTTGGCTCATTTTATCTGTAAAAGAAAACATGCCTATTAATTCTGCACACCTGAATATAAGGCGATTTTCATTTCCAGCCTTCATGAACAACTATATGTATCACTTATCAATGATTAAATACAAAATTAATAGTAGTTATTAAGATTAATGTGCTTTGGAATTGGTCAAATGTGCCTGGAGAAAAAATATGATCAGAAAATCTGCACTAATAATTCTGCACGCGGTGTATGTGGAAAGAGAGGAGCAAGAAAGGGGTAAGTGTTGAATTTTGACAAGACATAATATACTATAATAAATTTGTTGAAATTGTGGTTGCTGCGTGCATCATATTTCATCAGGGGCTTCACTAGGCCCATTTTAGGAGGGTTTTAACACCCCTAAATTTCCAGCCAGCCACACTTAAAGTTTCCCATTAACACGTAATTTGTACACTAATTTGTAACCGCCTCAGTCCCCTTTAAAACTCATATGAAAACCTATTTCCCCGTATTTTAGTCTGCGCTATTCAATCTGTACCAGCGCCAGCATCAAAAGCAGGGGACAACGTATGTGCATTTATTGATAAATTATGATATCTGCGTCTGTGTAGTTCTTTGTCATAAATGCAGTTTACATAATTGCTTAATGGCTTATGAAATTCCTTTCATCTAAATGGCATGAGACTTCGTGATTTTTTATAATCTTTTTATACTTCATAGTTCAGAGCAATAAAATTGCTAAAATTTAATATAATATTTATTTTATAATAAATCCACAAGCAAAACGTGAAAAGTGAAGAACTATAAAAGGGAGTGGAAGTGGCAAATGAGCTAATGCGTGGTTCTCTGCTGCCATCTATTGGTTGTAGGGATAATTTTACGTCATTTTCATGTTAAAAGTATATTTGTTTTCCACCAAGTAACAGAAATCCTCCACTAAAGCATGGCACATTTTCTATGTTATCTCCATGAATGAAAATGATAAATGTAGATCTTCTTTAAAGTTAGTTTTACTGCAGAGTGTATGAGTGAATGTAGAGTTAAAACTTTGTTCAAAACTTTGTCTTGAAAAAAATATTTTACCCACATATTTCCAATCTAGACAATTACAGTAATATAAAGTTGAATATTAGCTGGTTATTTAAAAGGATTATAATATTCAGGGATTGTCTTGATAGTGTATAACCTACTGTATTGTTCATGCCTACCCTCGTATACAATACTTTTTTTAAAATCATACCCTCATTGAAATCCTAGAATCACCCCTAGGTTTAATTCAGCTGGAGGATGGGGGGCCCCATTTTGAAATCTGCTTAGGGCCCCCAAAATGCTAGGGCTGACCCTGATTACACATTGTTGCACTTATTATTAACCAGCTTGACTTTATTTCTGTCATACATTTACATAAGTTCCTATTGAGAATTAACAGAAGTTTAGATGTTGATGTTTTATTGAATAATTCATTTCAAGTCACCATTATGGTGATCAGTGTTTGCTTTAGTTGAGCTCTTGACCCAACACTTTTTAACATTAGTTTTTCTTTGGCTGCTCCAACTTTGTTCATCGCATTGTGAAAAAAGCTGACCAACCAGCGCTATGCTTTTGGTCACATGTCCAGAGCCGCTGCTGTTAGATTAAACTTCCACTTAGTGGCTCATGAACAGACTGTTACTAACTGACAGCAAATAAAGCCCAAAGTACACTTTGTTTTTTTATGTGTACCCTAGCACATGCGTACAGTGGAACGCATAGCCTTTCAAAGTATACTCCATTTGATAGCTGACTTCCAGCCATTAATAAATCAGTTTCTCTCTTGTTTCTCTTTCCTTCAGTGATTCTGCTCATTATCATCAGGTGTCACCACTAATGGTCAATCCTCACTTAATTAATCACTTGATTATCTCATTCAGTGTTACTTTAACACCCTGTATCAGAATGGTCTCAACAACCTCAGTCAAGAGACTGTAGAAGTGGGTCCCCCTCAGGGGCCCAAGGGTGCTGGAGGCGTGAAGGAAAAACCAGAGGGGATCGACTCTACTGAGGCGAATATATCCACTTCTCACTTTGCTGAACCTCTGCCATGGGCCTCAGCCTGTGTCTTGACAGGACGCCAGCTCCCACATTTGAATGCCCAGAAATGTAAAATCAAGAGCAACAAGAGCAGTTTGCCTTAGGCCCAAAGCAATGGTGATGTATACAGTATACTGCAGCCAGCCACCAGGGGGCGATCAAAATGCTTTGGCTTTACTTTTCAGGACCTTTACGGCAAGTAACAAGTTAGCAAACCTAACACACCCTAACCCTAAGACAGCATGACCTTAAAATATTCAAATTTTAAGATTTTAAAACTACTTCAAACTGAAAAACTGCTTCAGACTTCAAGCCTTTTAAACTACTTCAAACTTTCTGTCAAGACTCTTTTAAGTCAACATAAAGCTTTTTTTTTATTAGCTTTTTTTATCTAGTTAATTGGTTGTTTTAATATTGTAATATTTTCTCTCTGTGCTGTGAAGGGGAGCAGGTCCTTCTTTGCTGGTAAAGTCAAAATGTCATTAGTTAGACACTCATCATTAAAGGTTCATGCCATTTAAGGTTCTTCAGATCAGAACACTGGCAGAACCTCAGGAACAAGTGTACATCGACTGAGGAGCTTATGAAATGAGACTACAAGTTTCTTCATGAACTAGAAATGATCAGCTGTTCCTCCAGTAATACCATCATAAGGAACTTCAAATATGTGCTGAGGTTCTTTGAGTACACATTATTATATCAGAGGTTCTCCAGAGGCTTCAGTGTGTCAGTCTGAAGAACCCCAAATGATGCCTTAAGTATCTCTTCATTTTTACCCTTATTTCATAATCTCAAATAACTATCCACCCATCTGTATGTGTGAGAGCTCAGATCTGCTGCAGTCAGACTCACTGTTGTGGACGATGTCCTGCATCTTCTTCCAGACTCTGAACGGCAGGTTGCCCAAGTACCGTGGCACATGAATCAAAGCTCCAGAAGCCATCTGTGGATCCGGCTGTGAGATCTGGACTCTGGAAGGACATTCAAGAGTCAGAACTGCAGTGGCTTTGGATCAGAACCAGAGAGACCAGAGACACCAGCAGATCACTCACCTTTCCATTGAGACTGGAAACCTCTGCAGAACAAACACACCATTTATCATCAAGAACTCAATCAATGAACCAATGATCAACCAATGATCTGAAATCAGACCTTCAGAAAGCAGGCGTCACTGGCTCTCATCATCTCCTCCATGTCTTTGATTGTGTGTGAAAGAGCTGAGATGTGTGTGTTCATCTCCTCCAGCTTCTCCTTCATCATCTGCTTCTTCTGCTCCTCTTCCTCCCTCAGTGCAGTGATCGTAGCTTCTTCTTCGTCTCTGAGAAACTGACGAAGCTTCTCAAACTGCTGTTTAATCTCACGCTCTGTGTGCTCAGCTTGAGACTGAAATCACATCACATTTACTTCAGTCGTCTCAAAGATGCAACTGATTCTGGAGCAGCATGAAGAGTGAGTGGATAAATGTGGGTTAGTTAACTACAACTTTAACTTTCTGAAGTACTAGTACTGTAGTAGTAGATGTTCTGTCTCTGTAGGGTGAAAATACTCTCATCAGCCTCATACTCTCATAAAACTCATCAGCCCCTCTTCACATAATGACCGTTTTAAATGACTTATAAATAAGACACATTCATATGTTATATAATTTGAAAGCATAACTGAACTCAAAGCATTTTTATAATTTTTTATGAATGTTAGAACTAAAACGTGGCAAACATGTCTTCACAGAATTTTGAATTCTGTTGAAATTAAAAACTTGCTTAAGTTATATAATTGGTGAAATAATTTCACCTATTTACCAACATTAACTAACAATAGTCAAAGACGACTTCTCTCTTTGCTCATGCGCATGGTAGATGCATATTGTAAACACTAGTTCGGCTAATGAATATTAATCACGTTGTCTCACTGAAAGCACTGAGAGTAAAAAGTGAGAGTTAGCCAATGGGATTGCCGCTTGCACATTAGTCCCGCCCACTGCTAAAGTAACCAGCAATCAGAGGCTTCGTTTTACACAAACAGTTACATTTGATAAACGTCTTAAGAATTACGTAATTTATAAAAGTGAGGGGAACATGTCGCTCTAGTTTTAATGGTTGCTGCGCCCCTGAGAAGGATGTTCTGATTCCAAAAAAACTAAAAAACTTGAAGACATTCATACATACAATATTTTCATCCATCAATCCTCACCTTGATGTGTTGAACTGTTTCCTCAAACTCTCCTTTAATGTTTTCTTTGTGTTTCAGTTTCTCTTGTAAGGACTTCAGTGCTCTATTGAGCTCCTCCTGGAATTTAAAGTGAAAATCTGTAAGACAGGAGAGATTTCTGTAATGTTCAAATCCTCAAACATAAATCTGTCTTACCTTATATGATGAAACCACTTCACTGATGGGTTTGAAAAACCTGTGTTTCTTTAAATCTCTGCACACTACACACACAGGCTGTTTGTCCTCCAGACAGAAGAGTTTGAGTTTCTCACCGTGTAAACTGCAGATCTCCTCTGATGAGTTCCTCTCATTTCTCTCCTCCAGGAACGACTCACACAAGTTTTTTAACACACGATTACATGGAGGTTCATCTCTTGAGGATCTTCTCCTGCAGACAGGACACTCCTGAGTTTCCTTGGTTCTCCAGAACTGTTGAAGACACTCTTTACAGAAACTGTGACTACACGATAAAACAACAGGAGTCTTGAAGATTTCATGACACACAGGACAAATATAATCATCTTCAGCTGCTGAAGCCATCCTCACTGCCTGTGCTCCAGCAATCTAAACTTTACTTTCAGTTTCTGAATGATGTAGCAAAAATGAATGAACGACCTGGTGTCCTTGTTGAATCCTTCTTGGAAGCATTGTTCTTCATTTTCTACTGATCACTGAATCTTTTTGTCGAGACATGAGAGTCAGTTTGACAAAAAGGAGAAATAAGTCATGTCTCTTCCTGGTAAGTGATGTAAGAGGGTGGAGTTTATGATGACCTTTGGTTATGTTGTGAATTAGGTCAGACCGCACCTCTAGGTTAAATTTTAACTAAATGCATTTAAAATTAAATAGCATTGACACATAATGCTAGAAAACCTTGGATCACATTCATAAGAGAACACAAATAGTGCTAATAAAAAGACACTAAAAAGACAGTACACTCTCAGAAAAAAAGGTACAGTGGAGGTACAACTGTATAACTGTACCTTTAAAGCACTGTACCATTGTTTTCCTCTACTTAGAGCAGGGGTAGGCAAGTTTGGTCCTAGAGAGCCGCTGTCCTGCAGAGTTTGGCTCCAACCCTGAAAGACATCTATAGAAACTCTTATTGAGAATTAACAGAGGTTTAGATGTTGATGATGTATTGAATATGTTTGGTCACCATTATGGTGATCAGTGTTTCCTTTAATTGGGCAGTTTGACTCTTGGCTTTTTATCTGTGTTTGTGGTTTTTGTTACAGTGTTAACAAAACACATAATCAGTTCAAATGACAGAAACACCTGAATACTGTTAATCAACTGATCTTTTATTTGCAACTGCCAGGAAGCAACTTTTTCCAGATTTACAGACCCTTATTCAGCTAAACACCTACAGCTGTCTTGGGTGTTGGGCTTTATAATGAAGACTTCTGAGGGGAATTAAAATTTGAACTTAACCAATTGTGTGATTATTGTGCCCCCAATGCTGGGAATCAGTCAGTTTATGAAGTACTAAAAATTAAGGAAGAAATATTTGTAGTATAGTATGTCATTTTTGTTAAGCTGTTTTTAAATCCAGAATTGTTAAGATACAGTGATTTGAACACTTATGAATTGTTTTTTGCTCTATATCTCAGTGCACTTGATTTTTATTTTTGCATTACATGTGAATTGATTCAGAACATTTATATAAGCAATCAATGCCAATAAAGAATCAAAACTTTTCCCTATGAACAAGATAGTTGAAGAAGAAAGCATACGATGCTTTAGTTTGTCCTTGCGTATCTGATCCTTGTGGTCTCTCACTGAATCACACACATCTGTTTCGTTAGTTTCTCTGTAGTTATGATTGCAATTTGACCTGCCACTCTTACTCATCTGCTACCTCCTTTAACTCTGGCTAGAGTTATTAGGATTTCATAAGTCATGATCAAATGCACTTCTACACCTCTTCTACTAAACCTAACTGCTTCTCTTTCACATCCAGATTCTTCTTCTGAATCTGCTGAATGCTTTTCTCTGCTTCAACACATCAATGGTGAAGTGCATCCCTCCATTTTCTTCCACAATCGTCTCTATTTTTCTGAGCAGATCTTTGAACTGTGGGAAACTGTAAGACTTTTTGTCCAGACAGAAGAATCGATTTCCATAACTGTGTATGAGGGATTGAAGATCTCAATCACCATTCTGTAGAAACTGCTCAACAGTTTTATATTCCTCCTTTAACTAATCTATGCAGGTCAAGATGATCATGGTCTCCAAACACTTCTTTAAGCTGTTCTCCTTGGCCCAGTCTCAGTTCCAGTTCAACTCAGATTGAAGCTGTTCTACATGCTCGACTAACAGCTGGAGAAACCAAAGCAAATCAGTATTAAGATCCATCATAAAAGAGTTTCTCTCAAGGGTCAGTCCATCACATGTAGTCCACATATTGTAAAGTTGATTGCTTGAAAGACCATGTGCTCTAAATATCAGTTTTTGTTTCAAGAAGCTACAACCATCCTGAGCCATGATACTGAGGTTTGCGTAAATGTTCATATAAAAATGTTCAGTTTGTGGTGAACCAGACGAGCAGAACTGGTTTCTGATTTCTGGATTTTTTTCTCTCCAACATTTCTGTCACCTGATAGACTTTGTGTTTCTTGTCACTGTAGCCTTTGGCTTGATTAGTCGGGGTTTAAAAGACACTTAATATTGAGTGATATCCTCGATTTGAGGACACTGTCAGATAAGAACAAAACTTGAACTGAATTGAGATAAATAATGACTTTATTGTCTTCTGCTTTATAGTTGAATCAAATTAGTTTTGCAATGAATGAACTTTACACAGTATAGTTAGAATAATGACACTATTGTCTTCTGTAGAGCTGCTTTACAGCAAAATCTGAATTTGTCTCATATTTGATGAAGTTGGCATCATTGATTCTGTTATTTTCCACAATTTGAAACAATTATATGGAAGTTTTTTACTAACAAAATTCAAATGAAAAATCAAATGCTTAAAAACATCAAATAATAAATCAAAGTCTCAAAACAGCAGCTCAAATAACAAATTAAATGCTCAAATTATTAAATAATAAATAAAAAAAAGGCTGCTCAAATGATGAATCAAATGCTCATTTACAATTTCATTTCCTCAATCGGGGAAGCATGAACTGTCAAAAATCAAATTAAATCCTTCTATCTTTTCTCTAAATGCTTCTTTGAGATGTTGCACTGTATTTTTCTCCTCCTCAGTGAATCGACCCACTCTAATGATGATAATGAAAGCGTGCGGTCCAGGGGAAGCGTAGGTTACACATTTAACTATTTCAGTTTTAATCTCATCCTCACTGAGTTCAGTATCATAAAGTCCAGGTGTGTCGATCACTGAGATCTCTTTACCCATCCTCACTGTAGTTTCTAAATTACACTGTTTCGTCTGAGAGATTGAACCAGCTGAAGATTTGAACACATTTCTGCCGATGATGGTGTTTCCAGTGGCACTTTTCCCACATCCAGTTTTTCCCAGCAGAACCAGCCTAATCTGGTCTTTCCTTTCAGGAATCATATAAAGCTCATCTGGATCTTCAGCTGGAGACTTTCTTGAAACTATAGATCAAATCAAATCAGTAATAAAACACACTCCAGGGATTTTTCCCATATGACCAGTGCAACAAACTAGTGGCGTACACTTACTGAACAAATCACTATTTGTATATATTATTTAAGTCAATTATAATGGCAAAAATATATACATAAAAACAACTTACAATTGACAGGATGACCTCTTTTGCTGTCATTCCTCCTCATTCGTTCCATGATCAATTTTCCTCTGATCTTCATGATCACTTCTTCAATCTTCTTCAGTAGTTCTTGTACCTGCCGGTCTGATTTGCTCTTGTTATTGAAACAGTGAAACCTTCCTGGAGCTCAGGCAGTGAAAATGGATTCACTATCAGCAGAAGAGCTTTCTTGTCCCGTGTGCTGTGAAATCTTCAAGACTCCTGTTGTTTTATCGTGTAGTCACAGTTTCTGTAAAGAATGTCTTCAACAGTTCTGGAGAACCAAGGAAACTCAGGAGTGTCCTGTCTGCAGGAGAAGATCCTCAAGAGATGAACCTCCATGTAATCGTGTGTTAAAAAACTTGTGTGAGTCGTTCCTGGAGGAGAGAAATGAGAGGAACTCATCAGAGGAGATCTGCAGTTTACACGGTGAGAAACTCAAACTCTTCTGTCTGGAGGACAAACAGCCTGTGTGTGTAGTGTGCAGAGATTTAAAGAAACAGGTTTTTTAAACCCATCAGTGAAGTGGTTTCATCATATAAGGTAAGACTGAGAATATCATAAATATATACAAATTGCTCTCATATTGTGCATTACATATATGAACATCACAGTGTCACTTTAAATTCCAGGAGGAGCTCAATAGCCTCTCAGCCATTCGGGTGATCAGACACTGAGCTGTTGACAATGTACATATTACCTGACAGAAGACGTGAGCAAAAAGAGTCCATCCATCCATTCATTCTCCACACTGCTTGTCCCGCTAGTCTGTCCCAGTGTCTTGGGCCAAGGCAGGGAAACACCCTTGAAAGATGGCTAGTCCACATTCAAAAAGAGAAATCGTCTTCGACTATTGTAAGTTTATGTTGTTAAACAGCAAGTTTTTAATCTCAAACCTCATTATTGTTAGTTTCACAGAAACATTGAAAGAATGTCTCGAGCACCTCCACTAATGTTTCTGTTTAATATGAAAAGCAGGGTTTCTGCAGGTTTCACCAAGTCAAATTTAAGACTTTTTAAGACCATTATATAAAATTTAAGACCTATATCACGCAATTAAAAAACGTACAAAGGAAATGCAGAATCACAAAATTACTCAAAGCAAATTAATTTACTTAAGTTGAACAAAGTATCAGTAAACTTGCACTCCCCCATTATATTTTATATATATATAGTGATTTTTTTTTTTTAGATCAAAATGACTTTGGTGATTTTGTGGTGGTCATTTCCAGAAATGTGCATGTTTTTTTTTTTTTCAATAATTAGGATGCCACATTTACCATATTATTATGTTAGATACACAATAGTCACACATGACAATAAAACAAACAAAATACATAAATCTCTTTTGGTATCTTACAAAAAAAAGGCTTGTCCAGTGGTGTGCTATCTAGTTTTAATAACATGATTGCTTAGGGTGGGAAATATGACCAAAATCTTACAAGTAAACCACAGCAATAAGCAATTGCTTAATATAAGTAAAGAGTTCTCAAGTAATTAAGTAATCAAGTAAACGGTCAGTAATAAAATAAGAACTTATAAACAAATGACAATAAGACAAATAAATACAACATGAAGATACAGATACAAACAGTGGTTTAAGTTTAAGTACTGTTTTTCCTGTTGTTGTTGTTTGATTAACATTAACGACACACACAGGAGCAGGTATAGGCTATATTAGGTTGCTTTCACTTTAAGACCTACAGTAATGCGCAGATCCAATACTGACACACGTCCCAAACTTATTTACACACGACATAACCGCCAATATGGACATAGGCATAATAATGTGTGTATTGATTGTTCAAGGGCAATAAGCCTAGAAATAAAACACATTCATATACTCACACGAGCGCTGACAGGCGGCAAACGCGTGCACAGAATCCACAGCCAGTCTGACATCGGTCCGTGTGTCAGAGCCGAACTGAGTTTGTGGTTTACAGCGCTTTTATTAACTCTTTTTTAGTGCCCAATCGCTTCGCCCGGTCTTTGGCGCTTATGCGAGACGGCAGGTGAGAAAGATCCCCCTTCGCTTTCACGATCGCAGAACTGGAAGAACTGGAGAACTGTTAGCCAAAGAATAAAATCCGTTTGATGTGTCTGTAGTACAATCCGAAAGAGACTCGCGCCAATAACACGAAAGCTGATTGGCTGCAATATAAGATGCATGTTGGTCTCATTTGTAGTTGTAATACAGCAAATTATATTTGGACTAGCGAAAGAAAGAACTACAACACCCCGGAATAAAACACACACACACATACACTAAAGCGCTGCGGGAGCATTACAATGAGCAATAGAGGTAGCGTTACATGGATGTAAGACCTGTTTAAAATTATTTAAGACCTAGAACTCAATACTTTAGCGAATTTAACACTTTTTAAGGCCTAAAATTGTGATTTTTAAATGTAATACTTTTTTAGACTTTTTAAGACCCCGCGGGAACCCTGGAAAAGATGTATTTTTCATTCATACACCGCTGTCATGCTTTAAAGTTCTGTCCGAAAAAATACCAAATAATATAAAGAGAGGCTGATGAGATTTAGATATTAGAGTATATTAGAATAAGACAATTGATTCTGAAGTGAATGTGATGTGATTTCAGTCTCAAGCTGAGCACACAGAGCGTCAGATTAAACAGCAGTTTGAGAAGCTTCATCAGTTTCTCAGAGACGAAGAAGAAGCTACGATCACTGCACTGAGGGAGGAAGAGGAGCAGAAGAAGCAGACGATGGAGAAGCTGGAGGAGATGAACACACACATCTCAGCTCTTTCACACACAATCAAAGACATGGAGGAGATGATGAAAGCCAGTGACGTCTGCTTTCTGAAGGTCTGATTTCAGATCATTGGTTGATCATTGGTTCATTGATTGAGTTCTTGATGATAAATGGTGTGTTTGTTCTGCAGGAGTTTCCAGTCTCAATGGAAAGGTGAGTGATCTGCTGGTATCTCTGGTCTCTCTGGTTCTGATCCAAAGCCACTGCAGTTCTGACTCTTGAATGTCCTTCCAGAGTCCAGATCTCACAGCCGGATCCACAGATGGCTTCTGGAGCTTTGATTTATGTGCCATGGTACTTGGGCAACCTGCCGTTCAGAGTCTGGAAGAAGATAATAATAATAATAATAATAATAATAATAATAAACTTTATTTTCTATAGCGCCTTTAAAAGTAGCATCTCAAAGCGCTTCACAGAAGGGAAAAAAACATACAAATATACAAACAATACTTTAAAATACTAGAACATACTAAAAAAAAAAAAATAATATATATATATATATATATATATATATATATATATATATAAAAAGCTACCCTAAAGAAATAAGCTTTAAGGGAGGATTTAAAAACACTAAGGCATTCTGCTTGCCTAATCCGAGCAGGCAAGGAATTCCAAAGTCTTGGAGCGATCGCAGAAAATGCCCTATCACCCATAGATTTTAAACAGGTATGTGGGACGATTAAAAGACCAGTTTCCGAAGAGCGGAGAGCACGCACAGGTGTGTAGGGGGCTAAAAGCTCAGTAAGATAGTGAGGAGCCAAACCATTCAAAGCTTTGTAGGTAGGCATGAGAACTTTAAAATCCACCCGAAATCTGACAGGAAGCCAATGTAAAGACTCCAAAACTGGAGTGATGTGATCCCTTGTCCTGGTTCCAGACAGCATTCGGGTGGCTGAATTTTGAACCAGCTGTAATTTATTTAGGGTAGAATTTGAGACCCCGACCAGCAAAGCATTACAATAATCAATGCGAGAAAATACAAAGATATTGATCAGCTTTTCAGCCGCTGGCAATGTTTTTCAGATGAAAGAATGATGTCTTTACAGTGTTCTGAACATGGGGATCAAATGTTAAATGTGCATCAAATATCACCCCTAAATTTCTTAATTTTGTTTGAAATTCCAATGTAGAGCCATCCACACTTAAAGTTAAAGACCCAGCCTTACGTATCTGGTCGGGTGAACCAATGAGCATTACCTCCATCTTGTCACTGTTCAGACACAAGAAATTACCAGACATCCATTTTTTATCTCAGAAATACATTGAGAGAGAAAAGACACAGCCACATTAACATCAGGTTTTGAATGTACATAAACCTGAGTGTCATCCGTATAAAAGTGAAAGTTGAGACCAAGTGATCTTAAAAGTTGACCCAATGGATAAATGTAAATGTTAAAAAGTAAAGGGCCCAAAACTGATCCTTGAGGAACACCAGATTTCACAACACCAATATCAGACCTGCAACCACCCATAGCAATGAACTGCTTTCGATCTGAGAGATAAGACTCAAACCAGCTTAGTGCAGTCCCAGAAACACCAAAGACAGACTCTAACCGAGTCAGTAAAATTGAATGATCAACAGTGTCGAATGCGGCACTGAGATCAAGAAGAATCAAGATAGAAAGACAGCCAGAATCAGAAGCTATTAGCAAATCATTAGTGACCTTAACTAAAGCTGTTTCAGGGCTGTGGAGTTTATGGAAACCCGATTGAAGGGGCTCAAAAAGATTGTTTGTAGTAAGATGAGAATTTAATTGATTAGCAACAATTCGCTCTAAAATTTTGGCGAGAAACGGAAGATTGGATATGGGACGGAAATTATTGAGATTATCAAAATTGACATTTTTTTTTGTACAGGGGTCACAGCAGCAATTTTAAATGTAAAAAACACCAGTACACAAAGAATCATTGATTATGCTTAATACAGCCGGACATAAAGTAGTAAAACACGATTGAAACAGCCTGGTTGGTACAGGGTCAACAATGGAAGTGGCAGCTTTCATTTTTGAAACCTCATTGCAAACAGAATTCAAATCCATTGTGGAGAAGTTTGAGAGATGGATACCAGAGAATTCTGAGGCAGATAAAGGAGAAACAGACAAAGGAAGAGGAGAAATAATACATTTACGAGTGTGGTCAATCTCAGAGCTAAAGAAATCAAGAAACTTATTACAAAGGTGAGTTGAAGCAGAACCAGTCAAAGAATTGTTACATTTAAGTAGTTTGTTGATTGAATGAAACAATTGTCTCGGGTTATTCTGATTGTTATCAACAATCTGTGCAAAATAAGCAGACCTTGCTGCTGCAATTAGTCTTATATTCAAGTAAGTGGTCTTTCCAGGCCTTTTGGTGGACAGTCAGACCAGACATACGCCACCTACGCTCCATTGTACGACATGATGTCTTCATTGCACGCAGATTATCATTATACCAGGGAGAGGAACGTCCAAAGGAAACGGATCGTGTTTTCAAAGGGGCAAATAAATCCAGGCCAGATGAGAGAACAGAGTTAACCATGAAGACTTTGTCTTCCAATGCATCAAATGGAGAAAAACAACTTAAAGAAGAATCAATGAATTCAGCAAAATCAGAGGGGTCAATAGATCTCCTTTTGCGATAATTTTTAATGTGCGAAGAGGTAGTGTTCATGTCAGGCAGCTCCATATTAAAATAGACAGCAAGATGATCAGATAGCCCTAAGTCAGAGGTGGACAACTGGGACACAAATGAACCATTTAGGATCACTAAATCAAGAGTGTGGCCTTTATTATGAGTAGGACAGTCCACCAGCTGGTTCAAATCGAAGCACTCCAATAAATATGAAAAGTCTTTTGTTGTTGTAGAATCTTTTATGTCCATGTGGATGTTAAAGTCACCCAAAATAAGCGTTCTCTCAAATTTGAGCACAACAAGGACAACATATCTGCAAATTCAGACAAAAAATCTTTATTTATCTTAGGAGGCCTGTAGACTGTGGCTATGGCAGTGGAGAGGGAGGCAGATACACTCAGTACAAGGCATTCGAACGAGTTAAACTGAGGGACATCCACAGGGCTCATGATGAGTTTGTGATTATACAGAACAATGATACCCCCACCTCTACCAGAGGATCGAGGGAGATCAAACAATCCACCGGATGCCATCGTCCAAAACAGTGAGTCTGACTGCAGAGGTCTGAGTGTTTGAGTGTGCGCTGTTATCTCCTTTGTTTGATGTCAGATTGTGCACTGCTATCTCCTTTGTGTAAGGCGAGTCTGTGCAATGGCGAACGTAGCTAAAATATTGCTGAGCTAATAACTGTGCAAACAGGACTTATAACGTATACAGATACACGCAGTTGTCCCATTATATGCGGAACAGAGACATCAGAATGCAATACTACACAGGACACTACTTTTGCCAATAATCTTTTTTTCTGACTGACCAACATGGCTTTATGGTTAGGGTTATATCTCCACCTGTTGGTTTGGCACGCTCTTGACAGCGCTTTAGCTGTTTTTGAGTTTTCATGTGGACCAAGATTTTTTTTAAACCGTACTTGTGTGGATGGGACTTTTTTTTTTCAAACGAAGGAGGAAAAGCGTTTATAAAAAATACCTGTGTATGTGTGGACTAGGCCTAAATCTCTCAAGATCTCAGCAGAGGAGGATGAAACAACTCCAAACACAGCATTACCAGCTTTAATTATTACTAACCAGTTAAGAATGCTTGAGAATTAACTGAGGTTTAGATGTTGATGTTTTATGGGATATAATAGTTTGGTTTGAAGTCACCATTATGGTGATCAGTGTTTGCTTTAGTTGGTCAGTTTGACTCTTGACTTTTTAACGTTTTTCTCCGGCTGCTGTAACTGTTTGTGAACAACCACAAGAAAGCCAGGGAAAATGTGATATGATGTTGGCTACCTATTACATATAATTTGGTAGTAAAACAAAAAAAGTGTTGCAAAGATGAGCATGTGTATTTTTGTGAATCATTTGCAACCGCTTTTCATCATTTAATTAGAAGCACAATTACTAAATTGTGTTGTCTGTTACATATAGACTACAGAACAGACAATCAGAGGTTTATTTTAAAATGCTTTTTGATTTTCAATGAATTACAACAGTATAAGTGTGTCCCATTGGCTAATCAAAAGTTCTAGACACATTTGAAGTTTTCACGCCTTGGGCCAAATTTCAAATTTCAACACTTGGGCCAAATACAGGGAATACGTTGTAGACAATTGGTGCAAAGACTGCAAGTGTGGGTATTTGGTCAGGCCCATGTTTTAGCACATTTCTGACATGTTTAGCATGTTGCTAACATTATTTATCATGTTACTAATATTTTAGCATGTTTTAACACATTGTTAGACTATGCAAGTGTGTTTTAAAATGTAGATAGCCTGCCCTAAACTAGTTGCTAGGTTAGATCATTATATGAACATCAGAATAAAAGCATCTGTTGATTGTCTCATCAGCTCCTGTGATTCTGAATCCAAACACTGTGAATCCACAACTCGTTTTGTCTGATGATCTGACCAGTGTGAGATACGGCGAGACCAAACAACCTCTTCCTGATAATCCAGAGAGATTTGACTGGTATCCCTGTGTTCTGGGTTCAGAAGGTTTTAACCCTCTGGACCCTAAGGATATTTTGTGGCCCTGAAGAAGTTTGACATGCTCTGACATTTGTGTTTTTTTCAGTTGCTTTAAATCACATTAATGGTTAAAGTCTGATTACACTGTATTCAGCACAAACAGGGTTACAGTAATATGTGAGCAACATGTACATAAAAGTTTGTAGTTTTGAGAAAATAATGTTTATGCATAGTTTTTGAAAAAACTAAAATGTTAAATCACTGAAATCAGGCCATATAACACAGTAAACATGTGTTCACAAGGCTTTTCAGAACTGGATGTTGTTGCCTAGAGTTTTTTCTTCAAAACAATGTGAAAACCATTTTGATCACTCATTCATACAAAACAATATAGTCATTTAACTTCTGTAAGACACTTATTGTCAGAATGGCTGTATGAGGGGAGGGTGTGGACCATCATGAATAATGCTGAGATTTACACCTGAGGCGTCAACGACTCCTTCCCTGAATATCAATGAGGAATGTGACAGAGGGAACTCTAGAGAATGCATGTGAGGAGACTTCATGATTGAATGTATTGTTTGTAGCTTATTCACAAAATCACGTTTAATTTAAAAGAAGTCATCTGACTATACATTTTCTTTACATAAAGACTTTAGACCTACAGTGCCGTTCAAAAGTTTTAGATCTTTTTTAGTTTTTTTTTTAAATAAGTCTCTTCTGCTCACCAAGGCTGGATTTATTTGATCCAAAATAGTAAAAACAGTAATATTGTGGAATATTTTTACAATATAAAATAAATGTTTTCTATGTGAATATATAGTAAAGTGAAATTTATTCCTGTGATAAAAGCTGAATTTATCATCATTACTCCAGTCTTCAGTGTCACATGATCCTTCATGTGTTCATGTGTTCACAAGGCTTTTCAGAACTGGATGTTGTTGCCTAGAGTTTTTTCTTCAAAACAATGTGAAAACCATTTTGATCACTCATTCATACAAAACAATATAGTCATTTAACTTCTGTAAGACACTTATTGTCAGAATGGCTGTATGAGGGGAGGGTGTGGACCATCATGAATAATGCTGAGATTTACACCTGAGGCGTCAACGACTCCTTCCCTGAATATCAATGAGGAATGTGACAGAGGGAACTCTAGAGAATGCATGTGAGGAGACTTCATGATTGAATGTATTGTTTGTAGCTTATTCACAAAATCACGTTTAATTTAAAAGAAGTCATCTGACTATACATTTTCTTTACATAAAGACTTTAGACCTACAGTGCCGTTCAAAAGTTTTAGATCTTTTTTAGTTTTTTTTTTAAATAAGTCTCTTCTGCTCACCAAGGCTGGATTTATTTGATCCAAAATAGTAAAAACAGTAATATTGTGGAATATTTTTACAATATAAAATAAATGTTTTCTATGTGAATATATAGTAAAGTGAAATTTATTCCTGTGATAAAAGCTGAATTTATCATCATTACTCCAGTCTTCAGTGTCACATGATCCTTCAGAAATCATTAAAATATGATTATTTGCTCAACAAACATTTCTTATTATGATGAATGTTGAAAACAGTTGTGTATTTTTTTTCAGGATTCTTTGATAAATCAAAGATTTAACCCAGAGGGAACGGAAAGTTCAAAAGAATAACATTTATCTGAAATAAAAAGATTTTGTAACATTATAAATGTCTTTACTGTGTTTTTTTTTATCAATATAAGGCATCTTTGTGAATAAAAGTATTAATTTCTTTCAAAAAACAAAAAACAGCAACAAAAAAACTAAACTCTTACTCAGAATGGTAGTGTATAATGTTACAATAGATTTCTATTTCAGATAAATGCTGTTGTTTTGAACTTTCTATTTATCAAAGAATCCTGAAATAAATTGTACACAAATGTTTTCAACATTCATAATAATAAGAAATGTTTCTTGAGTAGCAAATCAGCATATTACAATGATTTATGAAGGATCATGTGAAACTCAAGTAAATAAAATGGAACAAATTGCATTTTAAAAATATATCCAAACAGAAAACAATTATTTTAAATTATAAAAATACTTCGCAATATTACTGTTTTTGCTGTATTTTGGATCAAATAAATGCAGCCTTGTTAAGCAGAAGAAATTTTTTTGAAAACATTAGAAAATCTAAAACTTTTGAACGGTAGTGTATAACTACTTGGATTTACACATGAAAACAGCACATAGAGCAGTGGTAAAAAAATACAGCGCAAAAGAGACGTTGAGAGCAAAAGTGCAAACAGGGACAGTGCAAGATGAACGAAAACGAATTAGTCTCTCTATTTGAGCACGCTTGTCGCACGACTACATTTAAAATAACGAACTTGAGTGCTCAAAAGACTCAACACATGTGAACGGCCCCTTAGTCAGTGGTTACATCAGCGTAGCAGTCAATAAATGGGACAGTCATGTATGGGACATTTAGGCCCAATAAACGGGATGTCCCGGCTAATACGAGACAGTTGGCAACCCTACTTTTATATCATGCTGTGTTTAATATTATAGAGCATAAAATATCCCCATGTCGTACGTGTATCTTTATTTAGCATTGAAAGGTTGCCTACCTATTTCATATTTCAACGTTTCAGTTGATTTCACACATTTTAGTCTGGCAATAGTTCAACTAGTAGCCTACAGTGTGAAGTTTATGCAGCAATATTGCTAATATAAGTGAGAAGAAATGTAACTACAGCATCAAACCAAAGGAAGGGACGGGATTGCTTTAACACTGACGTCTGGAGTGTGGAGTATGATCAGGAAGGACTGTCTGAACCATTTGGCTTTCGTGTTAAACAGAAGTTTGATCATGTGAGAGTGTATCTGGACTATAACAGAGGAACGGTGTCATTTTCTGATCCTGTAACTAACACACATCTACACACATTCACAACCGCCTTCACTCACACTCTTTCCATTTTTTAGTTGTTATCCCTCTCTAAGGATCTTACCGTTCAATAGTTACCTCCGATACCAATAACCGATACCACGCAGTGTGTACAGTACCGTGCTTGTGACAAAGAAACACCAACAACACGATGGCCTAGACCTTCGGACTTGGGACCACCGGACTTGGAATCACAGAGAACGTCTGTTCAATGTTATCTGGTCTTTAATCTTTAAAAATGTTCTCAAATGGTTAGTTAAAGGTTAGGTTAAAATAACATCCTTGAAAAGTGGGGAAGTTTTGTAGCCTGTCCCATAGTTATTGTTCCTAACTTTTCTCTTAAATTTACATAAAGGTTATGCAAGCCTTAGAATTAGGGATGCAGCGATACCAATACTAATATTGGTATCATGCCCGATACTACACTTGTGTACTCATACTCACAGAGACCCTCGGACTTGGAAGCACAGAGACCCTCAGACTTGGGACCACTGGACTTGGAAGCACAGAGACCCTCATACTCACAGAGACCCTCGGACTTGGAAGCACAGAGACCCTCAGACTTGGGACCACTGGACTTGGAAGCACAGAGACCCTCCGACTTGGGACCACTGGACTTGGAAGCACAGAGACCCTCAGACTTGGGAACACTGGACTTGGAAGCACAGAGACCCTCCGACTTGGGACCACTGGACTTGGAAGCACAGAGACCCTCAGACTTGGGACCACTGGACTTGGAAGCACAGAGACCCTCAGACTTGGGACCACTGGACTTGGAAGCACAGAGACCCTCAGACTTGGGACCACTGGACTTGGAAGCACAGAGACCCTCAGACTTGGGACCACTGGACTTGGAAGCACAGAGACCCTCAGACTTGGGACCACTGGACTTGGAAGCACAGAGACCCTCAGACTTGGGACCACTGGACTTGGAAGCACAGAGACCCTCAGACTTGGGACCACTGGACTTGGAAGCACAGAGATCCTCCGACTTGGGACCACCGGACTTGGAAGCACAAAGATGCTCAGACTTGGTGAAAAGTCAGATTCCCAATAGCAAGTTGTAAAGTCAGAATTTTGAGATCAGTTACGTTTTTTATTTTTCATTCCGTGGTGGAAACAAGCTTCTATACATTTAAGTACATGGAACGTGTAAAACACATTAGCCTTATCAAAAGCTATCAGTGCCAATAAAGAAAACAATATAATACAAAATTCTAACAGATTTTTAAACAGATTTATGAAAACTGAAGCCCTATTAAGCTTGTATATTTGATCATTATGGAGTTCTCACTGAATTACACACATATTCTGTTTTAGTAGTTTCTCCATGGCCCTGATTATAGTTTTCACAGGACTTCCAGGCATGTCTGGCAATGCTCTCTTCAGGCAGAAAGCAACAGCGATTACACATATTTCAGCAGCAATGAACTTCAGAGCATCACGTCGACACATCTGCCAAACGATAGTATATTTTTTTGCATTCTGTTCGATTAGCTATTATGTGGTCCTCTTTGTGCTGCTTCACTTTCTCATCCAGTTTCTGCTTCAGAATCTCCTGAATGCATTTCTCTGTTCTCTCAAACATGTCATTGGTGAAGTGCATCCCTCCATTTTCTTCCACCATCTTCTCTATTTTACTGAGCAGATCTCTGAACTGTGGGAAACTGGCAGAGTTGTTGTCCAGAAAGAAGAATCGGTTTACACAACTCTGTAGAAGTTTTTTAAGATCTGGATCACTTTCCTGTAGGAACTGCTCAATGGTTTTATTTTCCTTCTCCAGCTGATCTTTGTGGGTGAAGAGGATCATTGTGTATTTTAGTATCTGTTCTCCAAATGCCTCTTTGAGTTTCTCTACTGTTTTTTTATTCTCCTCAGTGAATCGACCCACTTTAATCACAATAATAAAAACGTGCGGCCCAGGAGAAGCCAACGTTACACATTTAACCATTTCTTTTATAACGTCCTCTTCACTGAGTTCAGTATCATAAAGTCCAGGTGTGTCAATCACTGAGATCTCTTTACCAAACCTCACCAGAGTTTCTAAACTGCACTGTTTCGTCTGAGAGATTGAGCTTGTGGAGGATTCAAACACGTTTCTGCCGATGATGGTGTTTCCAGTGGCGCTTTTTCCAGATCCAGTTTTTCCCAGCAGAACCAGTCTGATCTGATCTTTCCTCTCAGGAATCACATCTGTCTCATCTGGATCTTCTCCAGTAGTCTCTCCTGAAACTACAACAGAAACATCAAATCACATAAATGTGTCGTTGAATTAAAATTCAGCTGTATTTTTTATGATCAGTGTTACATTTAATGCATTTGTAGATGCCCTTAATTAATCTAAGCATGACAAATACAAGGGCATTACATTTAATAAATAACTTAGATGTATTTATGGAATTGATAAATCATCTTACAGTTGATATCAGGAATGTCCATGCTTCTTCTTTGTGCCATAATAAATTTCCCACCGTTCTTCATGATCATTCCTTCAATCTTCTTCAGTAGTTCTTGTATCTGACTCTCTGATTTGCTCTTGTTATTGAAACAGTGAAACCTTCCTCCACATTCTGTCACCAGTCGCTGGAGATCTGCATGATCTTGGTCTTTTATATGTTCATCAATGGTCTCATCCAGATCCTCCAGTTCATCTTTGTGTGTGAACAGAATCATGATGTACTTCTGAACTTCAGGACCAAATAAACCTTTAATGAAATCCAGGATCTCTTCCTCATTTTTCACAGGTTCCTCTAGAGGAACGGTGAGCAGAACTGCACTGAGACCTGCTGAACATCGAGAGACCAGCTGCTCTTTCATCATCTCCAGCTGCTCTTTATTCAGATCTGGATCCAGTAGATCTGGAGAATTGATCACACACACCTGCTTCTCACCAATTTGAGTTACTTCCTCACACACTTCAGCTTCATTTTTCTTCTTACGTTTTTGGACTTTAAACTTTCTTTCTCCCAGTATAGTGTTTCCTGATGAACTTTTTCCAGAGCCATTTCTGCCCATCAGAAGAATCCGGATCACTGGATCATCTGGACTGGAGCTGCACAGTGAGATCTCTGAAAGAGACAGAAAATTTGGAGTATGAATGTAAAAAATAAGGTCAAGTAAAATTAAGATTCAAGTAGATTTACATTTCATAAGTTCAAGACTTATTTTACTGACCACCTATTTCACAGATAAAGTGGCAACCATCAGCAATCCCCATCTGTCAGTCACATTCGACGTTACATCGAATGACTTACTTCCTGCTTAGCTGCTGTTTGGACACTCTTGCTCAATTTGCTCTATCGCTTTTATATTTTATCTCCTAATTTTATCTTCAGCAAATCAGCACATAAAATTAGAAACTTTGGTGACTGGAAGAACTACAAAAAAGCTGAATCTTTTATCCGACCAGCCTCCCACTGCCATCAGCTTACATTCCGGAGAAGGGAAAACACAGCTGCCTACATTCAGAAGGATGAGAAGATGCCTCTTCTAGTTCAAGAATCTACTTGCTGCACAAACTGCCACAGACTTTTACAAAGGATTGTAAGAAAGTTACTTGTGGCACTACCAAACCAGACTGAACACACAACAAAGCTTCGTCACACAGTCCCATGAATCTAGTGCTCCGCAACAGGCCCTACTGAGTGTAGAGAAACAAGCCGTAACTGATCAACACACTAATCGATGGCACAAACAGGGAGTGAGACCTAAAAGCACTCAGGACACCAGATTGTCACAAGCATCACATATTGCCACAGAGGCAACCTCTACCCCAGACACAAGGATTGCAAACACTGGTTACCTACCACCAACTATACATTTTGAAAACAGATTTGAAGTATTAATGAATGTGGGTGAGGAATCCCCAAACGTGATGAATGTGATCGAACACAGATCGAATCAGCCCGCAGCTAACACTGATGCTAACAGGCACTCAAGGTCGAGCAGACAGCGGCACTCAGCTCAGAGCGCAGCCGAGCCAACAACTCTGATAGTGGGTGACTCCATGATCAGAAACATTAGCAGCACGGATAAACTACGTGCTGCCTTCCACAAGCAACAGTTTCTGATGTAAACAGGGAACTTCATAGCCTGGCTTCGCCCTCCTACGTACTTCCGCTCAATTTTCATTTTCCTTCAGTACATCGTCTGGGTTTACGGTATATTCTCTGTTTTTCAGAGAAGGGAGTGGCTGAGAACGTTGACGTTGATGTCGTGCGCTAGTTTGAGTTGTAGTTTAGTAATGGCGGCGGAGAAAGATGCGAGCGAAGCCATTCGGTCCGTTGTGGCAACGCTGCCGAATATCCAGAAGTTAAAGCCGGAGCAAGAACAATCTTTGCTGAGTCTTGTCGGTGGCCATGATGTTGTGGCCCTCCTCCCCACGGGGTTCGGGAACAGTTTGATTTTCCAGCTCGCTCCGTTAGTGGTGAAGGAGTTGGCTAAGGCGAACGCATGACATACGTCACGACCAAACGTTAGCGATGAGTGGCTCTGGGCAGATCCAATAGTTTTAAACTTCAACAGAGTACCTGCCTTCAAGGAAGTTAACGCTTGTCAATGGAGAGTGGCCAGACTCTCTGTACAAATGAAATGTACGAGAGTCTGGTAGTGCCAGGCTAGGAACTTCAGAACATTCTGACTGCAAATCGACTTATTCATGTGGGGAAGAATGATATTTGGAAAGAGCAGTCAGAACTCCTTAAGAGGGATTTTAATGAACTTTTTAAAACACTTAGAAGACTGAAAGTTCAGCCGTTCATCAGTGGACCACTCCCAGCAAGAGGAACAAATAGGTTTTCACAGTTGTTTGGGCTTAATACATGGCTGCAAAAAAGCTGCAACGGGGATATAAAGGGACTGAACTTCATCGACAACTTCTCTTTTCTGGAGTCAGAGACAGCTGTTTAAACAGGACGGCCTCCACCCAAACAAAGAGTTTTTTGATATTTTGAAGAATGTGGGAAACCAGGACCTCACGTCACTCCCGTCCCCATCCCTTCACCACATCGTCGCCCACCTTCCCTCCCTTGTCTGGTTGGCGCGAGGCCGTGCCTTTTCGTAGGGGGGCGTAATGTAACGGATATGTTCTGTTAGTATCTGTTTTCATGGACTTTGTTTGTTTTCATTTGTCACATGGTTCCTTTGCTCAGTTTTCCTCATTTGTGTCATTGGTTTTCAGCTGTGTGTAATTAAATATTCTCATTTGTGTTTGCTATTTGGGTTCTACCCCCACATTCATTCTCTGTTCGCTCACGTTTCACGTTGAGTTGTGTGTTGCTAATGCCTGTTTACCTGCCTTGGAGTCTACTTGACATTAAACTTCATTGAGAACTTTATTAATCTGTCTTCGTCTGTCTGCCTGCAAGCACCGTGTGACAGCATGCATAATGCCTTATAAACAACCCTTATCACAACATTTAGAGTATTCATGGAAGACATACAAAATGGATATATGGCGCCACCGTGACAACTAAACTTTTAAAAGAGCACCTCAAGGTCACTGAATGGGAATACTGGCTTGCCAGGAACCACAGCCTTATACATGACATTAGGAAATACAACTCACATGAATTTGGTTAACCAGACTGTAAAAGAACCTCAAACTGTATATAACTGTTTATATTGCATATTTAAATGTACCTTCTATGCTTATCATTTTCAGGACAAGAACAAAAAATAAACATAAATAAATCTAACAGTTGCATCTTTAAATTAAGGTACCTATTAAATCTATATGATTTTTCTCCTGTATTACTACATAGGTATTAGATTTGGTAAAACCCAGTTTTTGCGAATAAAACATTTGTATTGTGAATGTATTGTTCCTTTGTACTTTGATTTTGCCTTAAGGGAAATGTCATGATATCATGATATCTTATGGCTGTTTAAAAGAAGACTTAACTTGTGTTACTTTACTTAAAGCAGACAAAGACCAGGTATAAATACCACATTATAAAGCGCGTTAGATGTTGAAAAGAAGACTTTGTTTTTGTCACTTTACTTTAAGCAGTAAAAGATGCACTCATAAGATGCAGACTATGCAGCTCTTAAGTAATCGATCTCAAGATATGAGACTTAGGAAAGTAAAAGATATGAAACTATGGGATTATAAATGGATAAAATTGTTCATTGTGTGTTATAAATCATCATACTCTTAATTGTTATAACCACAGATAGGTAAATATGACTGTTGTTACGATTATTCATGAGATGACAAAAGGTTGTTTAAGGCATTATGTATGCATTAGGAAAATGATACCTACTTACCTATTTGTGGTTATAACTTAAAAGTTATAACCACAAATAGGTAAGTATTATAATGTATTGTACCTGTTGTTATGATTATTTATCCGATGATACAACATATTATAAGGTTGTTTGTAAGGCATTATGTGTGTATTATAAGGAAAAAAGAATTCCCTTATAATGCATTATAAATACAGGCTTCATAGAAAGTGTTATCAAACTATAGTATGGTTATTTTAATCTTTTGTTTTGGTGTAAATTAACACTAAACTGCCAATAATGTAATCCACTGGGATTGTCATTCACTGTATTGCATTAATAGAAAGCTAGTTAATATAAGATTAGCAATACAATAGTTTTTTTTTTAGTTTTTTTATTAGAACTTAAAAACATAACATACAACATTTACACTTTTAACAAGACATCCGAGAAGATAACACATTTAAATAAATGGGTTTACCTTGTATAAAGAAAAAAAATACAAGCAGAGACTCAATATACAAATAAAAGTCAGTCCTAAAGACCTTCAAACAGGGTTTAGAGTTATTCCATTTACTTTTATGAATATGAAATTTACCAAATAAAATCATGAGATTCATCATAAAATTGACAGATGGCTTTTGTGATTCAAAATATAAGATAACATCTTTAGAAGTTAATTCACAATTATAACCAGACTTCTGTAGAAAATGTATAGATAAATCTTCCCAGAATTTTTTGGAATGATAACATTGAAAAAAAAGATGTAGAATTCTTTCTGGTTGATCTGAACAAAATTAACATTTTTCATTAATATCCATAAATTTAGATAAATTATAGTTACTAACGTAAATGTTATGAAGTACTTTCAGATGTATTTCCCGAAGTTTGTTAGATATACAAAACCGAAAGGGAAGCAGCCAAGCTTTTTTCCAAATAACCTCTGGAAAACAACTGTTCCAGAAAAATTTCCCTCTAGGCTTAATAGATCTCCTTTCATAAAATAAATTCCTAATAAATTTATTTGTGCATTTTTTACTGTTAATATCCACCCCATTTAAATGAAGAGCGGGTTCAATTCTACAAATGTTAAGGGGCAACATATGACTTCTCATTAACATCAATAAACCTGTGGGAATGGCATTTATCACAGAATAATATTCTCTGTATTTAATAGGAAATTCCCATTTATTCATAAAATTTTCATAAAGTAACTGAGCTGACTGATCAAAAAGGTCAGATACAAAATAAATTCCTTTATCCATCCAACTCTATAAATAAAGAGATTTCCGGTTAACTGTAATATAAGCATTATTCCACAAGACTGCTTTATGTGGAGAAAAGTTATGCACATAACATAACTTCCAGGCCTTGAGAGCTTGTTGATAGAAATCGGATAATGCCACATGCAGTTTGTTAGTAGAATAATCACACATTAACAAAAAGCGTAAACCTCCAATCTTTTTAAAAAAAACCATATCGAGTCTGATTTAAGTAGACAATTCCTGAGCCATTTTACTTTGAAAGTATAATTTAAATCAAAAAAGTCTAAAAGCTCAAAACCACCTTCCTTCCTTGGACCTTGAAGAATTTCTTTTCTTAAATGATGATGTTTATTCCTCCAAACAAATTTAGTAAATAAATCATTAATTTTCTTACAAACTGAATCTTGAACACAGAGGGATAAAGCCGGATAAACAAACCTAGATACCCCTTCTACTTTGGTTAGAAGGACTCTACCTATAATAGTCAAGTCTCTTTGAAGCCAGTTATTAAATATGTTCTGAGCTTTTTTAAGTTTAGGGGAAAAATGTAGTACTTGTCTCTCCACTATATCTTTTGTAACACTTATTCCTAAATACTTACCCTTATTTTTTACTGGGATGTTACATTTTTCTCATTTGAATCATAAAGGCACATTATTTCACATTTCGGTACATTTAACATTAAACCAGAAGCAACAGAAAAAGTATTTACTAACTGCAAAGCTTCGGGCAATTGTTCTTTATCTTTCAAGAAAAGAACAGTATCATCTGCAAGCTGAGTCAATCTGATTTGTTTGTTGAAGATGGTAATTCCTTTAATACTTGAAGAATTCAAAACTTTTATGGAAAAAAACGCTACTACAGTAAGAAATAAAAAAGTGGATATAGGACAACCTTGACGCACTCCTCTACAAATGTGAAGTCTTTTAGAAGTGTTTGGATATAAATTAATAGAACTATTAATATCTCTATGAAACATTTCAATTATAGAAACAAATATTTTAATGCCCCTATACATAAACTGATGCTCAATAGTGTCAAAAGCTTTATGGAAATCGAGGAAAACAATTAAAGCTTCTGATTCTACCAAATTGGAAGAGTCTAATAAATCTAAAATCAGTCTAATGTTCTAACTTATGTGTCGGCCAGCCATAAACCCAGTTTGACACTCATTTATAATTTCGTTTAGACCTTTTTTCAGACGAACTGCATAAATATGAGATAACAATTTATAATCTACGTTTAATAAGGTTATAGGACGCCAATTATCCAAAATCAATCTGGTTTTGGGAGTAATGTTATTAGCCCCTGTTTCATATAAGTCGATAATTCATTTAATTCAATACATTCTTTATACATTTCAAATAAAGGGTTTTCAATAACATCCCAAAAGCAGAGATAAAATTCAACTGAAAGACCATCTGTGCCTGGCGATTTATTTTTTTTCATTGAACGAATAGCTGTAACCATCTCTTGCTTCCTTAGTTTTTCATCACAAAGGTCTCGAAATTGAATAGAAATAGAAGGGACCGATTGCTTAACGGACTCAAAAAAAATCAGAACATTCATCCATTTCAAATACAGATTCATATAACTGAGAGTAAAAAGATTCCACATAATTTGTAATTAATTTTGGTTTCGAAGTGGGTACATTATCAATTTTAAGAGAGGAGATCATTTGTTTTTCTAGTGAAAAAAATAGCTTGTGTTCTTTTCCCCCTTTTCTAACCACTTAACGTCTTTAACGTCTCCAATCTGACTTTTTTCCAAGGTAAGTCTAATTCTGTCATAAGTGCCTTTTCCTTATTGTCTGGCTATCACCAGACCAAGCTCAATTTAAGATTGAACATTGGTCTGGGGAGTCTGCTCTGTATTTTCTACTGCACAAGAGGCGTGATAAACGAGCATTATTCAAATGCCTCTGTACGCAATTGGATAGTCCTTCAACCAATCAGACCACAAGAGGCGTGATAAACGAGCATTATTCAAATGCCTCTGTACGCAATTGGATAGTCCTTCAACCAATCAGACCACAAGAGGCGTGATAAACGAGCATTATTCAAATGACTCTGTACGCAATTGGATAGTCCTTCAACCAATCAGACCACAAGAGGCGTGATAAACGAGCATTATTCAAATGCCTCTGTACGCAATTGGATAGTCCTTCAACCAATCAGACCACAAGAGGCGTGATAAACGAGCATTATTCAAATGACTCTGTACGCAATTGGATAGTCCTTCAACCAATCAGACCACAAGAGGCGTGATAAACGAGCATTATTCAAATGCCTCTGTACGCAATTGGATAGTCCTTCAACCAATCAGACCACAAGAGGTGTGATCAACAGGCAACGACCCATCACTTCTCTATCCGTCATCATGTTAAACCCACCAATAGCACACCAGGTGGATAAGCCAGTCTGTGATTGGTTCCCACAAAAGTGTAACAGAAGCAGTAGAAATGAATGTACAGGTTTCCAGACTGAGTTGCAGGGAGAAATCAAATCGCCGGCATATCAGGCTGGGTTTACCCAGTCTATTTTCCTTATCCAATTGATTATTTTTTACTTGTTTACTAAAATATACAGCAAACTGCCTAACTTTAAATTTAAATAACTCCCATTTCTTAACATGTGTCATTTGTTTACTCCCAAAAATCTGTTGAGCTTTTCTCGAACCTGAGTAATAAAGCCCTCGTTACTAAGCAACTTGTTATTTAATTTCCAGTAGCCTTGCATACTATTATTTTTAATATTACAACCAGAGAGTACCAAAACAATCATTTTATGATCTGAAAGAGGGGCATGACAATAAGTAACTTCAGTAACATACTGGACACATCCTGGGTCAATTAACCATAAATCAATCCTTGACTGCAAAGATCTAGAGGAGTTACTCCAAGAATAACTCTTTTCATTCAAATTCAGAAATCTCCAAATATCCACTATAGAAAGATGGGTACATAGAAAAGTAGTCAGTTTAAATTTTGAAGAAGGTATCGTATGTGGAGGAAAATGATCCAAGAAATCATCTGGGGCATCATTAAAATCACCTCCCATTATCAAAATGGCACCTTGATATTTCCCCATCAATACTGATATAGAGTGTGTAACCTCTTTAGACATATTTTTAGCTTGGATTGAAGAATTATGACCATAAAAATTTCCTAAAACAAAAACAGAATTATCCAGTTTAACAACTGCAAGTAACCATCTACCTTCTTTTGAGGAAACCAATTCCAATACGTCACCTTTAAACTTATTCAGAAGAATAGCGACACCTGCCGAATGATGATAAGCATGACAACAGAAGATTTGATCTCCCCACTGGGAACGCCACCATTTAACATCAGATTCGCATGAATGAGTCTCTTGTAAAAAGATTAAATTTGCATTTGTACGTCTAACAAAAATAAACATGGATTTCCTTTTAGTGCTGTCTCGTAAACCCCTAACGTTAAGAGAAACAATCTTTAAACAACTAAAAACAAAATCAGACATAAAAAATCTTATTTGGATGTCAGAACAGTGTTATATAAAGAACCCTGAAACAATGAAGATGACAAACCAGTAGGTAATGCTCCACTCCAAACTTCGAAGAGTTACATCATCTGGACGAATGTTTTATGACTCGAAGATTGAGCACGTTATTTCAGTTCGACTGCCTAGCCAGCACAGTCAATAATGACACCTACTCTTTTAATATTCATCTTGATATTCATCAACGGACAGTTTTTCTCCATCAATAAAAGCATCTGCTCCACAAAAGTAATCTCTCTTCCCCTCTTCTCTCGCTGCTTTTACCCTTGGCCATAGCAACTTTCTCTGTTGTCTTTCTGCAAATGTCAGGTCCTCTGTCAGGCGAACACCTCTTTCCTTGAGTGCAGGATGATCCCGCGCCGCTTTCCAGACTTTCTCTCTGTAGGTCCGGAGCGTAAACTGGACGATGACTGACCTAGGACGGTTACCACCCGACCCAGGACGCCCAATCCTATGGATTGTGTCAACGCAAAATCGGATTTCATCTACCTCTTCTGGAGTCAGAATTTCTAGGATTTCGAGCACTTTGGTTCTGATATCTTCTCCATCTGTTTTTCTGAGGTTGTTTTGCCTTAAATTCCATCTCCTACTGTAGATCTCGGTTTGATCACACTTGCCTTGAACCATCCGGACCACCTGTTCAATTTGCGACACCTTGTTCTCGTTAGTCTTGACTGTCTTTGAAAGACTTACTATAGCGACCGAGTTCTGCGCGATTTGTTGTTCCATCCCTGAAAAGCGATCCGTGAGGGCATTGACAGCACGAAGAATATCGGCATTAGAGACTGTGGGTTCTTCCTGACAGGATTTTTTTGAAAGTGGACTGCCTGTTGGAGTATGTGGGGATGAATCAAAATCTCCAGATGAAGCTTCAAGAAGTGAAGAAAGCAACTTTCTGTCTTTGTTCTTTGGCATTTTGAAAATTTCACACGTGGGCTAGCAATGTGGTTTATCAATATACGTAACAGTCTGCTGTAGGCTTTTATTAATAAAATAATTAAAACATTCTTCTTTTAAAGAGAATTCTCATTGCCCACCTTGTATATACACAATACAAATTCGCCCAGAAAATCCAAATTCTTAAAAAAAAAATGCCTCAGAGCTCGTACCAACACATCCATTCAGGGCGCCATCTTGCGCGCCCCCAGCAATACAATAGTATTTCCGTGTCGTGACCGTGTGTGACGTAGCCATGCGCACTTACTAGAGAGTCTCATTCTAGCGTCTAACCGTTATAAAGAGCACGATTCTTCTTCTTCTTCTTGTTTTACGGCGGATCGCAAACAAATATGTGCATTACCGCCACTATCTCTAAAATGGACCACTGACACTGTACCTGTACTTCTTATTTAACCTACCAACCGACATCTATTCACCTTTATTACCCGCATAGAGGCTTCACAGAATTTCATCCGGCGCTGCGTGTTCAGCTCTTCAGTCCACACTCAGCCCCCATGACGGAGAAAAAAAAAAAAAAAAAAATCCAATTTAAATACACTTATTTAACCCAGTATTTCCCAAATATTCTACCATGAAATTTATTATATTCCTATTTGATTTTAATACATTTTGAATTGTAAACTTCACTCCTATATTATTTAATTCCTCCTTTCAACATTATATTTCCTACAATGCATTATTACGTTCAACTGTTTCATTAACTTTACGTACCTCACATAAACATGTTGGATGCTTGCTCATTAAGTGCAATGTACTATTTAATCTTGTATGCCCCAATCTTAATCTTGTAATCATATTCTCTTTATTCCTACTCCCACCTGATATTCTTCCCTTACCCACTGTTGACTGTATTTGATACATATGTCTACCTTTTCTTTCATTGTCCCAATACTGCTGCCATAATTTCAGAATATTCTTTTTGATAATTGATTTAATTTCTGACCTACTAAATAAAATCTGTTATTTCTACTATTTCTCGTTCTATGGCCTTTTTTGCTAACGCATCAGCATTACCTCTCAACCCAATATGAGCCGGGACGCACAAAAACTGTACCTTTAAACTATTTTGTTTGATTGAATATAATTCTTGAATTATCTCTATTACGATATCTTGTCTTGTTTCTGACTTCATCTCCTTCAAGCTTATTAGATCTGAACTACAATCTGAACATATTACATCCTTGGATATTTTAACTTCCCTAATCCACCTTATTGCCATAATTATTGCAAACATCGCTCCAGTATACACTGATAAACAGTCTGATATCATTTTATTCTTATACACTTTAACCTTTGGAATAATGAATGCAGAACCCACCTGACCAGTTTTTGGATCTTTTGAAGCATCTGTAAAAATGTGCATATATTCCCCATATCTTGACCCGATATACTCCCTTACATTATGTACTTCTGTTTCATATGAACCTTCCTTTTGTCTTTTTTCTAATAGGCTTAGATCAACTTCTGGTTGGGGCATAACCCATAATGGTACTGGTGATAAAGGAATTATTGGAGCATATCCAACTTCTTCCAATCTCATATCTCTTACTAATTTCCCCACACTCCATCCAAAACTAATACATTCTTTCTTCTCATATTCCCAACTAAGACTCATTACTTTTCTTGTAGGGTGATCCTCACTCTGGCCTCTTAAATTTGCCCAATAAGATGCCATTAATTGCTGTCTTCTTATCTGCAAAGGCATTTCAACCATCTCTATCTGAAGAGCAGAAACTAGAGAAGTTAGACATGCGCCGCAGCAAATCCTAAGTGCTTGAGACTGAATTCTTTCTAGCTTAATGAGATTTATTTGCAGAACCATATACAATACAACAATAATCCATTATAGATCTTATCATGGATATATATATATGGTTTTTAAAGCCAATCTATCTGCTCCCCATTCCTGACCTGAAATACATCTCATTACATTCACTACTTGCTCCCATCTTCCCACCATTTTTTCTATATGCTCTCTCCAAGTTAATCTACTATCAAACCAAACTCCTAGAAATCGTACTATACATACACGCTCTAGTTCTTTTTTGTATAATTTTAACTTAACATCCACATTCCTCTTCTTTTTTGTAAAAAGTATTATTTTTGTCTTTTCCACTGAAAACTTAAATCTATTTTCCCCTGACCACTTTTCTACTTCATTTAACGCACATTGCATTTTCTTTAAGTTATACTCTATATTCTTTCCTTTAAACCAGAGAGCCCCATCATCAGCAAACAATGATTTCCCCATACTTCTATGTATCCTTGAGAAAACATCATTAATCATGATAATAAATAAAAGTGGACTTATTACTGCCCTGGGGTGTTCCATTATCAATTATTCCACTTAAAGATATAGATCAACCCACCTTTACTCTAATACTTCTTCCAATTAAAAACTCTTTAATCCAATTATACATTCTTCCTTTTATACTCATTTTCTGTAACTTTATTAGTAATCCCTCTTTCCAAAACATATCATATGCCTTTTCTATATCGAAGAAAACAGCAATGACACTTTCCTTATTTATAAATGCCTTTCTTATTTCATCTTCTAAAGATACTATTGAATCCAAAGTCCCTCTACCACACCTAAACCCACTTTGATATGGAGAAAAACAGTTTTTTTCAAATGATATGTCAATCTATCAGTTATCATTCTCTCCATTACCTTACATAAATGAAAAGTTAAAGCTATTGGACGATAATTTATAGGATTACTTGGATCTTTCCCAGGCTTTTTAATAGGTATAATTAATAGTTATAGTTATTCCAACTTTGAGGAATTATACCTTCCATCCATATTCTATTATAAAATGTTAAAATCACTTTCATAGAAGTTTCACTAAAATGCTTCATCATACAGTAACTAATTGCATCCAATCCAGGAGTAGATTGTTTCATTCTTCTTACTGCATTCTTTAATTCACTCACAGAGAATGATACATCTAACAAATTATCATCAGTCTTTTTTTTCTTCTTTATATCAGGATATTCCTTCAGCACACCCTCTCTCATTTCTTTACTCTGCTCAGTCAAATTTTCTGAACTATTTACTTTTATAAATGCCTTTAAAAACATTTCCACTTTTTCTCCATCCTCCACAGCTATTCTCCCTCCATAATTAAAACTGGATACCCATTACCCTTTTGAATCCCTTTCATTTTCTTAATCATGCCCCATACCTCCTCTTTTGGTGTATTCTTCCAATACTCTTTCTTGGCTTTCCTTATTATCCTCCTTACCTCAGCTTGTGCTTGTTTATACTCTATTAAATCTTGAAAATTATGTGTTCTCCTAACTATCCCAAATGCTTTCCTTTTCCTTCTTATTGCACTTTTACATTCCTCATTCCACCATGGACCTATCTTATTCTTCCTACCTCCTTTCCCCTTTGGTATATATTTATTCGCTGCTACTTGAATTGCATATACAATATCATCACTAATCATTTCTACAGATCTATCTGGTTCTATTATAATATTCTTTAATCCCTCTTCACTCAAATTCATTAATTCTTCCCAACTCGCTTTATCAAACCTCCAGCTACCAATATTTCCTTGACTCACCTTACTTCTGCTCACATTTACTCTAACAGATATCATTATTGGATAATGATCACTCCCAATAGTATCTTGTCACAATATTTCCCACTCAGCACTCCCTGCAATTGAGTCAGACACCATTGTTAAATCTAGCACAGATTCTTTACCTGTAGCCACATCTACTCTCGTATTACCCCCATCATTCAGACACACCAAATTCCTCCGATAGATCAAATCTTCCACCACCACTCCATTACAATCTGTCACTAAACCTCCCCATAACATACTCTGTGCATTAAAGTCCCCACACCAAATCACCCTATCTTCATTTTGACCCTCTATTTGTTCTAACTCATTCAACACTAATTTCTTACAAGGATTATAAAAGTTTATTATTACATACCTTATTCCATTCACCCATACCTCCACTACAACATACTCTTGTGTTACACCTTTGCCTAATGTTCTATATTGCATCCCTTCCTTAATCAGAGTAATACACCCTCCGCCATTACCCTCCCCTCGATCTCTTCTCTCACTCACATATCCTTTTATAACAAAATCAAATCTGGGTTTAAGCCATGACTCTTGTATACATATCAGATCAGGTTTAAAATTAAAATCATCCTCCTATCCAAACCAAGCTTCCTGGCTTGACTGTGTCTCAGTAACCAGCCCATCTCTGATCATTACCCATGATATATCCTTTACTCCCAAGAATCTCTCTGCTGCCTGGACTATGATTTGAATCTTAGTTGTCTTCTTTTCAGTTTGTGCAGTACAATTAATTACTTCAGCAATGAACAACTTTATTCAAATTTACTTTATTCACAATCATTGTCTCTTCTGTGATCCTACCTTCCATCTCTGAAGTTTCCTCATTTCTCCTCTCCTTTTGCACATCTTTATGTTTATTCTTTGTATCAAGTGCTTTAACAGCTTCTGCATATGTTATATTCTTCTTAGCTCTCTCATTCTGTACTTCAATAGCTCTTTTCCTCACCTCACATTTTGGTCCTGCTCCTTCACATTTGCCATAATCATGTTCCCCCCACATCTTGCACATTGTTTCTTAGCCTTACACACCATAGCCACATGCCCGTATTTTTGACAATTATAGCATCTTAAAGGAGGAGGCACAAAAGGCCTCACTGTGTAACTGATAAAACCAAGTTTAACCTTATCTGGCAAAACAACTCTAGAATGGAGAGACTCTCCATTCTATTCCCTTTTCTGTTCATAACAGTCGCCTAGCACCAACTACTTTCCCTCCGTTAATATTACTTTTAAGCTCTTCCATAGACACTTCTAATGGCACACCAGATATTACTCCACTTACCCACTGCCTCTGTCCCACAAGCTTGCTACTCACCACTTCCTGCTTGCACATTACTTTGATCTTCATCACTTTCCTTTTTTGCTCTTCGTTGTCACACACTATCATCAAGTCTCCATTATTTAACACGCTTACAAACTTAATCTCTCCAGATATTTTCCTCAACTCTTTTGTTAGTACAATTGGACTTATCTTTTGTATTCCACCATCCTCTTTAAATTTCAATATTACCTTCAACTCGTCTAAATTTACATTCCTCATCTCCCGTTCATTTCCACTCTCCCCTGAACTTCTTCCTGAAGTTCTTTTCTTTCTTTTCTTTGTATCTGCATCTTCCTTCATATCTTTATTCCTTTCTTCTCCTGTCCTCCCTAATTCCATTTGATCATCAACACTAACTAGTGTCTCCATTTTCATTATTACTTTTCCTATATTTTGACATTGTTGATTTTGCCGCGTTCGCCGCATTCGAAAAGCGCGCCTTTCCGTAAACCGTCACCGCTGCCCAACGTCCACACAAGTTGTGCTCCCCAGAGAGCACGATTAATATGAAACGTGCTCTTTATAAGAGGGTACATCTGCTTGCCTATTAATAAACTATACATTAAAGTTGGTCTTTCAATACCACTGTCTTAATGTATTAAGCTTATGAGTTTTTAGTTTTCTATTGGTTTGTGTGGCATTGCTACTCATCTGGTTTATAAACTTATTTTCTCGTGCACAAATACTGTAGAAACTGCTCGTTTTCGCTCGTTCTCCACATACACACACAGACACTTACAGAACTTTAATGTGAATCTCTCCCACTACTAAAAACATTACAGTTCATGTTTTAGCAGAGGCATTTCCCTAACTTTTATTTAAACAAAACATTGTTGTCACCAGACGCTCTTACCAGAATCTGCAGCAGGACCCGTCGCCATCTTCTCGCTCTCTGACTGATCACGTGTCCATGGAAATGCGTCACAGAAAACGTATGTGATTCACATCATAAAAACAATCTCAATATATATTTGCAGTAGTTTATAATTCCATCATATTAGCATAAAACACATCTTGTTTCTCAGCTTTAGTTTCGTTTTTGTTCTCCTCCTCCTTATTGCAGTTACATCATCTTCCTGTTGTTTTTCCTGTAGCGAATTCCTGCATGGTCTTTTCCCTACTTTTTGTAACATCTTGAAAAGGTCCTTGATTGGTAGTCGAGAGCACGAATGAACCGAGAATCAGCAAGTGTTTGTTGAATAAACTTTATTAATTCTGTCAGTAATAATCTCCCACGGATGCTGTACAGACTTATACCAATAACAGTCACATGAACAGATCAACAGAGCCTGTATGAAAGCGTCTCGATCATCTAAAACCCCGGAGAAAGTGAAGCGAATCAGCACAGAACCGCATTCACACTGACATCAGATTCATGGTTAAAAAGTTTCTCTGGCAGTGCAGCTCGTCCGTTTCTCCTTCTCACACACACCGTCCACACAGATAATGGGCTAAAAATACAAATCTTTAATGAATAATAGTTTCTAAAGGAAGCAGAAAGACATTAAGCACCGACAATTCTCTTATTAGACTATAAAGCATTTATATTGAATCTAAACAAATGAATTTCATATGTGTGGAAACTTCAACAATTTCTGATTTTATATTATCAAAACTTATCAAGTTTGTGTTAAATATCGAAATAATCTGCCAAAATACCTTCATTTGAGACGCAAACCCACTTTGACCCCGCTCACTCGGGCTACATTGTAATGACCACGCCCACTTAGGACTCCTCCCACTCACTCAACTCTTCCACTGATGACTCCACCCACTATACATGACCCCGCCCACTCTAGGCTACCTTACAAGCATAACCCCACCGAATCAGATCACTCCTCCCACTCTTACCTCCCCCATTAATCTGGCCCCGCCCACTCCATGCATCCTCTTGCGTGACCCCGCCCACTGATCCCTCCCCCTTAAACCCAGTACAGAGCTACAGCACTAAACACACACTCACATTACCAGCAGTGAATCTAACGAAGAGCCTCTGTAAACCCCTCCTAAATCAATTCAAGCGATTCAAGTGTTCAGCATCAGAGACTCTTTCTGAAACCTGTAAACGTCGACGCCCGTGACAGATCCAGCACAGGCTCCCTGATTGAGTGTAAACTTCTCTCGTCCGAGGACGGACGGTGACCTCTATAACTCGCTGCGAGAGCGAGAGATGCGCGGGCCTTTCCGGATCTCTTTCCTCTTCTCCTCCTTCCTCCTCCTCTTCTCTTCCTCACGCAGAATCTTCTGGAAGGCCTCGGCCGTGTGCAGAACCTGAAACACAGAGATTTACTCATTAGTTTACATTCCTACTGTAGTTTAGACATAAATTGTAGAACAAATCGAGTAGAAATCAAGCAAAACTCTCAATAGCTAATTAATATTAAGGTATATTGATTGATAATTTAACAGGAGAATATATATAGAAGTCTGTTTAATCTTAAAACACTGGAAGACAGAAGCTCTACTGCTGTCTACACATTACAGGCCATGACTTGCACTGATTTTGTCCAATAAAGTTCAATATTTTAATAACTACAAAATATGACCTGATGCATTACAGAAATAAACTTGAGAGAATATCAGATTCAAAACAATATTATAATTGTCTCTAAACCTGACAGGTTTGTGTTATGAATGAATAAAGTGCTCATTTTAGATTGATTAGTTGGATTTTGTTATCAATTTAATTTGAGTTCAAACTGCTCATGTTTTCATATATTTGTATATGTTTTTTTTTTTTAAATGATCTAAAATGTTTAAGTTTTTAACTGGTTAGATATTATTATAAATTGAATTTAAAATGAGTATATTCAGACTTATTTTTTTTAAATATTTGAGTAAATTGAGAGTTACATTTTTTTTTTAAAAATTGAGAATGTTTTTATTAACTGGTTAGATCGTTATTAATTTATTTTAAAGCAAGTACGTTATGTTTTCAAATATTTGAGAAATAAGTTTAGAATATTTTTTAAAATGAAAATTCCTGAAATTTAGTAAAGTTTCAGCCATAAATGAACTGATACAAAACACATAATTTTATCTTTTTAAAAAATGATTTTAAAATGTTTTTATTATACTTTAATTTACGTCAGACTATCTTTTCAAATATTGTAGTTAACTGACGATTAATTTTTAGAATACTTTTTTTTTTTTTTTTAAGTTTTTGATTAGCTGGTTAATTTTATTATTAATTTGAGCCATAATGAACTACAATATAAATTATGTCATTTTTTTAAATGATTTAAAATATATATATTTTTTATATTTACTGGTTTGATTTTATTATATTTTAATTTAAAACGAGCAAGGCTGTGTGTTTTAAATATTTGAGTAAATTGACAATTAATTTTTAAAACGTTTCAGTTAACTTTCAATTATTCATAATTTCATTATTCATTTAATTTAAATCAAGTAAGTTTAGACTGTAAATGTTGTTAAATATTTGAGTAAAATGAGAAATAAGTTTAGAATATTTGTAAAAAATGAAAATTGCTGAAATTAATTTGAGCCATTAATGCACTAATATATAAAAATGTAAAATTATAAATAAAAACAATAGCATTACATTTAATTTTAATTGTACAGTGACCGAAAAACACACATTTGTTAACCACCGATTTTATTATTAACACAATAGACATAAGAAACATGACCGTCACATCAACACTATAATACATAACTATTAATAAATTATCATAATATACGATATCCATCTATGTGTGTGTGACTCACGTCGTCTCGTTCAGTGCGATACGGGTTGACGAAGTCTGCAGATTTCTCCGTGATGCCCAGTTCCTGTGACATCTGAACCAAACAGACACAATCAAAGCTCATTTACTCTGTTTCAGTGAATGCACTGTGATCATAATTCCCATGATGCTCTGACCAGCGTGAGCACGTGCTGATGGGCTCCTCCGCTGAAGACGCCCGTCTGGTTGCAGAAGCGCAGACCCCAGCGCAGCAGGCGACTCCAGTCCGCGTTACGATCGTAGTAGTGATGGACGATACGGGGGAACCGCAGAGCCACGTCTCCGAAGAACGCCGTGTTCTCCACCACGTGAGAGTACGCTAGAGACACACACATTCAGAGAGTCTCTCTCGGACACATCATCCTTCAGAAATCATTCTAATACGCTGATTTGTCTTTGACTTGATTTGGGGACTTCATGATATATGAGCATAATTACATTAATTGACTGGCATGCAGTTATTTTGTTATTGATTGATGATACAATTTCATCTATATAATCTTCAGTAGTTCTAACTGAAGCGCCGGACTGAAGAATTTTGCGACGCTGAGGCTGTTTTTGTGTTATAGAATGACTTGATTTGAAAGGGTGTGTGTGTGTTTTGAGTGTTCACACATCAGCGTAACGTCTTGTGAAGCGCTCTCAGACGCATGAAATGAAGAAAATGAGCAGATGTTGAGATCAGTAATCACCTTCTTTGATTTTGTCGTCGAGTGGAAACGGATCGTCCGGCTGCATGTTAGCAGCGATGAGAACGGCTCTGGAGTCCTCCAGCACCTGCACACACACACAGATCAGACTGATTCAGACACACTCAGACGATCTTCATCAGACTGGGGCTTCAGACCGACCTTGAAGAGGCCCTTCAGCATGATGTCGATGATCTTGTACTGCTGGTTGACGTCGTTGAGCTCCACCAGGTTCTTCAGCGCGTTGAGCTGATCTTTCCTCTTGGTCTCGAACAGACGCTTATCTGAAGGAGATGTTCAGGACAACACACCACACACACACACACACACACACACACACACACACACGTGTCTGAGGAGGATACAGATCTCCAGGTTGGAGTCGTGTCGGTGTCTCTGTGTGTCCGAGTCGGAGCCGAGAGCCGCCGGAGCCGCCAGCAGCAGCAGAGCGCAAACACTCAACATGACCACTAGAGGGAGACACACACACATACACACCACTGCCTACACACACACACACAAAACAGAACAACGTATTTATAAGCACTTTAAAAATCTGAGAATACTTAAGTGCCGTACTATAAAAGCTTAGCCTAGATAAAAAAAATAAGGTTTTTCTCTCACAATTCTGACTTTTTCTCTCGCAACTCCGAGTTTATATCCCACAATTCTGCGGCGAGAAGTCAGAATTGCGCATTTATTCCGCACCTTTTTAACTAAATTAAATGTTTTAGTTACAAAGTCTCTGAATTGCGAGATATAAACTGGTAATTGCGAGAAAAAGTCAGAATTGCGAGATATAAACTGGTAATTGCGAGAAAAAGTCAGAATTGCGAGATATGAACTGGTAATTGCGAGAAAAAGTCAGAATTGCGAGATATGAACTGGTAATTGCGAGAAAAAGTCAGAATTGCGAGATATGAACTGGTAATTGCGAGAAAAAGTCAGAATTGCGAGATATGAACTGGTAATTGCGAGAAAAAGTCAGAATTGCGAGATATGAACTGGTAATTGCGAGAAAAAGTCAGAACTGCGAGATATAAACTGGTAATCGCGAGAAAAAGTCAGAATTGCGAGATATAAACTGGTAATTGCGAGAAAAAGTCAGAATTGCGAGATATAAACTGGTAATTGCGAGAAAAAGTCAGAACTGCGAGATATGAACTGGTAATTGCGAGAAAAAGTCAGAATTGCGAGATATGAACTGGTAATTGCGAGATATGAAATGGTAATTGCGAGAAAAAGTCAGAATTGCGAGATATAAACTGGTAATTGCGAGAAAAAGTCAGAATTGCGAGATATAAACTGGTAATTGCGAGAAAAAGTCAGAATTGTGAGATATAAACTGGTAATTGCAGGAAAAAGTCAGAATTGCGAGATATGAACTGGTAATTGCAGGAAAAAGTCAGAATTGCGAGATATAAACTGGTAATTGCGAGAAAAAGTCAGAATTGCGAGATATGAACTGGTAATTGCAAGAAAAAGTCAGAATTGTGAGATATAAACGCTGAATTGAAAAAAATAATAATTGTGGGATATACACTCGGAATTGCGGGGAAAAAAAGTCAGAATTGCGAGATGTAAACTTGGAATTGGGAGAAAACGAGTCAGAATTGTGGGATATAAATCGCAGCGAAGATTTGAGTAATTCAGACTCTTATTTTATAATGACCATTCAGTTTTGAACGCTGATGTTTATTTATGCAATTTTAATTATTAATTACATTTTCTTATTTTTGTTCTATATATTTGTCTTCTTGTAACTGTAGAGTATGAATGCTTGTTTCTGCCCTTTTTTTCTTTTTAAGTTTATATCTCAATTCATTTTTTGTTTAATTCTGAGTTTATATTGTTACGCCCTGTCCAGGGAAAGGGTGCAACATGAAAGCTCTGAAGGAGCAGTGTATTTGAACAAAGATGAATTTACTGACTGGGCCAAAATAACACACAAAACTGCCTTGTTTTTAAACCTCTTTCTTAAACCCTAGAAAAGAAAAGGAAAATACAATATACAAACCTAACTCCATAACCAAAAACAGAGATCAATAAACAAAAATGGCGTCAGACTCCCTACTTTCCCAAATAATCAGTATTTACAATATATTTACAACCAGGCAAACAAACTGAAAAGGGCCGTCCAAATCAGTGTCAGGAAACAGGCAAAGGGTCAAATACACCAACAAAGTTCCTCTGATACACAGTGTTCAATTTACACACACAAGCAATACTCACAGTCAAACTCTCCTAACACACACACACTCTCTCAAAACACCAGATCTCTGGGTCTCTAGGTAGAGGAAGTGATGACATGCTTTTTAAAGTACCCACAATTCTGACTTTCTCACACATTTCCACGTTTACATCTCACAATTCCGAGTGTATATCCCACAATTATTTATTTATTTTATTTCAATTCAGAGTTTATATCTCACAATTCTGTTTGAGACTTTGTAACTAAAACATTTAGTTAAAAGGTTTTATTCCGCACCTTTAGTTAAAAAGGTGCGGAATAAAAAAAAAATATATAGAAGGTCATTGCAACCTTTTATCCCGCCATTCTGACTTCCCGTCGCAGAATTGTGGGATATAAACGCGGAATTGCGAGAAAAGTTTTCTAAATGTGAAAATGATGGCCAATCAGATCAAAGGAGGCGGGGCTTGATGTTCACAGAAGAGGAGTGTAAATTCCAACACAACGCTTTTAGTTTTTACAGGGAAAGTGTGTGCGTGATAAAATACAAGTAGCCAAACATTTAACATTTGACAACTACTCAACTTTTTTTAATTGAAAATATGCTATCATTTAAATGATGATGTCATTCATAACAGAATGTGACGAGACGAAAAAACGTTTTTTTTTGTTTACATTTTTGACATGTTAGACACACAAGAGTGAATGTGTGCATATTTTTAAATTAAATATTATTTGCAAAGAGTGCAAATGGATTACTTCATATAAATATATCGGCTATAATTAGACCTAGAACTTCTTTTACCGTTCTTATTTCGTCTTTACTCCCTTAAATCCTTTAATTATTTAATGTATTTAAATAAAAAGACCCCCAAAAAAACTTTGGTCCCCCGATGTTCAATACGTGGTTACGGCCTTGGAAGAGTGCGATACAAATAAACTGATTTGACACTAAAATCCTCATCATTCTGTCATTTACTTTACTTGTCATTTCATTTTATATTTTGAGAAGTGTGTTTTATTATATAATCTTTATATAATAAAGATCAATGGCCGTTTGATCCCCAACAGAAGAAAAAAAAAACACACAGGCTGGAAATGACAAGAGAAATTACCCATTTTGGGGTGAACCGTTCCTTAAAAAAATTTTTACTGGAAGCTTCAAGGCAAATTCCTTGTGTGTGTGTGTGTGTGTGTAATAATCACACCCGGAGATAAATCTCATTCTGATAATTGTGGTATGATACACACACGACCCAAATGTTTGTAGAAATGGTTCAAACTCCCTCCGTGCGTCTGAAGTGTGTGTGTTGTTTAGATGTGCATCAGTTTCACACTGAAACTATAAACCCTGAGGGATTTGTGTTTAATATTTCATGCGTTTGCTCAGAACTAAACCCACAGATGCTCTACTTCCTGTCCTGAGACTCACACCACACCAGCCCTGAGTAGTAACTCATTATTATTAATAGTAAAAATTATTAATAACAACCAATTTCCTGATAATTTCGCTCTTCCTCATACCAGTATGGGTTGCCAGTTCACTGCTCATCTAGTGTCTAATATTAGAGAAATAATTCATACAAAGAGGTTCATAATTCACATGGGAATACCGCAGTACTGAATCTGATTACCATAATCACTTACCCTGGTATTCACACGGCACTGTCAGGTTTACTGTAGTATATGAGCCCCCCATCATTAGCATTAGCAGCTGGACTGAGTAAATGTGATATATAGGATATAATAAACAAAACACGGACAGTATATTCTAGAATCGACAGCTTGTGTTCATATGTACATCGCGTCATTATCAGTGCAGATGTTGCAGCGGTGATCGCGTGCGTGATGCGGATCGACTCCGGACCAGCGCCGCGCCGCACTCACCTTCAACGCGAAGCGCGCGCGATCATCGGTGAAGCGCGTCGATCATCCGCAGATTCAAACAGTCGTGTGGAGATGCGAGCGGCGCGTCCGATCGGGTCATTCACATGCCGCGCGCGTGTCCTCCAGTCGATTTCCGCACGGAACGATTAGAGGGACGCACCACACGCACGCGCGCTGACGTCACACCCCCGCGTCATCACCATCGCTCATCAATAGTATTTGATAGGCTTTAATTCTTTAATAAAACAGATCGATACGGATATTTATCAACACAGGGCACACATTACAACAGAAACATCTGTAAAATTATTTCATATAATTAAAAATGAATCGATAACCATTTTTGTTGCAACACAAATTATAAAATGAGTAACTAATTGTCATTAATGTAAACATGCATATGAACATATTTCAGTAGCAAATCTCTCCAGCAGAAAAAGAAGTACAACTATTCAGAGGTGTGTGTGTGTGTGTGTGTGTGTGTGTCAGAGGTACTGAGCGCCAGCTGTGAGGTCAGACAGACAGAGACCCGTCCAACACGACTGACACACTCTGTGTTAAGGACACACACAAGTCAGAGGAATGCGTGTAAGTGTGTAAGTCTCTGAGTGTGTGTGTGTGTTTATGTGTCTGAGTGTGAGTGTGAGTGAGTGTGTGTTTATGTGTCTGAGTGTGAGTGTGAGTGAGTGTGTGTGTGTTTATGTGTCTGAGTGTGTGTGTGTGTGTTTATGTGTCTGAGTGTGAGTGTGAGTGAGTGTGTGTGTGTGTTTATGTGTCTGAGTATGAGTGAGTGTGTGTGTGTGTGTGTGTGTGTGTATCAGAGGTCCTGAGCGCCGGCTGTGAGGTCAGACAGACAGACAGAGACCCGTCCAACACGACTGACACACTCTGTGTTAAGGACACACACAAGTCAGAGGAATGTGTGTAAGTGTGTGAGTCTGAGTGAGTGTGTGTGTGTGTATTTGAGTGTGTCTGAGTGTGTGTTTGTGTGTTAGTGTGTCTGAGTGTGAGTGTGTTTGTGTGTGTGTGTGTCTGAGTGAGTGTGTGTGTTTATGTGTCTGAGTGTGAGTGAGTGTGTGTGTATTTGAGTGTGTGTGTTTGTGTGTTAGTGTATCTGAGTGTGAGTGTGTGTGTCTGAGTGTGTGTGAGAGAAAGTGAGTGTGTGTCTGAGTGAATGAGTGTGTATGTGAGTGTGTCTGAGTGTGTGTGTGTGTGTGTGTGTGTGAAGGATACAGCATGCGTCTGTTGGAGGCGTCAGAGGGAGGAAGAGGTTTGAGTGACTCCAGTAAAGCGTCCATCCTCATCCTCAGATCATCAGGAGGAGAAGCAGCACAACACTACACACACATCAATGACAACATTACTGTTTTTCTGTATTTTTGATCAAATGAATATAATAATATGAGTGTGTGTGTGTGTTACACACCTGTGTGAGCATCGTTCTCAGTGTGTGTTTGTTGTGGTCGGTGAGGTCCGTCACTCCTCGTCTCTCCACATCCTCACACACCGACTGAACTTCTGACTTCCAGTGTGAGACGCTGCCACTGAAACGCACCAGCTGCACAAAACACACACACACATGGATCAGTCAGCAGAACATGCATGTCTGTGTGTGTGTGTGTGTGTGTGTGTGTTACCAGTGTGAGCAGCTGCAGTGCAGCAGGTCTCAGGCTCCCGTCACACGACAGTAAAGAAAAGAGCAGGAAGCGAGTCCAGGGATGGTGAACCACCATGTGCTGCACTACACACACACACACACACACACAACATCTGCATTTCTCAGACATACTCCATTAAAGCTCCAGTCTCAGGAATAATTCACAATATTATAAAACACTTGATGAAAAAGTGCCCCATGGACTCATTCAGTCGTGTTTGACAATCACTAAACAGCTTTTCTATTATAGAAATGCAAACATGCTTTCTGTTTTCCATACTTTTCCAGACCTGGAAATTAACTACGTATGAACCCTGTCTAAACACTGCGTGAAGAGGTGTGTGTGTGTACCTGATTCAGGACTCCTGCGGTGCAGAAACACCGTCAGAGACGTCAGACAGTTCAGAGCCGCGCTGACCAGCACTTCCTGCTTCTGCTCACATCACACACACCAATCACTGATTTACTTACACACACTCAGTGTGAAGCTTGTGCTTTACCTCTACACACTATTCAAGCTTATTTGCAGAGTGTGTGTACCTGTATGTGTGTGTGTGAGAGTGTGTGTGTGTGTGTCTGTGTGTGTGATGGGTAGGTTTAGGGGTAAGGTTAGTATGTGTGTGTGTGTGTGTGTGTGTGGTGGGTAGGTTTAGGGGTAAGGTTAGTATGTGTGTGTGTGTGTGGTGGGTAGGTTTAGGGGTTAGGGTTAGTGTGTATGTGTCTGTGTGTGTGTGTCTGTGTGTGTGTGTGGTGGGTAGGTTTAGGGGTTAGGGTTAGTGTGTGTGTGTCTGTGTGTGTGTGTGTGGTGGGCAGGTTTAGGGTTAGTGTGTGTGTGTGTGTGTCTGTGTGTGAGTGATGGTTAGGTTTAGGGGTAGGGTTAGTGTGTGTGTGTGTGTGTGTGTGGTGGGTGGGTGGGTTTAGGGGTTAGGGTTAGTGTGTGTGTGTGTGATCGATGGGTAGGTTTAAGGGTTAGGGTTAGTGTGTGTGTGTGTGTGTGTTTGTGTGTGTGTGTGTGTATGTGGTGGGTAGGTTTAGGGGTAGGGTTAGTGTGTGTGTCTGTGTGTGTGTGTGTGTGTGTGTGGTGGGTAGGTTTAGGGGTTAGGGTTAGTGTGTGTGTGTGTGATCGATGGGTAGGTTTAAGGGTTAGGGTTAGGGTTAGTGTGTGTGTGTGTGTGTGTGTGTGTGTGTGTGTGTGTGTGTGTGTGTGTGTGGTGGGTAGGTTTAGGGGTAGGGTTAGTGTAAGAGGAGAGAATAAACAGTTTGTACAGTATAAAAACCATTACGTCTATGGAGAGTCTCCACAAAGATAGAGAACCAGATGTGTGTGTGTGTGTGCCTGCAGCACGAGTGTGTGTGTGTACCTGCAGGATGAGTCCGCTGAGGGCCGTCACGAGGCTGGCAGCGCCGCTGTATCCGAGCGGGTGTAGAGCGCCGTCTGCTGTCTGCAGGGGTCGCTGAAGCGCTGCGTCACACACACACACCAGCGCAGACTCGTCCACATCCAAACACACCTGCACGAACCGCACACTGCACACTACACACACACACACGGGTCTGTTCATCTCTGTCTGATGTCTGATCTATTGTCCTAGCAGATCTCAGCACTAGACCGTGTGTGTGAGAGCGCTGAACCAATGCATGCTGGGAATCTTTATCTTCTCAGGACAGAATCATTCCAGTGTCACTGAGATACTATTATAGCTTTCATTAATATTTTGAATGAGTTTAATCAGATAACCTGTAATAGGATTATATTACTTGAGGAATCAGAGTAGGGTTAGTGTGTGTGTGTGTGTGTGTGTGTTACCAAGTAGCAGCGTGTCCGCGTGTCTCTTGCTGAAGGCCAGTCGTCTCAGTATCTGATGGAGATCCACACTGACGCTCCTCTGCACCTTTAACACACGCGTCAGGTGTTTAACCCTGCGGCCACACACACACACACACCTGAGCAGGCGCGCGTCTCACCTGAGCGCTGTGTTTGTGCTGCAGGAGTGTGAGGGAGGAGAGCAGGAGCAGCGAGGAGCAGTGCAGCGACGAAGACGAGGAGGATGAAGAGGATAAAACCTCCTCCAGCAGCTCCATCAGTCTGACGTTTCCAAGCAGCAGAGACGCCGCTGAAACACACACACAATCATCAGGTCATGATTCTGAGCTTCAGTGTGTGTGTGTGAGTGTGTTACCTCTGTCGGTGGCGTGCGACGGACACACACACAGGAAGCAGTACAGACAGTTGAACACAGACAGCAGCAGCTCTGAGTCACTGGAGTCCATCTTTCCCACCAGATTACTGACTACACACACACACATGCGTATGAGTGATACACACGATCATGACAGCACACACACACTCTGATCTTACCGTGGTAAAGCAGTTTGAAGTCTGTGTGGTTCATCTGACCGGAGTGACTCTGAATCACAGACAGCGCATCCAGCAGCACCGGCACACCGTCTGAACACGAGACTCTCGTTATGAGTGAAGCACAAGGGATGATCTGAACATGACAGCGCATATAAATATGATTGGCAGGGCTATTATAGCTCACTATAATATTAAACATTGACATTATTTTAAGCATTTCTTATTTTCATTTAGTTTAACTTGATGAACTACAATAACTAAAACCAAAAAATTATAAAAAATAATAAAACTGACAAAAGAAATCAAAACATTTGTGAATAAAAATAATCATAAAAACAAAAATAATATAAATATGTCTTTAATAAAGATCATTTAAAAGTATTTTAATAAAAATAATAAATGTAAAGATGAATTGTTCACAAAAAGGGTTAGTAGTAACATTGAAGTAGTAAAATAACTAAAACATTAATATAAGTTACAAAAACACAATAAAATTACTAAAACTTTACCTAAAAATCAACATGAAAAAATAAAAAGAAAATAAAATAAAAAAAGCAATTATTTTAGTAAATGATATAATATAATAAATAATAAAATAATAGTATATTAAATGACACTAAAATCAATATGAAAATGGAAAATATATATAAAAAAACGATTATTTTAGTAAATAATATAATAAATAATATTTAATAAAATAATAACTATATATTAATAAAACATTTGAGTAAATAATATAATATAATAAATAATATTTATTAAAATAACAAATATATTAATAAAACATTTATTTAATATAATAAATAATATTTAATAAAATAACAAATATATTAATAAAACATTTATTTTAGTAAATAACATAATATAATAATATTTAATAAAATAATAGTATATAAAATGACACTAAAATCAATATGAATATGGAAAATATATAAAAAAACGATTATTTTAGTAAATAATATAATAAATAATATTTAATAAAATAATAAATATATTAATAAAACATTTTTTATTATTTATTAAAATTATTTATTTATTTTATTATTTATTAAAATAATAGTATATTAAATGATACTAAAATCAATATGAAAATAATAAATAATATTATTAATAAATAATATTTATTAAAATAATAGTATATTAAATTATATTAAAATCAACATGAAAATGGGAAATATATTTTAGTAAATAATATAATAAATAATATTTAATAAAATCATAAATATATTAATAAAACATATATTTTAGTAAATAATATAATATAATAAATCATATTTATTAAAATAATAGTATATTAAATGATACTAAAATCAATATGAAAATGGAAAATACATTAAAAAAACGATTATTTTAGTAAATAATATAATAAATAATATGTATTAAATGAATGGTATATTAAATGATATTAAATAACACTGGGTCCAGCCTGCAGTGACGGCACATCAGCATGAACATTAACATGTCACTATAATGTTAATAATGATGTGTTTATAATGTTGAGCACGTGACGTTGAGTCCTGACCTATGAGTGTGTGTCTCTGCAGGACGTTCATGAGTCCTGACCTGTGAGTGTGTGTCTCTGCAGGACACTCACGAGTCCTGACCTGTGAGTGTGTGTCTCTGCAGGACACTCACGAGTCCTGACCTGTGAGTGTGTGTCTCTGCAGGACGTTCATGAGTCCTGACCTGTGAGTGTGTGTCTCTGCAGGACGTTCATGAGTCCTGACCTGTGAGTGTGTGTCTCTGCAGGACACTCACGAGTCCTGACCTGTGAGTGTGTGTCTCTGCAGGACGCTCACGAGTCCTGACCTGTGAGTGTGTGTCTCTGCAGGACACTCACGAGTCCTGACCTGTGTGTGTGTGTCTCTGCAGGACGTTCATGAGTCCTGACCTGTGAGTGTGTGTCTCTGCAGGACGCTCACGAGTGCTGACCTGTGTGTGTGTCTCTCTGCAGGACGTTCACGAGTCCTGACCTGTGAGTGTGTGTCTCTGCAGGACGTTCATGAGTCCTGACCTGTGAGTGTGTGTCTCTGCAGGACACTCACGAGTCCTGACCTGTGAGTGTGTGTCTCTGCAGGACGTTCATGAGTCCTGACCTGTGAGTGTGTGTCTCTGCAGGACGTTCATGAGTCCTGACCTGTGAGTGTGTGTCTCTGCAGGACACTCACGAGTCCTGACCTGTGAGTGTGTGTCTCTGCAGGACGTTCACGAGTCCTGACCTGTGAGTGTGTGTCTCTGCAGGACACTCACGAGTCCTGACCTGTGAGTGTGTGTCTCTGCAGGACACTCACGAGTCCTGACCTGTGAGTTTGTGTCTCTGCAGGACACTCACGAGTCCTGACCTGTGAGTGTGTGTCTCTGCAGGACGTTCATGAGTCCTGACCTGTGTGTGTGTGTCTCTGCATGACGCTCACGAGTCCTGACCTGTGTGTGTGTGTCTCTGCAGGACGCTCACGAGTCCTGACCTGTGTGTGTGTGTCTCTGCAGGACGCTCACGAGTCCTGACCTGTGTGTGTGTGTCTCTGCAGGACGCTCATGAGTGCTGACCTGTGAGTGTGTGTCTCTGCAGGACACTCACGTGTCCTGACCTGTGTGTGTGTGTCTCTGCAGGACACTCACGTGTCCTGACCTGTGTGTGTGTGTCTCTGCAGGACGCTCATGAGTCCTGACCTGTGTGTGTGTGTCTCTGCATGACGCTCACGAGTCCTGACCTGTGTGTGTGTGTCTCTGCAGGACGCTCACGAGTCCTGACCTGTGTGTGTGTCTCTCTGCAGGACGCTCACGAGTGCTGACCTGTGTGTGTGTGTCTCTGCAGGACGCTCACGAGTGCTGACCTGTGTGTGTGTCTCTCTGCAGGACGCTCATGAGTCCTGACCTGTGTGTGTGTCTCTCTGCAGGACGCTCACGAGTGCTGACCTGTGTGTGTGTGTCTCTGCAGGACGCTCATGAGTCCTGACCTGTGTGTGTGTCTCTCTGCAGGACGCTCATGAGTCCTGACCTGTGTGTGTGTGTCTCTGCAGGACGCTCACGAGTGCTGACCTGTGTGTGTGTCTCTCTGCAGGACGCTCATGAGTCCTGACCTGTGTGTGTGTGTCTCTGCAGGACGCTCACGAGTGCTGACCTGTGTGTGTGTCTCTCTGCAGGACGCTCACGAGTGCTGACCTGTGTGTGTGTCTCTGCAGGACGCTCACGAGTGCTGACCTGTGTGTGTGTCTCTGCAGGACGCTCACGAGTGCTGACCTGTGAGTGTGTGTCTCTGCAGGACGCTCACGAGTGCTGACCTGTGTGTGTGTCTCTCTGCAGGACGCTCATGAGTGCCGACCGGATCTGATCGGAGAGATCCGACGTCCTGCTGATGCTGGCGCCGTCGACTGAACTCAGGACAGATCGAAGCACGCCGACGGCTGATCGAGACGCTGCGGTCTCGGCATCACACGCCACCACCTCAACACACACACACACATTCATGAAGCACTGAACGTGTTGAACATTGTTACCATCCGTTAGTTTTAAGTTTAGGAGAAAACTAGTTCATTTGAGGCTTTTTTTTGTTGCTATTTTAAGTGCGCAAAATAAAATCTTGTGCTGAAACGGATTTATGACCCTTTAAAATGTCAATTTCTTTCAAGTTTAAAGGCAAGTTTTAGCATGTTGCTAGCACAAATTAACATGTTTCTAACATGATTTAGCATTAAACATTTCCACATCAGTTTCTGCCTTTATAACTGATCAGTGTGTGTGTGTGTGTGTGTTTCACCAGCATGTGCAGCAGCGCTGCCGGGTGTGTCTGAAGCAGCTCCAGCAGCTCCTGCTCCTCCTCCTGACCCGCGTCTGACCCGCGAGAGAGACGTCCCGTCAGAGCCGCCGCTCCGAAACGCTCCGACAGCTCGGGATACAGGAAGATGAAGCTCAGGACGGAGAGAGGAAGAGCGCGAGAGAAGAGCGGAGGACAGGAGGACAGAGCTTTACTGACGACGCTCACTGAGACCTGCAGACAAACACACACACGGTTCAGTCATTATTCACACTCAACGTCACAGCTCTGAGTGGTTGCTAGGGTGTTGCTACGTGTGTAACACACAGTAAGTGTGTTAACGGCTGCAGAGCCACTGTGTTTCTCTCACTGCTGCTATGGTGACACGAGGTTTCAAAGGGATTGGAATGTATTTGAATTTGTAGTGTAATTTCCTTGTGTGTAGAAATGAGCGAGGTCACAGAGATGAGGTGTGTGTGTGTGCTGTACGGTCACCATGTCCAGGCGAGGGCCGCTGTGTTGATTGACAGACAGCAGATAAAGGACTGAACTCAACACACACGCAGGAAGAGCGTCGTCACACTGATCCTGAACACACACGATGAAGCGCAGAACGCAGGAGAACACGGCCGAGTCACACAGAAACCTGTCACATGATCATAACGGTCATCATCTTATCTCCATCACTCACACACACACACACACTCACACACACCTGTCTCCGTGCAGCAGCGAGAGGTGCAGCAGGTGGATGAGGCAGTACTGCGTGCTCCTGAGGGATTGTGGGATATCAGTGAGAAGGGAGGGCCAGTCAGACACACTGCAGCACAGAGACGGCAGAGACTCCTGCAGGACACGCTGCACTTCTACACGACACACACACACACACACACACAACAGTGATCTTTACACAAACAGAACGTTCTTTTTAGGTTTGCAGAATATCAGCAGAGCGTTGTGTGTTTGCTGGGGAGAAACTGAAATAAAAACTATTTAGACATATTTAAAAAATAATAATAATTACAAATGACAAAAACAAAATTACTATAATAGACATTTAGAGAAGCAAAAAATTATAAAAATGATAAAAACAAAACTAAAACTGAAATATAAATTAAAAACTATATAAAATTATAAAATTACAATAAAATTAATAAAACTATACATATTAAAAAAAAAGACATACAAAAACTGAAATAAAAATTAATATTTAAAAATAATAATTAAATTACAAAAACAAAATAACTGAGATAAAAAATAATAGACATTTAAAAAAAAAAAACTGAAATATAAATTAAAAACTATATAACGTTTTTTAAATAATAATGAGAATGACACAAACAAAATAACTATTACAAAAAGTATATATTTTTAAAAAATTACAAAAAACAAAAAAACATTAATAAAAACTGCAGACATATTTTCAAAAATAATAATACAAATGAAAAAACTAAAATAAAATTAATTAAACTATAGACATATAAAAAATAAAAGACAAATACAAAAACTAAAACTGAAATAAAAATTAATTAAAACTATACAGACATATTTAAAAATAATAACAATGACAAAACCACAAAACAAAATGACTAAAACTTTAAAATTAAAATATAATATAAGTAAGGAATAATGACTCTGGGCCGGTGAATTATTGAGAATATTGCACAGCTGAGGTGGTAATGAGTGGCCGTTACATTCACACGGGGCGTCGCCGTCAACGCTTCTCTTTCACTTTGAATGGGTGACGTCACGCGTTGCCGAACTGCATTGTGGGTTCCATTGCGTCGCGTCACTGCCGTTGCTCATGGCAGAAGATGAAATGTTTTCAACTATTCAAGCACCAACACAGGCGTCACCCAATCAGATCGCCTATGCAAATACTCTAGCGCAGACGCTAGCCAGCACCATAGACTGTAAAAAAACATGGATGCAGTGTCCGTGACGTCACACGTAGGTTTCTGAAGAGCGTCTCTGAAGCCTAAAGCGCGTTACACCTCAGGTGTGCATTATTTTTCAATAATTCAACGGCTCAGAATCAATTATTCCGCTTTTACCACGGTTACCACACCTCAAAACATTGTTCAGATGATGTATTTCAAGACATAGTCAGGTTTTGTCTTTAAAACGCTCTTGTGTGCAGGACTAATTTCTCACGCATCTAAACCCATGCCTCCGTTGCTAACGCCAAAACGTCCTTTTAGAGCTTGTAACGGAAGCCACTGATAGCAGACCAATGCAGTTATTATGGAGGTGTGCAGGTATTATAAAGGTGACTTGACGTGTGTGAATTACCTGAGTGTGCGTCTCTCACCGATCCAAGAACAGCGCCGTTATTACCTCGCTAGTGAGAAATGTCATGTGGCTTTTAGGTTTTTTTTAACTATTTTACTGATAAAATCGTCAGAGAACTGTGTGTTTTGGTTCTTCTGCTGTTGTCGGCTGTAAGGACCTTTGAAATAACATTTGGTGGAGTGATATGGACCTGTAATGCGGTCAAGACCTGCTGGAACTACTTTAGCCGTGCGCACACCTTAAAACGTTCAGATTCAAGCATTCAACAGCCCTGTAGTATAAAACAAACGTAAAATAACACACACACACACAGAGACGTTACCCTGCATGTCTTCATGGGTCCAGGTGTCAGTGTGTGAGATCAGACACACGCAGAGCTTCAGCAGGAAATCACAGCAGATCTGATTCAGAGACGCGTTCCTGAAACACACACACAGACATCACAAACACCTGCAGTTCAACACACTATCTGTGTGTGTGTGTGTGTGTGTGTGTGTGCGTGTCTCACCTGTTCCCTGAACACAGCTGAGCTTTACTGTCCAGAGTCAGTCTGATGAATCCAGATGCAGCTGACAAACACACATACACACACACACACACACACACACACACACACACGGAGAATGAGCAGTTCTGATCATGTGACCGAACAACACGCATCACAGATGAACACTGAATCAGAACCATTCACAATGAGAATTATTGATTGTGAGAGTCCAATAAAAGAAGGAGAAAATCGAGCATCTGCTCTCTGATCCTGAGAAGCCGTGACCTTTGACCTCTGACCCCTGGGTCTTGTCTTACCGAGCTTCTTGGAGAAGGAGGTCATGTGAGCGGGACACAGAGCAAACTGACGCGTCAGGACTGAGAGGAAGAGCTGCAGCGTCTGTGGAGACGAGACCCGCTCACACACGCCCTACACACACACAGGTGTCAGTGTGCCTGTAGAGTTCAGCATGTGTGTGTGTGTGTGTGTGAGACTCACAGTGACTGCAGGGATGCAGGTGGTGTCGCAGCAGTGCAGCAGAAACACACACACCGACTCCAGCGTCTCCTGCTGCGGCGCTGGAGCTGAACACACACCGTCCATCAGAGCCGACTCACACACACACACTTCCAGCAACCTACACACACACACACACACACACACACACACACAGAGACATGTGTTCAGATGCTCTAATACAGACTTTCCCAAACTGGGGTTTGTGTGTTAAAGCTAAAAATAAAAATAAACTAATTAAAATAAATTAAAATGTAAAATTAAAATAAATAATATCAAATAAAACACTAATAATTAACCAAATCAAAACAATACGAAAGTAATAAACAAAACATGTATTTAAAATTAATAGAATTATTAAATTAAAATAAATAGTCAAAAAATGAATAAAATCATACACATTTAAAATTAATAGAATTTTAAGATAAAAAATCCTAATAAAACTTAAATATGGAAAATGTAAAATTAAACACAAAATAAAACCCCGAAATTCTATCACAAAAATGTAAATTAAAATATATTATTTTTAAAATAAAAACAAGCAAAATAAAACATTTGCATCAAATCATAAAAATTAGAATAAAACAAAACAAATCTATCACAAAAAATCTACAATTAAAATAAATAATAATAAAAAAAATCTAAATAAAATACTAAAACTATAATCATAAAAAATTAAATAAGTCATTTAAAAAAAATCAAATAAAAGACACTGATAAACAATTACGTATTAAAGATTAAAATAATATTAACATCAGAGAACGATGGACATGTGAATGTGTTGATAAAAATTTACTTCAAATCTCAGGGGAAATATTTGAGTTTAAAAAAGGAGTGTGAATGGCATGATGTGTGTGTGTGTGTGTGTGTGACTGACCGGCAGGCGGCATCGAAGCACGTGAGCGTCTGCAGTAAAACTCCTGCTGTTGACACCGACTCTGAACCAGAACTGATCTCCTGAACACACACACACATATGATCATGAGTGGATCAGGCTGATCACATGACCACTGATCAGAACACACACTCACTCTGCACTTGGACATCACGGCCTCCACGACTCTCCTGACGTCCGAGAACTGAACTGGACTGGACTGATGATTCGGCCTGTGAAGAGTCACACACACATGTGCGACAGTGAGTGTTTGTTTGGCGCTGGAGATGATGTCATGACTGCATACATCAGTATCAGGTGTGTGTGTGTGTGTGTGTGTTTGTGACCTGAGCAGGACGGTGGCGGCTCGTACCGCACACATGGACACCTGCAGACAGGACGAGGCCACGCCCTCCACGATGACGTCACACACAGCTGTGAACTCAGAGGCGGTCGGGAACAGACGCACAGCTGCAGGCTGCCTGCACACACACACACGCACACACACACGTCATTACTAAAACCGAGAAATTCCTATTGCCAATCCAGAACTAGCATCCGCACAGCAGACATTGTTCTTTCGGTGTAATTCAGTCACAATTTGAAGAAAAGTTTTTGTTTTTCATGAGACTTTTTTACTTTTCCTACTTCATACTTCAGTACAAAAAGTGTCAAGCTTGGACAAATGATCACTTGATTATTTAAAAAAAACTATATTAGGAGTGGAAATGGCTAATAAGTCAATAAGTGCTCCTCTGCTGCCATCTACTGGTTATAGTGGGCATTTCATGTCTTTTTATTTTTAGATAAAAGCATTTGTTTGCCTCGTGTCATCTTGAAACTTTACTTTTAGTGGGGACAATCTTTGATAGATGAACAAATAATGATCATCACATTAAAACTGGATAATATGTAGAGGTTTGAAGTGTGATGCACTTGGAAAGCCCTTGAACTGCACTCTCAAAAGGATGTACAAACCTGAGACGAATAATGTAAAAATAAATTCAGCCATTTCTGCCACAATCCCATGGTTACTTAGCATTACTACATTACATCCATGGTCACAGTGACTTGTTCGTTCATGGCTCAATGTCTCTCCTGGTCCACGTCGGCGCTGTTTGATCTGATATCCGTGGTTTATAACAGAACTCTGCACTGAATGTGAATGCTTCTCACTAGATCCCAAAGCGATGTTATTAAAGGGATACTTCACCGCTGGGAAGATGAATGTGTATTTTAAACATTGAGAACACTCGCTTTGCACCAGTGCGACCTCTGACAAAATGCCACCATTTGGAGCCCTTCCCTAATAAAAACAACAGAAGTCAGAGGACAGACAAAAGCAAACGTGTGATGTTTGACCTGTCCAATATGGCCGACAGCAGCTCCAGTCCTTGTTTCTGCACCTCAGTGTTGGACCTTCCCAGAGTCTCTTTCAGACAGCGCACTAACGGCTCCATACCTCAAACACACACACACATTTACACTTACACATCTGAAGAATGATGGATTCTGACTAGTGTTAATGTATAAAGAACAGCCTTTAATGGCAGTAAACTCTCTGTGATGATCTGGTGTGTGATGAATGCGACCTCACCGTAGACGGCGTGACACTGCGAGAAGAAGAGCGGATCTTCGGACAGCAGCAGCAGACAGCTGAAGACGGACCACAGCAGCACGTCAGCACAGCTGCTGCTCATCACCTCCAGCAGAAACTCTGACACACAATATTTGACTCGGTTATGATATAATTCATTCTGTGGTGCGATCAGGAGGTTCACAGGCGGATGTGAAGCGTCTCACCGGGTAGATCGGCCTGAATGAAGGCGGCAGTGAAGCGTCGAGGAGCGTGAATCAGTACGGCACACACACAGCGGACGGACACCACCTGAAGAGAGTCCTGAGCGCTCAACAACAGCTACAACACACACACACACATTTACATCAACAACAATCAATATCAATATTAATATATTACAGGTATCTAACTTAATTAACCTGCTAACTTTCAGTGGGACACTTAACATGCTTTGTATTGCTTTCCCCCCCCATCACATACTTTAGTAATCATTCTAAAGTATGTGATGGGCTTTCAGCAGGCTCCTCCCCCTAGTGGGTGGAGTCATGTTATATATTTTACAATATTTACTGCACTATTGTACAGTCAAATCTCTAATTTTGGCGAAACACATAGCTCTGAGACTCCAGGTTCCATATTTGGCTGCTGTTTTGTGATGGACGTGATATTGTGAGAGAAATTAAAGGGGTCATGAATTGAGAAATCAAATTTTCCAATGTACGAGGTCATCATACTATAAGATTTCTGAGCTGAAAACGTCCTTGTTAGTCCAAAAACAGCTTTTATTGTAACCAAGCCCAGAGAACGACTCATAGATCAGTGAAAGACCGCCTCTGCAGAAGAAGATCAACGCCTACTTCATCATCACAACTTTGGCCCCGCCCACTGGAGTGTTAGTGAGATGACAAGGAGGTAAAATATGTAATACTAGCTATTTCATGTGCAGTGGGCGTTTACACTGATCCACCCCTTCAAATCAGAGGCTAAAATCAGGGACGTTTCTAAATTATGATTGTTAATTTTAAAAATCATACTAACATTATAAATGCACCCCATGAAACATTATAAAACAATGCAGTTCATGACCGCTGTCACAGGAAAACACATTACCCAGTGGCTATTTTTGGTACAGCGCATAAATAGACTCGCACAGGAACCTACATTTTTGTGATATCAACTTTAGCAGGGCTCCAGACGAACTGTTTTTACTCGGAGCACTGTAGCCCCTAACTGAACATTTTTAGGAGCACGAGCAGAAAATGTAGGGACACACCTTAAATCAACCTGCAACGCAGTTACTCACATTTCCCCCATTTTGACGGCATTACTGACAAATGCCTTGGTAATAAATAGACTTAACGTACAGAACTTACAATGTGCCGTTTTATTCTAAGTTAGATGTATGATGTTGATTAACTAGCAATATTAAAGACCGGCTCAAAAGCCGGGGTGACCGTTCACAGGTTAAAGAGATAGAAAAACATACAATTCATAAGTTAACTGAAGTCATGCTTATTGTTCTCCTCTCGTGGGATAACTGTATGATTGGCCTTCCTGATCATACAGATCTCAAAACATCAAAATGAGCTGTTTATTAATATACTGGCACTCCCAGTTTGTTAATAAAAAAGTTTGAAAACTAGCAATAAGCGTGTCATAGTAGATATTATTGAATCAAAGAGGATGCGACTCGCTGGATGCACGTGCTGTTAAGTGTTTTATTGATTACTGACAGTGTGTGTGTGTGTGTGCTCAGACCTTCTTTAGGATGAGCGGCAGTGGTTGATACGGCAGCGGATCTTCAGCGCCGTCCTGCAGATTCATCAACACACACACCACCTCTGAGTACTGACACATCTGCTTCACAACACCTGCAACACACACAACACACACCTCAAAGTACTGGCACATCTGCTTCACAACACCTGCACAGTTTACAGCGTTAGTTCAAAGAGACTGTTTTCATGAGAAACACTGATCGATATATATCCAAATGATTCAAATATCAAATCAAATCAAGAGCGGAACTGAATCGAATAGAGATTGTGAATCAACATCGAATCTGTGAGGGAATCTCACCCAGACAGTTGACGGTGAGCGCTGCGGTGTGTGTGTTCGAGAGTGTGTGCAGCAGTAACACACACATGCGCTGGCGGAGCGCATCTGGAAACGTCTGGACGGCAGCGGCGGAGCTCCAGATCCTCAACAACACGTAACACACGGCGGCCTTCACGTCCTCATCTGAGAGCAGCAGAGCGGCGCACACACACTCCAGCACACGCGCTACACACACACACACACACACACGATAACACCAGCATGAATCTAAGCATGTGTGAGTGTGGGACGATTCAGATTTATGTCTGTGGTTAATTAAGTCATATAAAGACTAGCTAATAAATAATTAAATCATAAAAATATGAAATGAATTAATTAAATCATTAAAATTGTATATAAATCAAAATAAAACTTTCTAATTTAAAAGAATTTTTTAAAATAAAAACTTTTTAAATAATGTAAAAATATTAAATTAATTCATTTTAGAATAAAAACAACCGAAATAGAACTTTCTAATATAAAATCATTAGAATAATTAAAAGTTAAAACAAATCAAAATTATTTAATATATTAAATAATTCAAATAATTACTTTTAAAATAAAAACTAAATACAACTTTTTTAAAATATTAAAATAATTACTTTATAAATAAAAAATCTAAATAAATAAATAATTGTAAAATTAAAACAATGAAAACTGAAACATTTTCTAATAATATTAAAATCATAAAAATATTTTTTTTTTTAAATAACACTAATAATACAACCACTAAATAAATAAAATAGTTTTAATTCAATTAAATAAAAAAAAACAATGAAATTAAATTATTAAAATAGACCATTTTTAAATAACACATTCAAAATAAAAAAAAATAATAATATTAGATTATTACAATGTAAACAAATCTTTTAAGAAGAAAAAAAAATCTAATAAAACATTTTCTAAAAAAGATTGCACATTTTATTTGTTTCCCAGCATGTCATGTGACCATTAACCAATATCAGAGATCCATGAACATGTGAATAATTATTCTTATGAATTATGTTAAGATGCATAGTATATAAATCTCTGGGCAACTTCAAGTAAATATTGTTAGCCCAAAGACGTTTGGCTGAGAAAACATGTAATGAAGGCTATGAAGGCAGTAAATGATGCATTAGATGTGAGTGTGTGCATGAGACCGTCTTACAGCGGCTGGACGTCAGTGTTTGGCTCAGAGCAGGATGAGCGTCCAGCAGTTTCCCCAGGAACATGACGGAGGACAGGGACGCTTTCAGACCGCCCACATCCGTCCACTGAGAGACAGAGAGAGACGATCATACCGGCTGAGCTAGTGTGTGTGTGTGTGTGTGTGTGTGTGTGTGTGAGTGTGTGTGTGAGAGAGAGAGAGAGACAGAGAGAGTGAGTGTGAACATGACGGAAGACAGGGACGCTTTCAGACCGCCCACATCCGTCCACTGAGAGACAGAGAGAGACGATCATACCGGCTGAGCTAGTGTGTGTGTGTGTGTGTGTGTGTGTGTGTGTGTGTGAGTGAGTGTTCACACCCGCGAGTGCATCTGGTCCAGGATGAAGAGCAGAAGCGCTTGATTCGGGTCGTCCAGCGTCACCTGCAGCAGGACTGAAACACAAACACACAAGCACTTCTCAATCTCACACAAACCTCAAAACATAATCATTCTTGAGCAGAAGCCGCTCAGCCCACTCTTTCCCACTCTTTCCCACTCTTTCCCACTCTTTCTCACTCTTTCCCACATCTGCAGGGTCACGCTTGTGTAAACTGAGACGACAGCGAATATGATTTCATATTCATATTTGCTCCAACCCCAAAGGAAAAACCCCACAACAGCATTATATGGCTTTCAGAAAGAGGGAAAATATGGAGAGATTGATTGATATAACAGAAAGTATTAAAAATATGAAAATATTGGTCACCCTGTACGGTCTGATCCAGCAGCGATGAATCCACGGAGCCGAACAGCGTTCCTGAAACATACCAAGTTATATTATCATATATATATATATATATATATATATATATATATTATATCTATATTAAGTTATGTTGTTTCGCTATGTCAGTGGTTCATATACAAGTTTTTTCTCCAATAATCCAAAAAGCCAATGAAAAATATAATATAATCTAGAGATTTTGTAAATACATATTATACAATAAAAAGAGAAGAGTAATAGAAAGTTCATATTTAGTGGTATTTAATGATTTATGTGTGCGTTTCTTACTCAGCAAAGACGAGATGAAGTTTATTCTTCGCTCCTCTTCGCAATACAGCAGCTCCCGAACCGCGTCCACGCGCATCATGGCCACGAGCGCCCCGCGCTTGCGCACCGCCTGCGGAAACGTCAATCGTGAGCTTCCACACGGCGGCGCTCGGTAAACGGACTTTTTATTGTACATTTATAAAAAATATTACGGTTCTTACCGATACATCCGACCTGTCAATCATCTCCACGACGCACGCGACGCAAACGCCTCCGCGCTCCCACCGCGGCGCGTGACCGTCGTGAATCCTCTCACAGATTGCGTCTGAACTCGACATGTTTCGCGTTATTCGATGCGGAAGTGACTGTTGTGATTATGTTATTATTATATTTCTGAATGCGATATATCAGTTTGACGCGATTCACGTTACGAATTTAAAAACGCGCGCTGCGTGACAGAACGTCTGCGCGGGAACGAGACAGTCTGACCAATCAGAGCAAGAGCACCAGACCCGCTAACCAATCAAATGCTACAATAGACCCTTTTCACATATTGTGATGACGCGTTTTAACGGTCATCAATATCGTAAATCCTGCAAAGTTTTTTGTATTTTCATTTTTTTTTTTAAATGTATGTACATTTATAACACAAATGCTTTGTATTATATTACTTTTGCATCAAATTAAAAAAAACAAGTTAACGCTGCTGTGAGGGTGTTTCTAATACAGTGTCTATGGGAGTGATGGTAAAATTAACATCTTTCTTTTCACTGCCGTTATCAATCTCACTCTATTTTTTCCCTCTTTTTGAAAGTTGTGAAATCACTATTGTAGAGTTTTTATTTTGCTATATGAGCAAATGGGGGCACAAAAAATATATATTTAATGTTATTCTCTCATTCACTGCTATAAAAGGCTCTGAGAAACCCGTAAATGTGAAAAGGGTCTATAGGGGAAAATACGTTAAACTTTGAAATTTTTAGTAGCCACACAAATGTGGTTTAGGCAAAGCGTACATTGATTATCTTCACTGCATGTATCTTTATAACAAAAAATATAAAACACAACCCTGCCTCTTTTCGTTTACATTTTAAAAAATATTAAACATATTAATATGTGGTTCAGGCAAAAGTTACTCTGATAATCTACACTGAAATAAAATGAAATATGGCATAAAACACAACCCTGTCTCTTTTTGTTAAAAGTCAGTTTTAATGATCAATAATAGCCATTATAAAAGTATAAATAAAAGGTATAAGAAGCTATACAAGAAATAAAGCAAACACTTCAGTCAAACATACAAAGTCAGCGCTCTAGAAGCATAAAAATATAAAGTTATGAAACTTTTTTTCCCTCAGTCAAAACGATTTGCCAGGGAACAAATTATAGATTCGTGAGAACAAAGATCGCCCGTTAGATCTACACAAGACGAATTATATCTCATGTTTAACCACTACAGAGACATCAGAGCCAGCGGCAGACGTCAGAAGGACTAGCCGAGGAAAGGCTGCTCTCGGCGGGGTTAACAAGCGCTGAGCGCCGGTGATCGCCTAGATCTCACAACTCCAAAAACATCAGATCCAAATTTCAAATAAGTGTTATCTTTATAAATAAACCACAGATTTGGCCATTAAACAACTACATTCTCACCTGAAAAAGTCTTAAAACTACTTTTCGTGACACATTAACAGTAGTATTTTTAAATTACGCTGGGTTTCTCATCCGCTATTGACCCTTGCTGGTTTGTGCGAGATGCATTCTGGGATACCTGTCTGTCTCAAGTCCACACAAGTCACCTCTCGATGCATCCTCGATAAAAGGGGCGGATCAGGGGGGATTTGAACTGTACTTGGCAAGATGTGAACTTTGTATTGGAACAGGACTTGGGCAGCGACTGATGACATTTCACAAGAACTCAAGTACAGACAGGAACACATATAGGCCTATTGAGAAATGGCTTGTGTGTTGATATCTAAAGCTGAAGGCATTTCTAGGATTGTTTACCCTGCAGCTTTCTCCTTATATGTCAACCCAAAAACATGCTCATCTATCGACTCCATACTATTTAAATTCTTGTGGGAAAATAAAATTGAATATGTTAAAAGGAAGAGGGAGGTTGCATACGGTCAGGTCATACAGAGTATCAGTCTATGAAATGCCCTAATTGTCCATTGGAGGATTGGAGCTTTCTAACATCAAATGTACTGTAGAATCCTTATTAGGAATCCGCTGTCATCCCAAAGCTTTTTTCAAGTGGAAATTAAATTATCCTTCGCTTTCAACTATTAATATATGGCATTAATATGTTTCTGTTACCTAACAAGTTGAAAGAACTTCACTATAAAATTCTTCATAATTACTATCCCTGTAACTCTCTTCTTTAAGTTTAAGTTGGACATCTTCACAGTGCACATTCTGTAACTCTAATCTTGAAACAATACCACAGTTGTTTTTTGAATGTGATTATGCGAAGGAGTTCTGGAAAAAAGTAGCCTGGCTTATTTTCTCTGCTTACAACAAACTTTTTCTTTTTGAAATAATGAATGTACTGTTTTTGATTTGGGACTCAGGGTCAAAGGAAAGTCACTGATTCTAAGCCCAATTTTAGGCTCTTCTGTGTTGATTTAAAGTTATTCTATGACTCTTTGTTTATCATTTAACAAGAAAGCTGCTTAAACTGCTCTGTTGATTAAAAAAAAGTATGGTTTCATTATAAGAGTTACCTCCTGATTTCATGTTATTATGTTTTTCCCCATTCATTTATTGTATGTTCAATTTCTATCTCTGTTTACTGTATCTTGTTTGAAAATCTACTGTCTTGAGTTTCTACCCCGTCTTAAAAAAAAGGTTTAAAATGACATGTTATAAATTACAAATAACATGCAGGGGGGGGAGTTTTGAGAGAATAGTGGCTTGAATGATGTCATTTTCATGAACATATTTCTGTTCCACTTATGTAATCCGTGGTTTGTCGCAGAGCAGCACAAGATGAGCAATTTAAGTTAAAAAGTATATAAATTTTTTTTTTTTTTAAATGGCCGATGGTTTGTCTAGATAAGACCCTATTCTTCATCTGGGATCGTGCAGAGCCTCTGAAGCCCTTCCTTTGAAACTGCATTGATTTGGATCTTCAACCGTTGATTGCCATTGAAGTCCATTATGTGGAGAAAAATCCTGTAATTTTTTTTTTCAAAAATCTTAATTTCTTTTCCACTGAAGAAAGAAAGACACGAACATCTTGGATGAGATGGGGGTGAGTAAATTATCTGGAAATTTTCATTTTGAAGGGAACTAATCCTTTAAGTGGAAAACCTGCCAACAACAGAAAACCTGCAGAAAATAGCGGATGATGGTTTAACCAATAAGAAAAGAACGATGACATCATCAGTATCTGGGCAAAATAAGCATATCTCCGCAGGGGTAGCCAAGTTCGGTCCTAGAGAGCCGCTGTCCTGCAGAGTTTGGCTCCAACCCTGAAAGACATCTATAGAAACTCTTATTGAGAATTAACAGAAGTTTAGATGTTGATGTTTTATTGAAAATATTTGGTCACCATTATGGTGATCAGTGTTTCCTTTAGTTGGGCAGTTTGACTCTTGGCTTTTTATGTGAGTTTGTGGTTTTTGTTAACAAAACACATAATCTGTTCAAATCAAAAGAAGCCATAAAAAAAATTGTCATGAAGAAAAATGTTTAGCTAAACTCATCACTGACTAAAAATGTTAACCAATAATATTCACCAACAATATTTTCTTGCCTCAGATTGGACATTCTGAATTCTGATTTTTATATACATTCTAGGGGGGAAACATTTAGACGCACACAGATATCAAGAATCAGCATATGAATCTCAACAATGGTGACATACTTAATGCTGCAATGCATGCTGGGAGCCATGAGTTTTATACTGTAGTGGCTTAGTAGGGTTGGAGCTAAACTCTGTAGGACATCAGCTCTCTAGAACTTGCCTACCCCTGACTTAGAGGTACAAAAATGTACCACCCCAGTGACGGCCACTTGTACCTTAAAAGGTACAATTTTGTACTTTTTTTTTTTTTTTTTGAGAGTGTAGCGGTTTTAGATCAGGAGTGTCCAATCCTGCTCCTGGAGGTCCTGGAGATCCTGGAGTTCAGCTCTAAACTCAATTAAATTCCAGTGCAGCTAAACATACAACCAGATGCTTTCTTAAGCAGTTGCTTTGAACATTTTTTCATGCAAATTTCCAGTAGATTTATACCACAGTACTGGAGATCAGTGTTTCCTAACCCTGTTCCTGGAGGCACAGCAACAGTGCACATTTTGGATCTCTCCCTTAACTGACCCATATATTTCTGGTCTTGGAGTCTCTACCAATGAGTTGATGAGTTGAATCAGGTTTGATTAGGAAGAGTTAGAAAATGTGTAGTGTTGGTTTGCCTCCAGGAACAGAGTTGGGAAACACTGCTGTCAATGCACATTTCATGAGAGTGAATTATATTGGTAATTGTTTTCTCCACTTACTGTTGTGATGGTATTCTAATGTTCATTAAATGTCAGTTTTCACATGGTTGACATTTAGTTAAAGGGTTAGTTCACCCCAAAATGAAAATTCTGTCATAATTTACTCACCCTCATGTCGTTTCAGACCCGTAAGACTTTTGAACATCTTCAGAACACAGATCTTTCTGATGAAATCTGAGAGCTCTCTGATCTCTCCATAGACAGTCTATGCCATTGCAACTTTGATGCTTCAGAAAGTTCATAAAGAGATCATAAATTTAATCTGTCTATCATGAAAGTGATCAAGTCTCTTCAGAACATTTGGACTAAACCACTCAATTCATATGGATTACTTTTCTGATTTCTTTATGAACTTTTTGAAGCATCAAAGTTGCAGTGGTGTAGGCTCTCTATGGAGGGATCAGTGAGCTCTCAGATTTCATCAAAAATATATTGAAGTCTTGCGAGTTTGGAACGACATGAATTAATGACAGAATTTTCATTTTTGAGTGAACTATCCCTTTAAAACCGAATCTGGACTCAGAAGCGTAATAGACATAAATTGTCCACTGTTGTAATAGTAGAGATTCAACATTCAGTGTCACAGTTCAACATCTCTGATGTGAGCTTGAATTGCTGCTTAACCTCAATATCTGTATGTTACAGGTATGACAACAGTAAAACTTAAAGGGACAGTTCACACAAAAATGAAAATTCTGTCATTATTCACTCACTCTCAAGTTTTTCCAAACCTGTATGAGTTTCTTTTCTCTGTTTAACACAAAAGAAGATATGTTTTGAAGAATGATGGTAACCAGACAGTTTGACTTCCATAGTATTTTTTTTTCCTACTATGGAAGTCAATGGTGCCCGAAAACTGTTATATCTTCTTTTGTGTTCAGCAGAGCAAATAAACGTATACAGGTTTGGTACAACTTGAGGGCGCGTGAATAATGACAGAATTTTCTTTTTTGGGTGAACTATCCCTTTAAGAACAGCTTTTCTGCTTACTCTGGTGAATATGCCCCTCATTTACATATATCTCATGCTATGTTTTTTTTTTTTTTTTTTAATTCATCACTAAATGCATAATTTGTCTGTCACAAATACAAACTGGTCTCATCATGAAAATCATCACACACAAGCTTTTCACAACCATCCACTTTTTTTGTTTAATATTTTTGGCGTTCAAAAATTTTGGTGTATCCCTGTTGTAATCGATTATCTGAGATGCACTGTGACATTTCACTGTTTCTCCAACAGGACGAGAGAGAGCTGGTGAAACACCAGACTGTCTCTCTGGAGGATCTTATGCAACTGGTAATTATATTCAGGCCTGGCATCAAGGGGTGAGGGGAGAGTTTTTGGCTTACCAATAGACCCCCACGATGATTAGAATGATTATTATTATTATTCAGTAAATTCCCCGGTGTTGAATTCACACCGCTCAGTGTTCATATGGGAACCACCAGCAGGGTGTTAGCAGTGTTAGAGTTAATTAGATACTTAAGTGATTAATTGAGTGATGATTGTTTGATTATTGAAGACACCTAATGATAATGAATAATCACTGAAGAAACGAGAAACACAAGAACTACAACTGACTTCAGCCACGGCCTTAGATGAAATCAACTGAAGATAAAAGAAGACATTAAATCTCTCTTATTACAAACCAGACTGATTTTATTTCTATCATTTGTCTACAGTTCTTTTTGTGAATTAACAGAGGTTTAGATGTTGATGTTTTATTGAAACTGGTCACCATTATGGTGATCAGTGTTTCCTTTAGTTGGGCAGTTTGACTTGGCGTTTTATGTCAGTTTGTAACAGTGTTAACAAAGCACATAATTGGTTGCAAAATAAACCATAAGCAAAAATAATCAGATAATATAGGTTTTTATCATCATAAAGAAAAATGTTTGACAAAACTCATCACTGATCAAAACTGTTACTGTTAATAGGTAATATTCTTTTTAAATACATTCTGGGGGATAAAAAAGTTTAGACGCACACAGACATCAAGAATCAGCATATGAATCTTAACAATGGTGACATACTTAATGCTGCAATGCATGCTGGGAGCTATGAGTTTTATACTGTGGTGGCTCCCAGCATGCATTGCTGCATGAAGTTCTTGTTGAAAATTAACAGATGTTTAGATATTGATTTTTAACTGAAAATGTTTCTTTTGAGGTCACCATTATACGTAGAGATCAGTGTTTCCTTTAGTTGGGCTCTTGACCCTTGACTTTTGTTATTTTAATTTTCTTTCAGCAATTGCGGGTTGTGGCATATTCAATATAAATCTTGAAGTTAACACATTACTTTCTGTTTGCAGCAGTTACAGCAACAGATGTGTGCGTTTGTTCATGCCCCCCACATGGGACATCTTCAACTACCTCTCCAGGTAAGAACACCACACTTGTAATACAAAAATCGAAACCTAGTGGTTACTCCAGGATACTACATCCCCTCCTTCATAAGCTATCAATTTGTTTGCCTTTTTCTTTACTTGGGTGTCTCTTTCTTTTTGTTATCATTACATAAACCAAAATCACTAAATACTAAATACCAATAAAATTACTTAAGGAATACAACACTGTATATCAACAATGCAGAAGTGCCCCCATCCTGTTCATTCTCTGTGGGTAGTACAGTCTCGAGCATCTCGTCTGCACTGTGAGTTCTTATTTGGTCCACATGCCTTTTCACAGTTTCTTCATGCCCTAGAGCTGTCTTGTATGAAAAGAGGTCCTATACAACTTTCCACTACTGCCGGAATCCATTTGGGTCCACCACTGAACTTCAAAACTTATGAGTTTGCAACCTTAGTCGTGGCCTTCTTTTTGTTTCTGCTGTTTTTTTCAGAACTTTGGTCTTCACATCAGGAAGGAGTAAGCCAAATGTGGAGCTCAACTTCCGTGACATTAACATCTGAGCACGTGACAACCAGTTTCTGCATGAGGAGTAATTCTATAATTAAACAAGAATCTTTCTACTTTCTCCAAAGGTTCCCTCAATTATATGTGAATAACCCTTTGTGTGTATTCACCGACAAGTATTTCTTGGAGATTTGTTGGTATGCGTGACTCATGTCCAGTTTTGTGAACTGCTTTCCCCCATCCAGTAGAGCAAAAAGATCTTCCACTCTTGGGATTGGATACTGTTCCAATGTTGACAGTCTGTTAACAGTGGATTGTAATCACCACATAATCTTATACTGCCGTCTGGTTTCAAGATAGGAACAGGAGCTGCCCAGTCTGAATTCTTAACTGGAGAGATGATTGTGTCCCATAGCAGACGATCAATCTCTTCCTCTACCTTTGTTTTCAGGGCATATGGCATGAATCTAGGTCTGAAAAACCTTGATGTGGCATCAGTCGGCACATAAAGAGTAGCAGTCGTGCCCCTTAATGTCCCAAGCTCCTCCTTGAACACTTCCTCATGCTTGAATAGCACCTGTTGCTACTTCATCTCCGACTGTCCCAGCTTTATCTCACACCATTGCAGTTGGATTTCTTCAAGTCAGGCCCTGACGTACCAGTGCTCCCGCACACATAACAGTTATCCGTAATGCATTTGTTGGCTTAGTGGTTTTTTCCACTGCATCTCTAGATTTCTCTGGTGACTTTTTGCTCACCTTTTTCACCCGTTTTCACGTGATCAGGTTTCCTCGCTTTGAACGTGATGCTGTTACATGCCTGTACTCTGGATTTATTCTGCAAATCGAGCACATTTTTGCTTGCGGCTTCAGTGGCTACTGCCATTTTAAAAGCGGTCTCAAATGACAGATTTGTAAACGTCTCTGAATCCGATCTAGCCTGGTCCTACCAGACTCTCATACATTTCATTTGTACAGAGAGTCTGGCCACTCTCCATTGACAAGCGTTAACTTCCTTGAAGGCGGGTACTCTGTTGAAGTTTAAAACTATTGGATCTGCCCAGAGCCACTCTGGATCTGCCATAACCAATCGCTAACGTTTGGTCGTGACGTATGTCATGCGTTCGCCTTAGCCAACTCCTTCACCACTAACGGAGCAAGCTAGAAAATCAAACTGTTCCCAAACCCCGTGGGGAGGAGGGCCACAACATCATGGCCACCAACAAAACTCAGCAAAGATTGTTCTTGCTCCGGCTTTAACTTCTGGATATTCGGCAGCGTTGCCACAACGGACCGAATGGCTTCGCTCGCATCTTTCTCCGCCGCCATTACTAAACTACAACTCAAACTAGCGCACGACATCAACGTCAACGTTCTCAGCCACGCCCTCTGTTCACTGGCTGGACCAGTTAAAATTTGACCGGAGAAAACTAGCGAATATACCGCAAACCCAGACGACGTACTGAAGGAAAATGAAAATTGAGCGGAAGTACATAGGAGGGCGGAGCCAGGCTAAATCCGATTATCATCTATGCCATAAATAAGTCAACCCCTCAGCATTTGGTCTAAAGTTTCTCCGTAATTACAGTCTTTCGCTAAGCAATGCAACTCTGCTATACTCTGTCACAGTCTCTGTTGGCTTCTTCGCTCTCGAATCAAATTTAATTCTCTGTGCAATCTCACTTGGCTGGGGATTGAAATGATTTTTGAGCATTGTTACTGGCTGCTGATAAGTCCTTTTCACTTGGTTTTGTAGGGCTGAGAAGATTTTGCATCACACTGTAAGTTTGTGGTCCCACAACACTTATGAGAATAGCTCTTTGCTTACCCTCATCTTCGATTCCATTAGCCATGAATAATTGCTCCAGTATTTCAGAATACCATTCCCATTCATTGATTCATTCATTTTATTTATATAGCACAAATAAACACAACAGTAGTTGAACACTATGCTGTACAAGAGATAAGTCTAAAATATATAAAGAGAAAAAAAAAGAATATTAGAAATAACATTTAAAAACAAACAGCAATATTATGAATTCAACTCTATAGCACACTGGCAACCAATTAAGAGCAATTACAATTGGAGGAATATGTTCTTGCTTATGAACTTTGCAGCGTTTGAACCATTTGAAGCCTTGTCATAGAGGACTGTGACATTCCAAAATATAGAGAATTACAATAATCCAGACGAGATAAAAGGAAAGCATGTGTAACTCTTTCAAGATCTTTGAAAGATAAGAAGGGCTTAACTCTGGACAAAAGTTTCAAGTGAAAAAAAGATTCAATAAGATAGATATTGCATATAGGATTAAAAACTGAATTTAAAATATTAAACAGGGTCCTTAGAGTTTTTAGCTATTCCCTCTGAGAAATAAATGGACTTGGCAGCTTTCACAGCTTTTTGGTAAGAAATTAAAGACTCGTGCAAAATTTAATAGGACACATCTTTTTTCCATCTCTGCTCTGCTCTTCTGCAAGCTTGTCTTACACGGCCCATGTTTACGCTTTTGCATCAAATGCTGCTAGTGAGCAAATAGTTCCTTTAGCCATGGTTGCTCTTCTTCTCTCTATCCTTAAGATTATTCTCTTTCCCCCACAGCCAGTTATTAGCACACTGCTCCTTTTCATGTCCTCAATCTGTTATTGTCCTGAACTTTCTGCTTCATCCTCATCGCCAAAAATGTAGTATCTTCAATATAAATCACTACATAAATTGAGTTGAAGTTGACACTTCACTTTCTGTTTGCAGCAGTTACAGCAACAGATGTATGCCTCTGTTCATCTTCTTCAACTACCTCTCCAGGTAAGAACACCACATTTGTAAAACAAAATCGACACCTAGTGGTTACTCCAGAATACTACACGGGTGTTTTCAGAGGACATTTCTGCAGGACATGAAAATGCAGATCAACATGTATGTTTTAATGGCAGTCAAATTACTGATTTAAGTAACTATGAAGATGAAGCATTAGTTGAAAAATGGTAATCAGCCATTGTGATAAAGATGACTTATAACACTGAAGAGATCTGTGCTACAACCTCTGTTGTGTAATTGTTGAGACACACTTAGACATCAACACTCATAATACAAACCTCAGCAATGGTGACAATCAAAAATATTCAACTATAAATAGTAAAATAATTCAACTGCACAATTTATTCATGCCTCAATGCATGCTGGGAGCCATGAATGCGTTTTGTCTGGCATGAAGCACCTGTTGAGTTTCATATGCTGATTGTTGATGTCTGTGAGTGTATAAGTAGCACTGTAGTTAATAACTTTATGCTCACAATATGTTTTTATCATTTTTCAGAATACTTGATTTTCACAATAGTATCAAATGGTTAGTAGCACAATATTTAAATGAACTAATAACAAAATGCACTTTAGTGATTAGACTAATATAGCAACCAGAGAAAACTAGTAAATCAATCAATGTGTATCAATCAATATGGCGGAATAAGTCCCGCCTTCTAAATAAGAGCCAATCGCCGATTGGTAAAGTCATCGTGTCACTGCAGCTGCAGTTAGGAGCTTCGGTTCCTATAGAAACAGGCAGTGTTCTGAGACGCACACTTAGGACTGCACATGCGCACTAGCTTGGTCCAGCCTGAAAAACTGACATTTTTTGTCTTGGTTCAAGCGTTAGAGGGGGGTTGTGGGGCTGTTTTTCAGGGGATGGGCTTAGTTCCAATGAAAAGAACTTTTAATGCTTCAGCATACCAAGACATTTTGGACAATTTCATGCTCCCAACTTTGTGGGAACAGTTTGGGGATGGCCCCTTCCTGTTCCAACATGACTGCGCACCAGTGCACAAAGCGTCGGTCCATAAAGACATGGATGAGCGAGTTTGGTGTGGAGGAACTTGACTGGCCTGCACAGAGTCCTGACCTCAACCCGATAGAACACCTTTGGGATGAATTAGAGCGGAGACTGCGAGCCAGGCCTTCTCGTCCAACATCAGTGTCTGACCTCACAAATGCGCTTCTAGAAGAATGGTCAAAAATTCCCATAAACACACTCCTAAACCTTGTGGAAAGCCTTCCCAGAAGAGTTGAAGCTGTTATAGCTGCAAAGGGTGGGCCAACTCCATATTAAACCCTACGGATTAAGAATGGGATGTCATTAAAGTTCATGTGCATGTAAGGCGTCCCAAAACTTTTGGCAATATAGTGTGTCCAAGCTGAGCTGCTGGCCTAGTATTATGTTATGTCAATGTTGCATCAGTTTATTTAAATAGTACTTCAAATAAGTGTATGCTTCAAAAATGTGTATTCTTATTTTTTAAGGTTTTAAGGCCTCAGGTTTACTCCAGAGACCAATAATCTCTGATCAATAACTTCTGAACTTATATGTCATAGATCCCTACAGAGAAGATGGCATATATTCCAGTGCAGCTTCTGCAAACCCTGGATGATCTGGACAGTGACAATCTAAAGAGGTTCAAGTGGTTTTTAAAACAATACGGGTCAGTTCCAGCCTCTCACCTTGAGAATACAGATAACACTGACGTAGTGGATCAGATGGTGGGGTGTTTTGGACCAGAGAGAGCTTTGAAGCTCACAGTGGACATCCTGAAGATGATGAATCAAAACCATCTGGCTAAACAGTTAGAAAACAACTGGAGAAAAGGTACTTAAGTAAATCTATATATGGCTGATATTTAGCTCCGCGTCACACAATAAAGCAAGTCCGATTTTTCGGGAACTTCCTCTGTTTCTCTGACTAAAAATATTGGCACTGTCAATGGAGAGAGAGCTAGAGCTCCTCAGGTCGTATTTTTGGTGGAGAATTTGTAGAAATTATCGTTCTTTCTAAATGTGATGTAAACATACTGACTGCAAATAAACAGAAACAGATGCGACTGAATAATACATGTGTCTTCTTTCTTTTGAGAAACAATGGTAAATACCACTTTATTTCTGTGTGACTAATGAGCAATCTTAAAACAAATGATTCATTATGAACAATGTATCACTTATTATTGTAAAACTGTGGTAAAACATTGATGCTTGGATTTTAAATCTTTAAGTAAAGACAGAAATGCCAAAAAAAAATGATCTTGCTAGTTTCCAGTGATTTCTTTCTGATTAGTTTTCTGATCAAACTTCCATTTGTTGGTGAAATGATGGGGTTGTGTGACATTGAGACATCCAGAGAGGCGTGTAACGGGCGGGTTTTAGTGAAGTGATGCATGGTTTTGGGCTCGGTGCTACAGGTCTGAGGCTATTAGCCCAGCCCGGCCCGTTGAAAGCCCTGGCTCACACTGGCCCATTTCAGAGGTGGCCAAAATCAGAATTTAAAATGGACTGTTGTTGTTTTAAGAGTAATAAACCTCTCTGTGCTGTATCACTTTGTCTAATTGGTCAAAACATCATCTGCCATTTTCTCTTGGTCTGTGCCAAAAACGACAACTAAAGATAACTATAACCATAATATATTAGCACGCACACCAACGCATGATGCAGTTTTGTCGGGTGCCGCTTTAATTGCTCGAGCTCTGTAAAACAGGATTCTGATTGGATGTCAATGTTTTTCTCATTAATCAGCTGGGGGAAATGCTGAAAAGTGATTTCAGCGATAGTTCTTCTGTTGTAAGACTTTAGATATACAAACATGGTGCACTATATTATGAATGGGAGAAAGTGCAACGCGCAACATGGCGGAATAAGTCCAGCATTATAAATAAAAGAGCAAATCACGTCACCCCAGCTGCCGTTAAAAGCTCCGGTTGCTATAGAAACGGTGTTTTGAGACACGCGCTTATGACTGCACATGCGCATTAAAATGTTAAACATATTAATATGTGGTTCAGGCAATAAGTGTGAATATATATGATTATCACTGTAATAAAATTAAATATGACATAAAACACAACCCAGTTTCTTTTTGTTAAATGTCAGTTTTAATGAGCAATAATAGCCAAAAGTATAAGTAAAAGGTATAAGAAGCGATACAATAAGAAATAAAGCAAACAATTCAGTCAAACGTACAAAGTCAGCGCTAGTAGGCTACAACTGTAAAGTTAAAGGTGCAGTGTGTAGTATTTTACATAACTATGTTTTCAGTGGAGTATAAAGAACTTACATAATGAACCGTTATGTTTTTATTACCTTAGAATGAGCCGTTTCTATCTACACACACCGCGGGTCCCCTTACAGTGAAGACACTCTTTTGCGCCGCCATGTTTCTACTGTAGCCCTAAAGGGACAAACTTCTCTACAGAGCGCTAGTCACTCTCTGTCTCAGATGACCACATCTTTGTCCTTTGTCGGCCACCGTAGCTTCTCTATGTGGTTCTAAAGGCGCGTTGGGAGGTGCAATTCACAACCTCACCACTAGATGCCGCTAAAAATCACACACTGCACCTTTAAATAGCCTAAAAATACAAAATCAGGAAACTACACTTTGCCCTCAGCCAAAACTATTTGCCAGGGATCAAATTATAGATTCATGAGACCAAAGATCGCCCGTTAGATCTACACAAGACGAATTATATCTCATGTTTACCCACTACAGAGACATCAGAGCCAGCGGCAGACGTCAGAAGGACTAGCCGAGGAAAGGCTGCTCTCGGCGGGGTTAACAAGCGCTGAGCGCCAGTGATCGCCTAGATCTCACAAAATTTTCAAATAGGCGCTCTCTTTATAAATAAACCACAGATTTGAGCTTTAAACAACTACATTCTCGCCTGAAAAAGTTATACACATAAATGTAAAATTTTCAGGTCAGAAACCACTTTTCCATGTTTTGCTTGCTGAAGACAACATTATTTTGGGACTATCTAACTCGTGTAATCAGAAGGCTTTAAAAACTATTGAAATATGCAAGTCTTTTTTCCTTTGATGTGATCTATTCTGATTAGTTCTGATATACCCGTCTTGTAACTTTTTTTTTCTTTCCTTTTCCTTTTGTTTATTTCTTCTACATTATGACTGCTTCCTTCTTTGTTTATATAATGTTGTCATAAAAAAAGAAAAAAAAAGAACCCATATTGAGAAATAGCCAAGCTTTTTTAACGCCATTTGAGCATATTTGAGATACTATTCGTTTTTAACTAAATCCAACATGAACTAAAACCAATATTAACTAAAGCCAACGTCTAAATAGCTAAATTTTTCGTGGTAGAATTTTATCTGCTTATTCTGCCTAGATACGGATGATGTCATCTGTTTTCTTATTGGCTAAAACATCCGCTATTTTCTGTTGTTGGTATTCGACGATATCAGAAAAATCTGTCAAATTCACACATTTAAGGCATTTCAGTCATCATGATCACGAGTGTCTCGACGAAGATGTTGGCTCTGCTTTGTGTTTTTCATCTTTATAGGACTTCAGTTCAAGCAGGTAAAAGAATAACTTACTGATTATCAGAGAACGAAAGTGAAAGTGACGAGTACGCGTCGTGATTTAAATCGCCTTGGTAACGACAGAAACTAAATTTGATTACATTTCATGCTAGCATTGTATATGAAATACAAAAGTATATTTATATACTCATATAATTAAATATATGCGGGTTTTCGAGATCTAAAAACTACACTGTAAAAAGAGGTGTGTTTAAAAAACAACGCGCCGAGTGTGTGATGGTATTTTGACGCATGTTGTGTAGACTTTTGAAACAAAATAACAGCACTGGGTGGAGGGCAGTTTGTGTTTATGAAAAAAATATATGGTATCCCATAAAAAGCTCTAAAATAAATAAATAAAATAAAATCTAAATGTATAAAAACTTAAAGATTAAGGGGTGTTTTGGGCAGCCAATCACGTCATGCCTCTTTTTCAAATGCTTTCACCGCTTTTCACTTGTTATTACTAACCAGACTGACTTTATTTCTGTCAGACAGAAGCTCTTATTGAGATGAACAGGATTTGGTGTTGACGATTCATTGAATGTTTCATCTGAAGTCTCCAGAATCGTGATTAATGATTAATCCTTTATTTGGGCTCTTGACCCTTGACTCTTTCACATCAGTTTTTCCTCTGTTTGCTGTGACTGTGTGTTTATTTTGCACATTTGAAGCAGCAGAAATAACCGTGAGAAAAATATGACCAGATGACGATATTATCATCATGTACAACCCAATTCCAAAAAAGTTGGGACAGTACAAATTGTGAATAAAAACAGAATGCAATGATGTGGAAGTTTCAAATTTCAATATTTTATTCAGAATACAACATAGATGACATATCAGATGTTTAAACTGAGAAAATGTATCATTTTAAGGGAAAAATAAATTGATTTTAAATGTCATGGCATCAACACATCTCAAAAAAGTTGGGACAAGGCCATGTTTACCACTGTGTGGCATCCCCTCTTCTTTTTATAACAGTCTGCAAACGTCTGGGGACTGAGGAGACAAGTTGCTCAAGTTTAGGAATAGCAATGTTGTCCCATTCTTGTCTAATACAGGCTTCTAGTTGCTCAACTGTCTTAGGTCTTCTTTGTCGCATCTTCCTCTTTATGATGCGCCAAATGTTTTCTATGGGTGAAAGATCTGGACTGCAGGCTGGCCATTTCAGTACCCGGATCCTTCTTCTACGCAGCCATGATGTTGTAATTGATGCAGTATGTGGTCTGGCATTGTCATGTTGGAAAATGCAAGGTCTTCCCTGAAAGAGACGACGTCTGGATGGGAGCATATGTTGTTCTAGAACTTGGATATACCTTTCAGCATTGATGGTGCCTTTCCAGATGTGTAAGCTGCCCATGCCACACACACTCATGAAACCCCATACCATCAGAGATGCAGGCTTCTGAACTGAGCGCTGAGAACAACTTGGGTTGTCCTTGTCCTCTTTAGTCCGGATGACATGGCGTCCCAGTTTTCCAAAAAGAACGTAAAATTTTGATTCGTCTGACCACAGAACAGTTTTCCACTTTGCCACAGTCCATTTTAAATGAGCCTTGGCCCAGAGAAAACGCCTGCGCTTCTGGATCATGTTTAGATATGGCTTCTTTTTTGACCTATAGAGTTTTAGCCGGCAACGGCGAATGGCACGGTGGATTGTGTTCACCGACAATGTTTTCTGGAAGTATTCCTGAGCCCATGTTGTGATTTCCATTACAGTAGCATTCCTGTATGTGATGCAGTGCCGTCTAAGGGCCCGAAGATCACGGGCATCCAGTATGGTTTTCCGGCCTTGACCCTTACGCACAGAGATTGTTCCAGATTCTCTGAATCTTTGGATGATATTATGCACTGTAGATGATGATAACTTCAAACTCTTTGCAATTTTTCTCTGAGAAACTCCTTTCTGATATTGCTCCACTATTTTTCGCCGCAGCATTGGGGGAATTGGTGATCCTCTGCCCATCTTGACTTCTGAGAGACACTGCCACTCTGAGAGGCTCTTTTTATACCCAATCATGTTGCCAATTGACCTAATAAGTTGCAAATTGGTCCTCCAGCTGTTCCTTATATGTACATTTAACTTTTCCGGCCTCTTATTGCTACCTGTCCCAACTTTTTTGGAATGTGTAGCTCTCATGAAATCCAAAATGAGCCAATATTTGGCATGACATTTCAAAATGTCTCACTTTCAACATTTGATATGTTATCTATATTCTATTGTGAATAAAATATAAGTTTATGAGATTTGTAAATTATTGCATTCCTTTTTTATTCACAATTTGTACAGTGTCCCAACTTTTTTGGAATCGGGTTTGTAGGTTTTATTAAGCTTAACAAGTGTTTAATATCTAGGCGATGTTTAAAAAGGTTATTAATATAGTGGTTTTACAGTATGAGATTTGTTATATTGCCATTATCTTTGAATTTGCTAAATTCATAAGAGACTCACACACACATCAAGAATCAGCACATGAATCTCAACAATGGTAACAAACCAAGTGCTTCATGCCTGCAATGCATGCTGGGTGCTACCATAGTACAAAACTCATCCATGACTCCCAGCATGCATTGCGGCATGAATAAATTATGCAGCTGAATATTCTGACTATTTGCTTTTAATTTTTGCTTTTACCTTTTTTTGTGATTTTAGTTGCTTTCTGTGATGTTCAGAGTTGATCTGTTTATGTGAATGTTTTGTTGATTATCACCGTTGAGATTCATGAGCTGATTCTTGATGTCTGTGTTTGACTAGTTTCTGCTGTAACTCAAAACTTTCTGGAAACTTTTTAAAATTGCTTTGCACTGCTGGATAACATGATGTAGCTTCACAAGACTAATAAATAAATGTACACCATCCATACTCTTATATACAATCTTGCTCAGATCAGTACTTGATGGTTAATAAACATCTGATCATATTTTCTTTAATTTTATATTATATGTTTAGATGACTACAGAAGTTCTTACTGAGAATTAACAGTTTTAGATGTTGATGTTTTATTGAAAATATTTGGTCACCATTATGGTGATCAGTGTTTGATTTAGTTTACTTTGTAATCGTGTTTACCAAAACACATCGTTTGTTATAAAAGAAGCCAGAAACAAAGATCTATCATCATAAGGTAGAATGATTCACTAATCTCATCACTGACCAAAAGTGGTAATTTATTATTAATAGATTATTCTCACTCTTTTTGCAACAGATCAGACATTCTAAATTTAGATTTTTTTTTAAATACATTGCCATTCAATTACTATCCATTATGACATGTAGGCATTTTTATCTTCATGTACACAATAATAATCTTTCATATTTTAATCCTTTTATTTTTTAATATTTGGCATGTGTGTGCTGCTGCGCTTCTCTGTGTGTGTAATAATCAGAGTGTATGCGTGTTGTGCACCGCCTATAGGCTCATATTACTAACACACCCTTTAAATAACACAAAAAATACTGCACTATTGACTTTAAACCAGGTTTTTGTTGGTCAATGGCGCAGTCGTTTTCAGTTGGCAGATATTGGTAATATCTATAAAATGCATTTTGATGCAAAACTAGCAGTCTAAATGTTGTAATATTTATTCCACATTGGCATAATATGTTTGGAAGTATCGCAAAACAACGCCAGTTCTGGGAAAGTTATTTAAAAAAATAGATTTCGAGAAAGTTGTTTATTACACTACAAGCTGCTTGACAAATGTTTGCCAATTCGTTCACTCATTTTCATTCCCTCATTTAGTTGATTATATAGAGTAATGTAAGGAATAGTGAATGAGGGTGTATGCGGTGATTTCAGATACAGCCTAGGTCTTCCAAAACAGATCTGCAATATTTTGAACCTGCTTCCATCTATGACATGAATATGCATGTTTAATTGATCAGTTTGTTGTTTGTCAGATTCTTTTCAAGTTAAAAGGTTTTCCAGTAGGATCTTCAGATTGGGGATTTTGACTAAAATGTTTCTGAATTGCCGATCTGGCTTTATACATGTTATCATAATACATTTAGCCTATTTTGTCCTGAGTTTGCTTATAAGTATAAGTGAACAGTTATTTCATGCATGTTTTATTCCTCTTCATTGCAGAGAGACACTCGCTGTATTACATTTACACAGGCTTGTCCAAACCTGTGGATCTGCCGGGCATCTATGAATTCACTGCTATGGGTCTGCTAGACGACAGACAGATCGACTATTACAACAGCAAGGAAAAGAGAAAGATTCCCAAACAGCACTGGATGAAAGGGAAACTGCTGGAGGATTACTGGGAAAAAGGCACTCAGTCGAGAAAGAGCAAAGAACAGTGGTTTAATGTGAACGTCCAGATTATGATGAACCGCATGAGACACAGTGATTCAGGTGAGGAACATTCATACCGTTTAACCTGCATTTGGTTTTTATTAAGCCTGTTATCATCTCACAACAAACATTTCAATTTGTGTCCGTGTCAGATCTTCACGTTCTTCAGTGGAGAGTTGGTTGTGAAGTTGAGCAGCAGGGAGATGAAGTGACGTTTCTCAAAGGCGTTTCTGAGTACGGCTATGATGGAGAAAACTTCTTGTCTTTTGATGATAAAGAGTCTCAATGGGTCGCCCCAGTTGACGCAGCTCTACCAACCAAGAGAAAATGGGACAATGTGCCGATCCTAAACCAATACACCAAAGGCTACCTGGAGAAAGAGTGTGTGGACTGGCTCAACAAATTCAGAGAATATGGAGACCAGGAGCTCAGAAACAGCTGTGAGTAAATGTGTGTGTATTTGTAGATGATCTGCAGCTGTTATAGAGATAGAAACTGATTGATGAACTGATTCCTGTGTTTTCAGCTCCTCCAGATGTTCATGTGTTTTCAAGAAAATCCAGTGACGAATCCAAGCTGAAACTCACCTGTCTGGCCACCGGCTTCTACCCCAAAGACGTGACGTTGAACATTAGGAAATATGGCACATCTCTGCCTGAAGATGAGATTGAATCCTCAGGAATCAGACCAAACCATGATGGATCCTTCCAGATGAGGAAGAGTGTGGAGATCAAGGAGGAGGAAAAAGCAGATTATGATTGTTTTGTGTTCCACAAGAGCATCAAACAACCAATTATCATCAAATTGGGTAATTAAAGCAGCTACTGTACATAGACAGATAGAAATATCACCTGATATTGGAATTTTTTATTTTACATCTGCTCAAATAATTGTATTGATGGCTCAATCAGACTGAAAAGTCTTCATGTAAACACATCAATGGATCTGATTGACCTCGATCCAAATGAAAGTCCATGTAGACCTGAAATAATCCCATCAACAGGAAAAAAAGATAATCATGTAAAAGTTTGAATATGACTTTTCACGTGTGCAGTGCCGTCATGTGTATGCTTACATTCATTTTACGTCTTACAAATGTGCGTCTTATGAAAATCTCACGTCTTACAAAGTGGTCAGTGGAGGACGCTGAATATTTACTAAAAGATCTTCTGTCAGATATGTCAGTTTTCTTGAAAGATGAAAACGGTCGGCAATTATACTCACAGTAGTGCATGGTTTTGCTTCTCATGACAGTTGCTCATCTTTAACTGTTTTCATTAATGAGTATAGGATGAATACACACTAACTCTTACTTGTAAACATTTTAAGAACATTAAAACCAACATCTATTTTTTTTGTATCCATCTTCTTTTTTATTGTAAATGTATTTTTTGATAAAATGTACTTATTCATTGAACATTGAGCGGTCCATCATTGCTGTCGACTTTAAAGGGGTGGTTGATTATGATATCACTTTTTAAACTTTAGTTAGTGTGTAATGTTGCTGTTTGAGCATAAACAATATCTGCAAAGTTACGAAGCTCAAAGTTCAAAGCAAAGGGAGATTTTAAAGACTACAAACGGCTGGTAGGGACTACAATGAGCTTCTTCACGGGTTAGTGACATCACTACGTCCTGTCTCATTCTACATGTTGTCTCTTCTTCTTGAGTCTCTCCATCATTGTCCGACTCCGGTTTGATCATAAAAGGCTGAACAGTTTCTGACATTTTCAGTGTGTGTCTGCGTGAGGTAATCGGAGCTGCTAACATGAGCTCTTGAAGCTCCGTCCTCTTCTAGAAAGGCTCATTTGCATTTAAAGGGACACACAAAAACGGCATGTTTTTGCTCACCCTCAAAAAGTGACAATTTTAACATGCTAAAAAAATTATCTATAGGGTATTTTGAGCTAAGACTTCACATACACACTCTGGGGACATCAGAGACTTATTTTACATCTTGTAAAAAGGGCATTATAGGACCACTCTAGTATAAATCACTCTAGTCTGTGCATGATTAAGAGTTTCACTGAAAAACTCGCTTTGCCTTGAAGTCATTGTTCTGTTTGCTTATTGGCAAAAACTGCTGTTGCCAATTTTTTCATTCAGATGTTGATGAAGGAACGATCAGTAAAATGCACACACTTCAACCCTAACAGGGAACGTTCCCATAACTTTCACTAACATTCTTTAAAAGTTATGTAAATGTTAGGACAAAACGTTCTTAAAATAATGTTTATAGAATGTTCTCATAACGTTATCAATAGTTAATATGAGAGAAAAAGCTCTTGAGTACAACGCTCATGGATCGTCCTTACAATGTTATTTTTACTTGATCATTCTCATAACATTGAAAGAAAACATTCTTAGAACAACATTCTCTGAACGTCGTCATTAATATTTGCCAAATGTTTTTGGAATATTTGCATAAAACGTGAAAACATTTTATTTTTGGTTTTTTTTCAATGTCTAAGTCAATTTTTTTGTAAAACGTTCTTAATACATTTAAAAATGTGACGTTTTTTGAATGTCCAGAAAACTTTCAGAAACAAAGCTTTCATAACATTTTCAATATGACAGAATAGAATGTTCCTTTAATGTTCACATGAACCAAGAAAAAAGCATTAAAGGTGCAGTGTGTACTGTTTATGAGGATCTGTTGACAGAAATGCAATATAATACAACTATGTTTTCAGTGGAGTATAAAGACCTTACATAATGAACCGTTATGATTTTATTACCTTAGAATGAGCCGTTTCTATCTACACACACCGCGGGTCCCCTTACAGTGAAGTCGCCGCCATGTTTCTACAGTGGCCCTAAACGGACAAACTTCTCTACAGAGCGCTAGTCACTCTCTGCTGTCTCAGAAAATGACATCTTTGTCCTGTGTCGGCCACCGTAGCTTCTCAATGTGCTTCGAAAGGGAGGGGTGAGCATTGACTGGTTGCAATTCACAACCTCTTATATTTGTGCATTAAAATTAAAACAGCTGTGTTGACAAAATTAGAAAAAAAGTAATCTCTCACATTTACACAGCCCACTTAAGTTAAATGAACGAAATGCAGTTGTGTTGCTTCTACCGCACTTTGGTCAACAGATGGAACTATATTTGTTCATGCGCAAATAATCGAAAGTAAGATCAACGCTCATCCTTCAGCTCATTTTGCCATTTTGTGGGAATCAAATCACACAATTCACTGTTTAAACGGAGGATCCATGCAAAATGTAGTCTTTTTCTGGACACACCATTGAGTTGTTTTACTTCGTATCCTTTAATATCGAGGCTGTCGGAAGATTAGAAAAGTTAATCGCACATAATCTTATGTTTTTGTTGGTATTTTAATGAAGTTGCTGCATTCTTCAAGTGGTTCTCATGTTATTGTTTTTCACTCTTATGTGATCTTTTAAACTTTCTGAACTTTGATAATATTTAAATTCCCTTATAAGCTTGTTGGGTCATCCAACATAATTTTACTACAGTTTAGTAGTTGGGCAACTTGGCAGTTGAGAATTTGTTTTACAATATTTCTCGATTGTGAAAACACAATTTTGAAATAATGGCTCTTGAAACTCTAAACACAAACCCATATCTTTTCACTCAGTTCCTCAAACTTCCTATCAATTCAAAACAATGCTACAAAAACCGGTAATAAGTCATGTTGCTTGTGGTTCTCCACCTCAAAAACCTTTTCACATGATGAACACAACAAAAGACACAACAAATGTATACATGTACTCATTTTTTATTCCTTAAATGTACAATACACCAAACAACAACAAAAAAATACTTCTGCCCCAGCATATCCGTCTTTGGTCTGGGACAGGCCAGAGAATCTATATTGGTCCTAGCCAGGCAGCGTGGGTAAAATCCTCTGGCACTTATCAACTGAAATGTCTGGCTTCTTCCATTTTCATTTTTTGTTTCCTGAGAGTAAACATTACTCTTTTAAACATTAATGTAAACAGCAATTGGTGATTCTCAGTCCCTAACTTTACCCTTAAACTTACCCATCCCACCACACCTGTCCCTAACTTTACCCTTAAACTTACCCAGACCACCACACCTATCCCTAACTTTACCCTTAAACTTACCCATCCCACCACACCTGTCCCTAACTTTACCCTTAAACTTACCCATACCACCACACCTGTCCCTAACTTTACCCTTAAACTTACCCATCCCGCCACACATGTCCCTAACTCTACCCTTAAACTTACCCATCCCACCACACCTGTCCCTAACTCTACCCTTAAACTTACCCATACCACCACACCTGTCCCTAACTCTACCCTTAAACTTACCCATCCCACCACACCTGTCCCTAACTTTACCCTTAAACTTACCCATCCCGCCACACCTGTCCCTAACTCTACCCTTAAACTTACCCACACCACCACACCTGTCCCTAACTTTACCCTTAAACTTACCCATACCACCACACCTGTACCTAACTTTACCCTTAAACTTACCCATACCACCACACCTGTACCTAACTTTGCCCTTAAACTAACCCATCCCGCCACACCTGTCCCTAACTTTACCCTTAAACTTACCCATACCACCACACCTGTCCCTAACTTTACCCTTAAACTTACCCATACCACCACACCTGTCCCTAACTTTACCCTTAAACTTACCAATCCCGCCACACCTGTCCCTAACCCTACCCTTAAACTTACCCACACCACCACACCTGTCCCTAACTTTACCCTTAAACTTACCCACACCACCACACCTGTCCCTAACTTTACCCTTAAACTTACCTACACCACCACACCTGTCCCTAACTTTACCCTTAAACTTACCTACACCACCACACCTGTCCCTAACTTTACCCTTAAACTTACCCATACCTCCACACCTGTCCCTAACTTTACCCTTAAACTTACCCACACCACCACACCTGTCTCTAACTTTACCCTTAAACTTACCCATACCTCCACACCTGTCCCTAACTTTACCCTTAAACTTACCTACACCACCACACCTGTCTCTAACTTTACCCTTAAACTTACCCACACCACCACACCTGTCCCTAACTTTACCCTTAAACTTACCCACACCACCACACAAGTCCCTAACTTTACCCTTAAACTTACCCACACCACCACACCTGTCCCTAACTTTACCCTTAAACTTACCCACACCACCACCCCTGTCCCTAACATTACCCTTAAACTTACCCATACCTCCACACCTGTCCCTAACTTTACCCTTAAACTTACCTACACCACCACACCTGTCTCTAACTTTACCCTTAAACTTACCCACACCACCACACCTGTCCCTAACTTTACCCTTAAACTTACCCACACCACCACACATGTCCCTAACTTTACCCTTAAACTTACCCACACCACCACCCCTGTCCCTAACATTACCCTTAAACTTACCCATCCCACCAAACCCGTCCCTAACTTTACCCTTAAACTTACTCATACCTCCACACCTGTCCCTAACTTTACCCTTAAACTTACCCACACCACCACACCTGTCCCTAACTTTACCCTTAAACTTACCTACACCACCACACCTGTCCCTAACTTTACCCTTAAACTTACCCACACCACCACACCTGTCCCTAACTTTACTCTTAAACTTACCTACACCACCACACCTGTCTCTAACTTTACCCTTAAACTTACCTACACCACCACACCTGTCCCTAACTTTACCCTTAAACTTACCCATCCCACCACACCTGTCTCTAACTTTACCCTTAAACTTACCCATCCCACCACACATGTCCCTAACTTTACCCTTAATCTTACCCATCCCACCACACCTGTCTCTAACTTTACCCTTAAACTCACCCACACCACCACACCTGTCCCTAACTTTACCCTTAAACTTACCCACAACACCACACATGTCCCTAACTTTACCCTTAAACTTACCGACACCACCACACCTGTCCCTAACTTTACCCTTAAACTTACCCACACCACCACCCCTGTCCCTAACATTACCCTTAAACTTACCCATCCCACCACACCCGTCCCTAACTTTACCCTTAAACTTACCCACACCACCACACATGTCCCTAACTTTACCCTTAAACTTACCCACACCACCACACCTGTCCCTAACTTTACCCTTAAACTCACCTACACCACCACACCTGTCCCTAACTTTACCCTTAAACTTACCTACACCACCACACCTGTCCCTAACTTTACCCTTAAACTTACCCATACCTCCACACCTGTCCCTCACTTTACCCTTAAACTTACCTACACCACCACACCTGTCCCTAACTTTACCCTTAAACTTACCCACACCACCACACCTGTCCCTAACTTTACCCTTAAACTTACCTACACCACCACACCTGTCTCTAACTTTACCCTTAAACTTACCTACACCACCACACCTGTCCCTAACTTTACCCTTAAACTTACCCATCCCACCACACCTGTCTCTAACTTTACCCTTAAACTTACCCATCCCACCACACATGTCCCTAACTTTACCCTTAATCTTACCCATCCCACCACACCTGTCTCTAACTTTACCCTTAAACTTACCCACACCACCACACCTGTCCCTAACTTTACCCTTAAACTTACCCACAACACCACACATGTCCCTAACTTTACCCTTAAACTTACCGACACCACCACACCTGTCCCTAACTTTACCCTTAAACTTACCCATCCCACCACACCCGTCCCTAACTTTACCCTTAAACTTACCCACACCACCACACATGTCCCTAACTTTACCCTTAAACTTACCCACACCACCACACCTGTCCCTAACTTTACCCTTAAACTTACCCAGACCACCACACCTGTCCCTAACTTTACCCTTAAACTTACCCATCCCACCACACCTGTCCCTAACTTTACACTTAAACTTACCCATCCCACCACACCTGTCCCTAACTTTACCCTTAAACTTACCCATCCCGCCACACCTGTCCCTAACTCTACCCTTAAACTTACCCATCCCACCACACCTCTCCCTAACTTTACCCTTAAACTTACCCATACCACCACACCTGTACCTAACTTTACCCTTAAACTTACCCACACCACCACACCTGTCTCTAACTTTACCCTTAAACTTACCCATACCTCCACACCTGTCCCTAACTTTACCCTTAAACTTACCTACACCACCACACCTGTCTCTAACTTTACCCTTAAACTTACCCACACCACCACACCTGTCCCTAACTTTACCCTTAAACTTACCCACACCACCACACAAGTCCCTAACTTTACCCTTAAACTTACCCACACCACCACACCTGTCCCTAACTTTACCCTTAAACTTACCCACACCACCACCCCTGTCCCTAACATTACCCTTAAACTTACCCATACCTCCACACCTGTCCCTAACTTTACCCTTAAACTTACCTACACCACCACACCTGTCTCTAACTTTACCCTTAAACTTACCCACACCACCACACCTGTCCCTAACTTTACCCTTAAACTTACCCACACCACCACACATGTCCCTAACTTTACCTTTAAACTTACCCACACCACCACCCCTGTCCCTAACATTACCCTTAAACTTACCCATCCCACCACACCCGTCCCTAACTTTACCCTTAAACTTACTCATACCTCCACACCTGTCCCTAACTTTACCCTTAAACTTACCCACACCACCACACCTGTCCCTAACTTTACCCTTAAACTTACCTACACCCCCACACCTGTCCCTAACTTTACCCTTAAACTTACCTACACCACCACCCCTGTCCCTAACATTACCCTTAAACTTACCCATCCCACCACACCCGTCCCTAACTTTACCCTTAAACTTACCCACACCACCACACATGTCCCTAACTTTACCCTTAAACTTACCCACACCACCACACCTGTCCCTAACTTTACCCTTAAACTTACCCAGACCACCACACCTGTCCCTAACTTTACCCTTAAACTTACCCATACCACCACACCTGTACCTAACTTTACCCTTAAACTTACCCATACCACCACACCTGTACCTAACTTTACCCTTAAACTTACCCATCCTGCCACACCTGTCCCTAACTTTACCCTTAAACGTACCCATACCACCACACCTGTCCCTAACTTTACCCTTAAACTTACCCATACCACCACACCTGTACCTAACTTTACCCTTAAACTTACCCATACCACCACACCTGTCCCTAACTTTACCTTTAAACTTACCCACACCACCACACCTGTCCCTAACTTTACCCTTAAACTCACCTACACCACCACACCTGTCCCTAACTTTACCCTTAAACTTACCTACACCACCACACCTGTCCCTAACTTTACCCTTAAACTTACCTACACCACCACACCTGTCCCTAACTTCACCCTTAAACTTACCCATACCTCCACACCTGTCCCTAACTTTAGCCTTAAACTTACCCACACCACCACACCTGTCTCTAACTTTACCCTTAAACTTACCCATACCTCCACACCTGTCCCTAACTTTACCCTTAAACTTACCTACACCACCACACCTGTCTCTAACTTTACCCTTAAACTTACCCACACCACCACACCTGTCCCTAACTTTACCCTTAAACTTACCCATACCTCCACACCTGTCCCTAACTTTACCCTTAAACTTACCTACACCACCACACCTGTCTCTAACTTTACCCTTAAACTTACCCACACCACCACACCTGTCCCTAACTTTACCCTTAAACTTACCCACACCACCACACCTGTCCCTAACTTTACCCTTAAACTTACCTACACCACCACACCTGTCTCTAACTTTACCCTTAAACTTACCCACACCACCACACCTGTCCCTAACTTTACCCTTAAACTTACCCACACCACCACACATGTCCCTAACTTTACCCTTAAACTTACCCACACCACCACCCCTGTCCCTAACATTACCCTTAAACTTACCCATCCCACCACACCCGTCCCTAACTTTACCCTTAAACTTACTCATACCTCCACACCTGTCCCTAACTTTACCCTTAAACTTACCCACACCACCACACCTGTCCCTAACTTTACCCTTAAACTTACCCACACCACCACACCTGTCCCTAACTTTACCCTTAAACTTACCCACACCACCACACCTGTCCCTAACTTTACCCTTAAACTTACCTACACCACCACACCTGTCTCTAACTTTACCCTTAAACTTACCTACACCACCACACCTGTCCCTAACTTTACCCTTAAACTTACCCATCCCACCACACCTGTCTCTAACTTTACCCTTAAACTTACCCATCCCACCACACATGTCCCTAACTTTACCCTTAATCTTACCCATCCTACCACACCTGTCTCTAACTTTACCCTTAAACTTACCCACACCACCACACCTGTCCCTAACTTTACCCTTAAACTTACCCACACCACCACACATGTCCCTAACTTTACCCTTAAACTTACCGACACCACCACACCTGTCCCTAACTTTACCCTTAAACTTACCCATACCACCACACCTGTACCTAACTTTACCCTTAAACTTACCAACACCACCACACATGTCCCTAACTTTACCCTTAAACTTACCCACACCACCACACCTGTCCCTAACTTTACCCTTAAACTTACCCATACCACCACACCTGTCCCTAACTTTACCCTTAAACTTACCCACACCACCACACATGTCCCTAACTTTACCCTTAAACTTACCCATACCACCACACCTGTCCCTAACTTTACCCTTAAACTTACCCACACCACCACACCTGTCCCTAACTTTACCCTTAAACTTACCCACACCACCACACCTGTCCCTAACTTTACCCTTAAACTTACCCACACCACCACACATGTCCCTAACTTTACCCTTAAACTTACCCACACCACCACACATGTCCCTAACTTTACCCTTAAACTTACCCATCCCACCACACCTGTCCCTAACTTTACCCTTAAACTTACCCACACCACCACACCTGTCCCTAACTTTAGCCTTAAGCTTACCCACACCACCACACGTCCCTAACTTTACCCTTAAACTTACCCACACCACCACACCTGTCCCTAACTTTACCCTTAAACTTACCCACACCACCACCCCTGTCCCTAACATTACCCTTAAACTTACCCACACCACCACACCTGTCCCTAACTTTACCCTTAAACTTACCCACACCACCACACATGTCCCTAACTTTACCCTTAAACTTACCGACACCACCACACCTGTCCCTAACTTTACCCTTAAACTTACCCATACCACCACACCTGTACCTAACTTTACCCTTAAACTTACCAACACCACCACACATGTCCCTAACTTTACCCTTAAACTTACCCACACCACCACACCTGTCCCTAACTTTACCCTTAAACTTACCCATACCACCACACCTGTCCCTAACTTTACCCTTAAACTTACCCACACCACCACACATGTCCCTAACTTTACCCTTAAACTTACCCATACCACCACACCTGTCCCTAACTTTACCCTTAAACTTACCCACACCACCACACCTGTCCCTAACTTTACCCTTAAACTTACCCACACCACCACACCTGTCCCTAACTTTACCCTTAAACTTACCCACACCACCACACATGTCCCTAACTTTACCCTTAAACTTACCCACACCACCACACATGTCCCTAACTTTACCCTTAAACTTACCCATCCCACCACACCTGTCCCTAACTTTACCCTTAAACTTACCCACACCACCACACCTGTCCCTAACTTTAGCCTTAAGCTTACCCACACCACCACACGTCCCTAACTTTACCCTTAAACTTACCCACACCACCACACCTGTCCCTAACTTTACCCTTAAACTTACCCACACCACCACCCCTGTCCCTAACATTACCCTTAAACTTACCCATCCCACCACACCCGTCCCTAACTTTACCCTTAAACTTACCCACACCACCACACATGTCCCTAACTTTACCCTTAAACTTACCCACACCACCACACCTGTCCCTAACTTTACCCTTAAACTTACCCAGACCACCACACCTGTCCCTAACTTTACCCTTAAACTTACCCACACCACCACACATGTCCCTAACTTTACCCTTAAGCGTACCCATACCACCATACCTGTCCCTAACTTTACCCTTAAACTTACCCACACCACCACACATGTCCCTAACTTTACCCTTAAACTTACCCACACCACCACACCTGTCCCTAACTTTACCCTTAAACTTACCCATACCACCACACCTGTACCTAACTTTACCCTTAAACTTACCCATCCCACCACACCTGTCCCTAACTTTACCCTTAAACTTACCCACACCACCACACATGTCCCTAACTTTACTCTTAAACTTACCCATATCCCACCTCAATATCAGTAAAAGTGTTTTGCAATACAATATGAACACAAGTACATTGTACTTATTTTTTGATGTAAGTACATAGTAGTTAAGGCCACCTAATATAAAGTGGGACCAAAAAATTAATTAAAGCCATATATCATTTTGAAGAAAAATGTCAACACCCGTGAAGAGGATTGTGAATGTGCAAGCTTTGGAGGTGTTGATGGACTCGGACTTCGATAATGTTGATAGTTCGATAATCGTTTTGACCATCGTTCTGAATCCGATCCGGATGACAAAAATGCAATTTTCTTATCTTTGTTTTCTAAATGTTTCTTAGTATATAAACTTAATTCAAGTGTTGATAAAAAAAAAGAATGAAGATAGAATAATTCTGACTGATATATTCACATCTACATATTTTATACAACAAAATAATCTTTCTGGGGATTAAGTTGATGCATTTTCAATTAAATTGTTAACTTTACCTGTAAAATATGTGTTATAATTAATTATACAGTTTGACAGCAGGAAATGTTTCTCATACAATTTTCTGGAAAACACGGCCAGCCCCAGGAATTTGGGGGCCCTAAGCATATTCAAAATAAGGCAGGTTCACCCAACACATACACAGAGCATAACGTCAAATCTGCTACCTGAGACGGCATAAATGCATGAATATTTTGCAAATATTCAGCATACTTGCAGAGGCTACATCAGATAGCAAACTGTCAATTCCAAATAAAGCAGCTGGCATCAACCTAGGTTATTATAAACAAACTAATGATATTAAAAGGTATTAAAACCAAATTGTATAATTCTAATTGTAGTGTTTGATTTAAATTTCTGTTAATATTAGTTCACTTTGATGGATTTGCGCCGGAGTAAGGAGTATTTATTTGGCATAAAAATGTAGCAAAGTAAAAGTATCAACAAATTAAAATACTCAAAAAGTAAAAATATTTGAAAAAACCTACTTAAGTACAGTAACAAAGAATTTGTATTTCATTACTTTAAAAGTAATTTAAAAGTTGCCAAGATAGTTTGAAAAGTTGCTCAATCTAGAAACAAAATTGCTCAGTCAGTGTCCCTGGAATGAGGAACTCTGAGAGGAGGAAGTGGGGGGAAAGAAAGGAGGAGTGGTTAATTGCACTTCTGAACGGTGTTTGCAGCTCAGTTTTAAATGCAACACTTTTATTAAATAGATTTAATTTCAGTTTCCAGTGGAACCAGTTAACCAATTTAGTATAACCCCAAAACAAAGTGCACTTTTGCTCCTTGTCCACATCCTTAATTAATGTTACTTATTGACAAATAAACTCTCTCTCTCACACTCAGTATTACCCATGCCCATTGTCTGATGACAGAGTGAAAGCTATTGCTACCTTCAAGCACCCATCGACACGGAAGCAAATGCAAAGATTCCTGGGACTGGTTAATTATTGCCGATCATGGGTGCCCAACTGTTCCATGTATGATAAAATCCTACGAACTGCTACTCTGGGGGACACAGAGGACATTACATGGACAGCTGAGATGGACCAAGCATTCAGACATTTGAAATCCTCCCTTATGAGACCTCCTGCACTCGGCCTCCCAAGTCACACTCAAGAGTTTCACCTGTACGTGCATGAAAGTGGAGGCACAGCCGCTGCAATCCTGGCCCAGGAGCATGGGGGTACTTTTCGTCCCATAGCTTATTTGTCTAAAACTCTTGATTCAGTAGCCAGGGGACTCCCTGCTTGTTTGCGTGCAGTGGCTGCCATGGCGATCATGGTGCAAGATGCTGAAAAAATTGTGTTATCACATAAATTGATAGTGCACACCTCTCATCAGGTAGGAGTCATTATGAGTAATATTTTTACTCAATATATGACTGCTCAACGCCGCTCTGGCTATGAGGCTATATTATTAGCTACTGCTAATTTGATTCTGAAACCAACTTCTGTTTTTCATGGCCCTACTGTACATTTGCACAGGTTGCTGATGCAAGGTGAATTTGAGAGTGATGACCACGATTGCCTGACCAGAATCCAGATTTCGACTGCCTGCAGGCCAGATGTTTCTACATCTGTCCTGGAGGAGGGGAAGAATTGGTATATTGATGGATCCTGTTTCAAGCCAAATGATAATGTATACTTGTGTGGGTTTGCTATTGTTGAATTACCTGATCGTGTAGTTGAGGCATACTCTTTGCCATACAAGTCAGCACAAGTTGCAGAATTAATTGCTTTAATGAGAGCTTGTCAATTGGCAAAAGATCAGTGTGTTAATATATACACTGACTCCAAATATGCATATAGCATAGTCCATGATTTTGCTAAATTGTGGGAAGAAAGAAATTTTAAAACCTCAGATGGAAAGCCAATTGCTCATTATAGCATTGCAGCGGAGCTCATTAACGCAGCACAACAACCATCAAAACTCGCTGTTATCAAAGTAGCAGGACATGCGTCAGGAGAAACAGTTGAGGCCCAAGGAAACAGATTTGTAGATGAAATAGCGAAATGGGCTGCTAAAGAAGTGATATTAAGTCCACATGTAAGCGAAAGGGGCACAGATGTGCCTATGATGAATTCATCATTGACTAATGATTTGGACATTAAAATATTACAAGCTAACCCTACGCAAGCGGATTTGACTCATTGGTCAGAAAATGAAGTAAAACCAGATCAAGCTGGAATTTTAAGAGACAAACAGGGTAGACTTGCACTACCTGCATCTACGATTGTTATGCTATGTAGACATTATCATGGTGTATCACGTGTCAAAAAAGAAAGTGATACAAATGTTGAATCGATCTTACTGCATAGCAAATGTTCGAAGAAATACTCTGTTGATATTGGATGCTTGCCTGGTGTGTGCTCAAAACAACCAGCACAAGGCAACTAAACATGACTCTTTACCACATCCCGAGCTACCATTCCAACACTTGCAAATTGATTTTACGCACATGCCTCCTTGCGGAAATAATAAATATTTGCTTGTGATTGTTGACCGATTTTCTAAATGGCCTGAAGCTTTTCCGTGTGGAAGAGAAAATGCACAGACGGTAGTTAAAGCTCTGACTAAAGACATTATACCGCGTTTTGGCATACCATCGGTCATAGACAGTGATAATGGTACACCGTTCGCTTCCAAAGTCACACAATTGTTAGCCAAAGAGCTTAATATTACCTGGAAATTTCACATACCCTATACTCCACAATCAAGTGGACAGGTCGAGAATCTGAATCGTATTATCAAAGATCGGCTTAAAGCGTGTATTGATACAGGCAGAAATTGGGTTGATCTGCTGCCTGCCGTATTGACAGAAATTAGAATGTCACCATCAGCAACAACAAAGATGTCTCCGTTTGAAATCCTTATGGGTAGACCTTTCCCAACCCCATGGGTCAAAGGTCGCACTGGCAATTTTTCCACAGGTGACACGGAGGTGATCATCATGGATTATGTGGATTCCCTAGTTAAAAGTGCTGATAAAGTGTCTGAAGCCCACAAAACTGGGAGAGCCGAAGTATCTGGGGCCCGCCACGGTGATTGCTGTGACGAGAACAGGAGAGCTGACTGACTTCCAGCCGCAGTGGATCCATGCCAGTCGACTGAAAGCAGCTCCATCCCAAGGGAACGTTCTGGTCGATGCGGAGGTGGAAGCCAGTGAGCCAAGGAAAGATCCGACGGAAGGTGAACCAAGACGTTCGAAGAGGAGAAGAAGAAAGAGATTGCTAGAGATCTAGAACCAGCAATAATTATCATTGAAGCTCTCAAGCCATGATTGCTAAATTGATATTTTACCTGGTTGTGCTGACAAATGTATTTATTCATATACAAGCTGCTGTTAGCACTGGTAATGAAACTTGGGTACATTATGAAGAAGAACCACATGCTTTCGCAACTAATATGTGGTGGCGATTAGCCAACTACACTGCCAAATCTGAAGGAAAAACAGGTGACTGTTATGTTTGCACAAAAATGCCACATAGTGCTTCTGGACCACATGTAGAGGTTAAATCACCAATAACAGAAGAAGAATTAGAATGCCCTCTTTTTGTTAGCATTACTGGAATGATGGCTCCAAATAGAACCGCAATATGGAGTTGTGGAAAAGGTAGAATAATGAGGCTTGCAACGCAAGTACAGGCTAAAGTGACAACCACTGGCTCTATTCCAGACTCACTGTTGTGTATGGAAAGAGAAACTGGAACAGTGAGACTGGGGGTAATTCCTAAAAGTAAATGTAATCGAACATACCATCATTGTGAGATAAAAAATATGCCATGTTGTATGGGTTGTCTTTTGCATTATGGAAAATCTAATATGACTGAGTGTTCTAAAGAAACACCACGTCCTATATCTACTATGATTGCTTATGGATGGGCTAATCCTTTTATCTAGGACGTATGTTATAGTTCTTGTGCACTTACGCCAGGTCAAAATTGCCATAGATATGCTCCTGCTTCACGGGAACTAGAGCTGTCAAAGATTGGTTTTGGCTGTGTGGACATAAAGTCTACACTATTCTTCCAGAAGATTGGAGTGGAAGATGTGCTCTAGTAACTTTGGAAGAATATTCCATGGTTATTAGACCACACAAACCTCACGTTATGATAAAACAAAAACAGAAAAAGAAGCGCTCCCTCTCTGACCGCAGTTCAACTAGTAGTTTGAGCAGAGATAATCCAGTACCAATGCAACATCGACTTTGGACTGGTACTGAAAGATTCTTTGAAGCAATGCTCCCAAGGGTAGGTGTTTCTAGTCTTCAGATTGAAGTAGAGGTTACAAGATATTAATTAATTTCATTTATCAATACTACAAGAGACACATTGGCTGGTGTCCAACAGGAACTTCGAGGGGTCCATTTAACTGCCCTGCAAAACAGGCTGGTCTTAGATCAGTTAACTGCGGCGAGAGGAGGAGTGTGTGTTATGGTTGAAACCTCTTGTTGTACCTATATTCCTGAGAATGACGCAGATGGTCATTTAATCTCAGAGGGTTTAAAAAATATGACTAGAATTGCTCAAGAATTACAAGGACGAGAGGTTGATGATAATCAAAGTGGGTTCTTAGCATGGCTCACAGGATGGCAACAAATGCTTGTATCTGCCTTAATTCCTATAGGTGTAATCCTATTAATTATCGCATTTATTATCTGTTGTATTATTCCATTTATTAGAGCTTTGATTAATCGTGCTATGAATAACTTTGTATCCTCTCAATATGCTTTGTTGAATAGAACTGTCAAGTGTTAGTAATTTTCGAAGGAAAATTAAGAAAAAAATGAAGGAAATGTTTGCTGAAGAATATTATGATTATGAAGGTCAAGAAAGTGATTGTATTTGTGTATAAGAAAAGTAATGCTGAGATTTGGGTGTGGCAATTTTATTGCCAAAAGGGGCAACTGATAGATTTTATGTTGGTCTCAGCATGGAAGAAAAGTGGACAGAGGGTCTTTTGCCCTGGGGTGAAGATATATTCTATGTTTTAACATATGGTTTCTTTATGTACCGGAACCGTTTCCATATAAGGAACAAGGCTCTACTAGGATTGAAGGGGAGACAGGGAATGGTCCCTGCTTTTGTATTGCAAGTATAGGATAAGGTCACACCTGTCCCTAACTTTACCCTTAAACTTACCTACACCACCACACCTGTCTCTAACTTTACCCTTAAACTTACCTACACCACCACACCTGTCTCTAACTTTACCCTTAAACTTACCCACAGCACCACACCTGTCCCTAACTTTACCCTTAAACTTACCCACACCACCACACCTGTCCCTAACTTTACCCTTAAACTTACTCATACCACCACACCTGTCCCTAACTTTACCCTTAAACTTACCTACACCACCACACCTGTCTCTAACTTTACCCTTAAACTTACCTACACCACCACACCTGTCTCTAACTTTACCCTTAAACTTACCCACAGCACCACACCTGTCCCTAACTTTACCCTTAAACTTACCCACACCACCACACCTGTCCCTAACTTTACCCTTAAACTTACCCATACCACCACACCTGTCCCTAACTTTACCCTTAAACTTACTCATACCACCACACCTGTCCCTAACTTTACCCTTAAACTTACCCATACCACCACACCTGTCCCTAACTTTACCCTTAAACTTACCCACACCACCACACCTGTCCCTAACTTTACCCTTAAACTTACCCACACCACCACACCTGTCCCTAACTTTACCCTTAAACTTACCCATCCCACCACACCTGTCCCTAACTTTACCCTTAAACTTACCCACACCACCACACCTGTCCCTAACTTTACCCTTAAACTTACCCACACCACCACACATGTCCCTAACTTTACCCTTAAACTTACCCATACCACCACACCTGTCCCTAACTTTACCCTTAAACTTACCCATACCACCACACCTGTCCCTAACTTTACCCTTAAACTTACCCACACCACCACACCTGTCCCTAACTTTACCCTTAAACTTACCCACACCACCACACCTGTACCTAACTTTACCTTTAAACTTACCCACACCACCACACATGTCCCTAACTTTACCCTTAAACTTACCCATCCCACCACACCTGTCCCTAACTTTACCCTTAAACTTACCCACACCACCACACCTGTCCCTAACTTTACCCTTAAACTTACCCATACCACCACACCTGTCCCTAACTTTACCCTTAAACTTACCTACACCACCACACCTGTCTCTAACTTTACCCTTAAACTTACCTACACCACCACACCTGTCTCTAACTTTACCCTTAAACTTACCCACAGCACCACACCTGTCCCTAACTTTACCCTTAAACTTACCCACACCACCACACCTGTCCCTAACTTTACCCTTAAACTTACCCATACCACCACACCTGTCCCTAACTTTACCCTTAAACTTACTCATACCACCACACCTGTCCCTAACTTTACCCTTAAACTTACCCATACCACCACACCTGTCCCTAACTTTACCCTTAAACTTACCCATACCACCACACCTGTCTCTAACTTTACCCTTAAACTTACCCACAGCACCACACCTGTCCCTAACTTTACCCTTAAACTTACCCACACCACCACACCTGTCCCTAACTTTACCCTTAAACTTACCCATACCACCACACCTGTCCCTAACTTTACCCTTAAACTTACTCATACCACCACACCTGTCCCTAACTTTACCCTTAAACTTACCCATACCACCACACCTGTCCCTAACTTTACCCTTAAACTTACCCATACCATCACACCTGTCCCTAACCTTACCCTTAAACTTACCCACACCACCACACCTGTCTCTAACTTTACCCTTAAACTTACCCACACCACCACACCCGTCCCTAACTTTACCCTTAAACTTACCCATATCCCACCTCAATATCAGTAAAAGTGTTTTGCAATACAATATGAACACAAGTACATTGTACTTATTTTTTGATGTAAGTACATAGTAGTTAAGGCCACCTAATATAAAGTGGGACCAAAAAATTAATTAAAGCCATATATCATTTTGAAGAAAAATGTCAACACCCGTGAAGAGGATTGTGACTGTGCAAGCTTTGGAGGTGTTGATGGACTCGGACTTCGATAATGTTGATAGTTCGATAATCGTTTTGACCATCGTTCTGAATCCGATCCGGATGACAAAAATGCAATTTTCTCATCTTTGTTTTCTAAATGTTTCTTAGTATATAAACTTAATTCAAGTGTTGATAAAAAAAAAAAGAATGAAGATAGAATAATTTTGACTGATATATTCACATCTACATATTTTATACAACAAAATAATCTTTCTGGGGATTAAGTTGATGCATTTTCAATTAAATTGTTAACTTTACCTGTAAAATATGTGTTATAATTAATTATACAGTTTGACAGCAGGAAATGTTTCTCATACAATTTTCTGGAAAACACGGCCAGCCCCAGGAATTTGGGGGCCCTAAGCATATTCAAAATAAGGCAGGTTCACCCAACACATACACAGAGCATAACGTCAAATCTGCTACCTGAGACGGCATAAATGCATGAATATTTTGCAAATATTCAGCATACTTGCAGAGGCTACATCAGATAGCAAACTGTCAATTCCAAATAAAGCAGCTGGCATCAACCTAGGTTATTATAAACAAACTAATGATATTAAAAGGTATTAAAACCAAATTGTATAATTCTAATTGTAGTGTTTGATTTAAATTTCTGTTAATATTAGTTCACTTTGATGGATTTGCGCCGGAGTAAGGAGTATTTATTTGGCATAAAAATGTAGCAAAGTAAAAGTATCAACAAATTAAAATACTCAAAAAGTAAAAATATTTGAAAAAACCTACTTAAGTACAGTAACAAAGAATTTGTATTTCATTACTTTAAAAGTAATTTAAAAGTTGCCAAGATAGTTTGAAAAGTTGCTCAATCTAGAAACAAAATTGCTCAGTCAGTGTCCCTGGAATGAGGAACTCTGAGAGGAGGAAGTGGGGGGAAAGAAAGGAGGAGTGGTTAATTGCACTTCTGAACGGTGTTTGCAGCTCAGTTTTAAATGCAACACTTTTATTAAATAGATTTAATTTCAGTTTCCAGTGGAACCAGTTAACCAATTTAGTATAACCCCAAAACAAAGTGCACTTTTGCTCCTTGTCCACATCCTTAATTAATGTTACTTATTGACAAATAAACTCTCTCTCTCACACTCAGTATTACCCATGCCCATTGTCTGATGACAGAGTGAAAGCTATTGCTACCTTCAAGCACCCATCGACACGGAAGCAAATGCAAAGATTCCTGGGACTGGTTAATTATTGCCGATCATGGGTGCCCAACTGTTCCATGTATGATAAAATCCTACGAACTGCTACTCTGGGGGACACAGAGGACATTACATGGACAGCTGAGATGGACCAAGCATTCAGACATTTGAAATCCTCCCTTATGAGACCTCCTGCACTCGGCCTCCCAAGTTACACTCAAGAGTTTCACCTGTACGTGCATGAAAGTGGAGGCACAGCCGCTGCAATCCTGGCCCAGGAGCATGGGGGTACTTTTCGTCCCATAGCTTATTTGTCTAAAACTCTTGATTCAGTAGCCAGGGGACTCCCTGCTTGTTTGCGTGCAGTGGCTGCCACGGCGATCATGGTGCAAGATGCTGAAAAAATTGTGTTATCACATAAATTGATAGTGCACACCTCTCATCAGGTAGGAGTCATTATGAGTAATATTTTTACTCAATATATGACTGCTCAACGCCGCTCTGGCTATGATGCTATATTATTAGCTACTGCTAATTTGATTCTGAAACCAACTTCTGTTTTTCATGGCCCTACTGTACATTTGCACAGGTTGCTGATGCAAGGTGAATTTGAGAGTGACGACCACGATTGCCTGACCAGAATCCAGATTTCGACTGCCTGCAGGCCAGATGTTTCTACATCTGTCCTGGAGGAGGGGAAGAATTGGTATATTGATGGATCCTGTTTCAAGCCAAATGATAATGTATACTTGTGTGGGTTTGCTATTGTTGAATTACCTGATCGTGTAGTTGAGGCATACTCTTTGCCATACAAGTCAGCACAAGTTGCAGAATTAATTGCTTTAATGAGAGCTTGTCAATTGACAAAAGATCAGTGTGTTAATATATACACTGACTCCAAATATGCATATAGCATAGTCCATGATTTTGCTAAATTGTGGGAAGAAAGAAATTTTAAAACCTCAGATGGAAAGCCAATTGCTCATTATAGCATTGCAGCGGAGCTCATTAACGCAGCACAACAACCATCAAAACTCGCTGTTATCAAAGTAGCAGGACATGCGTCAGGAGAAACAGATGAGGCCCAAGGAAACAGATTTGTAGATGAAATAGCGAAATGGGCTGCTAAAGAAGTGATATTAAGTCCACATGTAAGCGAAAGGGGCACAGATGTGCCTATGATGAATTCATCATTGACTAATGATTTGGACATTAAAATATTACAAGCTAACCCTACGCAAGCGGATTTGACTCATTGGTCAGAAAATGAAGTAAAACCAGATCAAGCTGGAATTTTAAGAGACAAACAGGGTAGACTTGCACTACCTGCATCTACGATTGTTATGCTATGTAGACATTATCATGGTGTATCACGTGTCAAAAAAGAAAGTGATACAAATGTTGAATCGATCTTACTGCATAGCAAATGTTCTGTACTCTGTACTCAGTACTCTGTTGATATTGGATGCTTGCCTGGTGTGTGCTCAAAACAACCAGCACAAGGCAACTAAACATGACTCTTTACCACATCCCGTGCTACCATTCCAACACTTGCAAATTAATTTTACGCACATGCCTCCTTGCGGAAATAATAAATATTTGCTTGTGATTGTTGACCGATTTTCTAAATGGCCTGAAGCTTTTCCGTGTGGAAGAGAAAATGCACAGACGGTAGTTAAAGCTCTGACTAAAGACATTATACCGCGTTTTGGCATACCATCGGTCATAGACAGTGATAATGGTACACCGTTCGCTTCCAAAGTCACACAATTGTCAGCCAAAGAGCTTAATATTACCTGGAAATTTCACATACCCTATACTCCACAATCAAGTGGACAGGTCGAGAATCTGAATCGTATTATCAAAGATCGTCTTAAAGCGTGTATTGATACAGGCAGAAATTGGGTTGATCTGCTGCCTGCCGTATTGACAGAAATTAGAATGTCACCATCAGCAACAACAAAGATGTCTCCGTTTGAAATCCTTATGGGTAGACCTTTCCCAACCCCATGGGTCAAAGGTCGCACTGGCAATTTTTCCACAGGTGACACGGAGGTGATCATCATGGATTATGTGGATTCCCTAGTTAAAAGTGCTGATAAAGTGTCTGAAGCCCACAAAACTGGGAGAGCCGAAGTATCTGGGGCCCGCCACGGTGATTGCTGTGACGAGAACAGGAGTGCTGACTGACTACCAGCCGCAGTGGATCCATGCCAGTCGACTGAAAGCAGCTCCATCCCAAGGGAACGTTCTGGTCGATGCGGAGGTGGAAGCCAGTGAGCCAAGGAAAGATCCGGCGGAAGGTGAACCAAGACGTTCGAAGAGGAGAAGAAGAAAGAGATTGCTAGAGATCTAGAACCAGCAATAATTATCATTGAAGCTCTCAAGCCATGATTGCTAAATTGATATTTTACCTGGTTGTGCTGACAAATGTATTTATTCATATACAAGCTGCTGTTAGCACTGGTAATGAAACTTGGGTACATTATGAAGAAGAACCACATGCTTTCGCAACTAATATGTGGTGGCGATTAGCCAACTACACTGCCAAATCTGAAGGAAAAACAGGTGACTGTTATGTTTGCACAAAAATGCCACATAGTGCTTCTGGACCACATGTAGAGGTTAAATCACCAATAACAGAAGAAGAATTAGAATGCCCTCTTTTTGTTAGCATTACTGGAATGATGGCTCCAAATAGAACCGCAATATGGAGTTGTGGAAAAGGTAGAATAATGAGGCTTGCAACGCAAGTACAGGCTAAAGTGACAACCACTGGCTCTATTCCAGACTCACTGTTGTGTATGGAAAGAGAAACTGGAACAGTGAGACTGGGGGTAATTCCTAAAAGTAAATGTAATCGAACATACCATCATTGTGAGATAAAAAATATGCCATGTTGTATGGGTTGTCTTTTGCATTATGGAAAATCTAATATGACTGAGTGTTCTAAAGAAACACCACGTCCTATATCTACTATGATTGCTTATGGATGGGCTAATCCTTTTATCTAGGACGTATGTTATAGTTCTTGTGCACTTACGCCAGGTCAAAATTGCCATAGATATGCTCCTGCTTCACGGGAACTAGAGCTGTCAAAGATTGGTTTTGGCTGTGTGGACATAAAGTCTACACTATTCTTCCAGAAGATTGGAGTGGAAGATGTGCTCTAGTAACTTTGGAAGAATATTCCATGGTTATTAGACCACACAAACCTCACGTTATGATAAAACAAAAACAGAAAAAGAAGCGCTCCCTCTCTGACCGCAGTTCAACTAGTAGTTTGAGCAGAGATAATCCAGTACCAATGCAACATCGACTTTGGACTTGTACTGAAAGATTCTTTGAAGCAATGCTCCCAAGGGTAGGTGTTTCTAGTCTTCAGATTGAAGTAGAGGTTACAAGATATTAATTAATTTCATTTATCAATACTACAAGAGACACATTGGCTGGTGTCCAACAGGAACTTCGAGGGGTCCATTTAACTGCCCTGCAAAACAGGCTGGTCTTAGATCAGTTAACTGCGGCGAGAGGAGGAGTGTGTGTTATGGTTGAAACCTCTTGTTGTACCTATATTCCTGAGAATGACGCAGATGGTCATTTAATCTCAGAGGGTTTAAAAAATATGACTAGAATTGCTCAAGAATTACAAGGACGAGAGGTTGATGATAATCAAAGTGGGTTCTTAGCATGGCTCACAGGATGGCAACAAATGCTTGTATCTGCCTTAATTCCTATAGGTGTAATCCTATTAATTATCGCATTTATTATCTGTTGTATTATTCCATTTATTAGAGCTTTGATTAATCGTGCTATGAATAACTTTGTATCCTCTCAATATGCTTTGTTGAATAGAACTGTCAAGTGTTAGTAATTTTCGAAGGAAAATAAAGAAAAAAATGAAGGAAATGTTTGCTGAAGAATATTATGATTATGAAGGTCAAGAAAGTGATTGTATTTGTGTATAAGAAAAGTAATGCTGAGATTTGGGTGTGGCAATTTTATTGCCAAAAGGAGCAACTGATAGATTTTATGTTGGTCTCAGCATGGAAGAAAAGTGGACAGAGGGTCTTTTGCCCTGGGGTGAAGATATATTCTATGTTTTAACATATGGTTTCTTTATGTACCGGAACCGTTTCCATATAAGGAACAAGGCTCTACTAGGATTGAAGGGGAGACAGGGAATGGTCCCTGCTTTTGTATTGCAAGTATAGGATAAGGTCACACCTGTCCCTAACTTTACCCTTAAACTTACCTACACCACCACACCTGTCTCTAACTTTACCCTTAAACTTACCTACACCACCACACCTGTCTCTAACTTTACCCTTAAACTTACCCACAGCACCACACCTGTCCCTAACTTTACCCTTAAACTTACCCACACCACCACACCTGTCCCTAACTTTACCCTTAAACTTACCCATACCACCACACCTGTCCCTAACTTTACCCTTAAACTTACTCATACCACCACACCTGTCCCTAACTTTACCCTTAAACTTACCCATACCACCACACCTGTCCCTAACTTTACCCTTAAACTTACCCACACCACCACACCTGTCCCTAACTTTACCCTTAAACTTACCCACACCACCACACCTGTCCCTAACTTTACCCTTAAACTTACCCATCCCACCACACCTGTCCCTAACTTTACCCTTAAACTTACCCACACCACCACACCTGTCCCTAACTTTACCCTTAAACTTACCCATACCACCACACCTGTCCCTAACTTTACCCTTAAACTTACCCATACCACCACACCTGTCTCTAACTTTACCCTTAAACTTACCCATACCATCACACCTGTCCCTAACCTTACCCTTAAACTTACCCACACCACCACACCTGTCTCTAACTTTACCCTTAAATTTACCCACACCACCACACCCGTCCCTAACTTTACCCTTAAACTTACCCATATCCCACCTCAATATCAGTAAAAGTGTTTTGCAATACAATATGAACACAAGTACATTGTACTTATTTTTTGATGTAAGTACATAGTAGTTAAGGCCACCTAATATAAAGTGGGACCAAAAAATTAATTAAAGCCATATATCATTTTGAAGAAAAATGTCAACACCCGTGAAGAGGATTGTGACTGTGCAAGCTTTGGAGGTGTTGATGGACTCGGACTTCGATAATGTTGATAGTTCGATAATCGTTTTGACCATCGTTCTGAATCCGATCCGGATGACAAAAATGCAATTTTCTCATCTTTGTTTTCTAAATGTTTCTTAGTATATAAACTTAATTCAAGTGTTGATAAAAAAAAAAGAATGAAGATAGAATAATTTTGACTGATATATTCACATCTACATATTTTATACAACAAAATAATCTTTCTGGGGATTAAGTTGATGCATTTTCAATTAAATTGTTAACTTTACCTGTAAAATATGTGTTATAATTAATTATACAGTTTGACAGCAGGAAATGTTTCTCATACAATTTTCTGGAAAACACGGCCAGCCCCAGGAATTTGGGGGCCCTAAGCATATTCAAAATAAGGCAGGTTCACCCAACACATACACAGAGCATAACGTCAAATCTGCTACCTGAGACGGCATAAATGCATGAATATTTTGCAAATATTCAGCATACTTGCAGAGGCTACATCAGATAGCAAACTGTCAATTCCAAATAAAGCAGCTGGCATCAACCTAGGTTATTATAAACAAACTAATGATATTAAAAGGTATTAAAACCAAATTGTATAATTCTAATTGTAGTGTTTGATTTAAATTTCTGTTAATATTAGTTCACTTTGATGGATTTGCGCCGGAGTAAGCAGTATTTATTTGGCATAAAAATGTAGCAAAGTAAAAGTATCAACAAATTAAAACACTCAAAAAGTAAAAATATTTGAAAAAACCTACTTAAGTACAGTAACAAAGAATTTGTATGTAAAAGTTTAAAAGTAATTTAAAAGTTGCCAAGATAGTTTGAAAAGTTGCTCAATCTAGAAACAAAATTGCTCAGTCAGTGTCCCTGGAATGAGGAACTCTGAGAGGAGGAAGTGGGGAGAAAGAAAGGAGGAGTGGTTAATTGCACTTCTGAATGGTGTTTGCAGCTCAGTTTTAAATGCAACACTTTTATTAAATAGATTTAATTTCAGTTTCCAGTGGAACCAGTTAACCAATTTAGTATAACCCCAAAACAAAGTGCACTTTTGCCCCTTGTCCACATCCTTAATTAATGTTACTTATTGACAAATAAACTCTCTCTCTCACACTCAGTATTACCCATGCCCATGATTACGTTTTTTTTACAATCACTTTGGCACTAATTTCAGAACCTTGATGAACTCTAGTCACAAAACTCAAAACGGTCATCACTTGTAACACAGGCTGTCCAGTGTTCAAAACATTGCATTGTGCATTCATATCATTAAAGAAATCTTGCACTCGCACAATCATTGGTTAAAAAAAAAAAATTCTTGTGAAATACCATTGAAACGTTGATTTAGATCACCCACACACAAGCAACCGATAGTTTCACGGTGTCATTGTTCGTACAATCATTAAATATTGTAGTACAAAATAGGTGATGCATGTTTCATTATGGTACTACATGCAAATACATCCCTGTAAAAGAACTGCAGTAATAGAGAGAATACTACAGACACAGTGAATCTGAAATATATTGATGAAAAACAGTCACAACAGGTTTATTTGAATCAAAGCAAAATAATTAGCTACGGAATAGAAAAGAAAAGACCTCAACTTGCTTGTACTGTACAAAGCAAAACAGGAGTGATTACTGTACTTCTACATTTTCATCAACTCTGTCTTGTGGATTTGGCCACAGGTTCTCATCTGCATCACAGTGGATGTTTTCATTAGCCAAACATCTTGGAAAAAACCTTTGGGCATGGCCTGGAGAAGAGTGACTTGTTCATGAGGGTACCTTCCATCTCCATGTGGAGCAAAATTCCTCAATCGGGTTAAGGAAAGGAGAGTATGGGGGTAAATCCAGGGTGGTAAATTGTGCATGGGCCTGAAACCACGCTTGGACCATATGAGCATGGTGGAACCTGACATTATCCCACACAATGACATCGGTCACGCCATCAGCTCTACAGACCTGATCAAGCTCATCAAGGACGGTTAAAGGAGCGCTGCATTATATGATCCAATACGAGGTCTGCGTCCCACCACACCATCCTCTGATATAGCCGCACACATGGTAATGTCCAGGTACTTGGATGGTTGCCCGCTGGCCAATGAAATTCCGACCTCTCCTCCTCGTCGTGGCCAGATTAACCCTAAAGAGATTTTCGGGACAAATGTGGGCAAAATTATTTTTAATTTTTTTTTTTTTAAATACTTCCCTTAATCTGAGCAGTACACGACTTGGCTACTTTTCCTAAGTTTGCCACCTGAACACACACACAAAAAAACTCGATTCAACAATTGGTTGAAAAAACCAATTGTCCTTCGTGGACAAAAATGGGCACCCATAGGAATGAATGGGAAAAACTGTAATTCAGAGCATATTTTTTTTAATTTGTCCAATAAAAATCAATAAATCCAACACAATGCAGATCATACATACACACAAATGAAGGAGTGAGCCTATACAACAAAAATAATAAAAAGCTAAATAGATGGCAATAGTTCAGCCTATATGCAGCCATTAAATACTATTGCCATCTAGTGGCTATTGATATTTTAGCTTTTTATCATTTTTTATACCATCATGTCACCAGAGATTTAGTCAGCCAGCATAATTTTATTTACATTTATTTTCTTTTTTTATTTACGGTATTCAGACACGTTTTGAACACGTAACCCAATCCCTTCCCTAAACCTACCCACGTGTATTATAAAAACAGGATATTACAGGCAGATACGACTGCAGGCACAATTTATTCAAAAAGTACAAATATTCCAAGTGTTCCGAGGCCAAACGATTGATTTGTGTGAAGAAAATCCCCATAAGCGATCAGCAGCGTCGAGTCCATCCGCCGAAGATCATAAACACATTTCAAAAATTGCCGCCGGAAGAAACGTTACGTCAGCTTTGACAGCATTGGCGGTCGTATGTCTCGTGACCAATTGCGTGTTTACGTCAGCTTTGATTGTAAAATGCCATTGGCTCTCGTGTGTCTCGTGACCGATCGCGTCATGCTAAAGAGTCGGGTGTATCTTTTGAATGAATATGACTTAGTGGAGTGTCTGTGTGTGTTCACGGAGCGGCGGATTGGATCGTCATTTCAGCGATTAAAACATTAAGATCAACTCTGTTCTTCACATAAAGATATCGTATGACTTGGAATGCAACACGAGTTAATACTTTTATACTGTTTTTGGTCAGTTTTTGCAATAAATACCTGTGACTGTACTTTTATTTGCCTGTTATGTGTTTTATATTGTTGAGAGTGGGTAGCTTTAGAGAGTGGGGTTAGTTGCTCCAAAATATAAAAGTAGCCTATAAATAAAATGTTGCAGGTGTTGGAACAGGGAATCCGTGTGTGGACCTCGGATGCTGCCTGTCATTGACTTACATAGGCATCACTTCCGTGGACCCATCACGGAATTTTCGGCGATTCCGTGAAACTGCCACAGATTTTGAGTTAAGGGGCTGTGTTCATTTCATGGAATTCTGTGAGACCAGGTTGGTCATATTGAACAAGCGATTTTTGTTAAAAAAGAAATTATCTTAGTTTTATGTGTATTGTATCCAAGCAATTGAAAAAAGTGTTGGAGTTTTGAAAAATGTGCATTTTGATCATTGGTTGTGACTAGAGTTTTGAAAAATTACGTCAAGGTTTTGAAATTAGTGCCAAAGTGATTGTAAAAAACTGTAACATTTGCCATGTAATATTTGTTCTGTTGTTATTGCCATGTAAAATGTTTCAGTTTTACGTTATATATTTATTGTATGGTTACTGTGAATTCAAGTCCGTTTATAGTTCTTTAATGAAAAAAAGTTGTGCATTGATTAGTTATCTGTGTTTGTTTTATGCCAAAGCCGCCAGTGCCTGTGTGTAATGTCAGAGTTTCCGTCTTATAAACTCGGTGGGAGTTGAGTTCATAGTGATGAGCGTGTGTGTAGGTGTGGTCTCTACTGCCACACTATTTAAACGCGTACGAGGAAACATTAAGTGCATTTCTGTGGAACTGCTACAACCACTTCAGCTTTATTTCTGGTTTGTGATTCGGTTCAGGTGAAGATGCGTCTGTTTGTCATCTCCGCGTTGCTGGTGTTGGGCTTTCCGTCCATCATGACTGAAGTTGTTAATTCATTGAAGAAATGCAGCGGTTTTTTTTATTAAAAACGAGCCTCCAGTGATCGAAGGCGTTCTGAAGAATTCAGTCTCGCTGGATGAGGACCGCTACAAACTAATCTGTCAAAAGTATGATGAAGAATACAGATTTGCAACTCTGTATGACATAAGAGAGAAGATCCCTGTTTTCTCAGCTTACAAATTTACTAAGCTTTATAAAGGAAAACCACACGAATCATGGATGATCGAGCCGCAGGTAATGTTTCTCACGGTGGATTCTTACAGTTATAATTGAAACCTCATTATTCAAACTTCTGATTTTACTTTTCTTCTCATAATAGTTTGGATATTATATATATAGAATTGAATCTCTTTCTCTTCATTATCTCTTCTGTAGCTTGAACCATTAGACGGTGAAATGTCTGTACCAGGTGCCAATCAGGCTGTACCGGGAGACTACTGGAACCAGAAGACACTGGATCGTGGACACCTGTTTCCCAACGGCCACGCACCTGATGAAATCAATGCTGAATCCACATACACACACACCAATACTGTGCCACAGAAGAGCAGCTTTAATAGTGGTAGTTGGAGACTTATGGAGCAAAGTGTTAGAGAGTTCATGCATTCTAACTGCCGTGACCAAAACGATAAAATCTTGGCGTATGTGCTGACAGGAGCTGTGCCTGGCAACACACGCTTAAATGACAGAGTTAACATCCCCTCACACATGTGGACCGTTTTCTGCTGCTATAATGCCAAACGTAAAGCATGGGAATCCCAGGCTTACTGGGCTGAAAACAAAGATGAGAAAACCCCAAAGCCAATCGATGCAAAAAAACTGGAGGAATTAGAGGAATTTCTGTGGAAGAAATATAAACAATCCTCACTCCTCAGCGATGACTGTTACAATTTGTAGACGTGAAAGAAGATCCGCCAAGCCAGTCCTGAAGATGACAAACATAAATATTGAAGGTCCTTAAATAAATGATCTCCAGCATTATTTTGTTCCTGGTTATGCAGCTCTAAAGTCATGCTCAGCTTGTCTAAATGTGAGGGTGGCGTGAAAGAATAACGGTAACAGATTTCTGGCCCTGTTATTTCTTTGACCACCATGTAATGCAAAACAAATAAATGCTTATAAAGTCCTAGTGTTATTTATCTATTGAACATGACACAAGCACATTAATGTCATTAAATAAATGTAACCAATTATTAAAACATTTTATTGTATTATTAGGGATGTGTGTAGTTAAATAATGATAATCACTGATACTTATCAATACTCTTATTGATACTACTCTCTATAATTTAGCACCAAAAAGACATGAAAAAAAGATGAATGAGTTTCTTTATTATTACTTTTATTTGCAGAAATTTCCTGCGTGTCCTGTGAGGCACCTGTTGCTTCACTACCTGTAGCTAAACCTGAACAATGTGACAATTACCAAAGATATAAAGTCCTTGAGCTTCTCTGAAGCTAACAAATAAAGAAAATAACGTTCATAAAGAGAAATGTAAAAAACACAATATAGATTCCTAGCATCTCTCTTCCAAAACTTCTCTTTCAGCAGCTTCCTTCAGAAATGTTGGAGTCTAGGGAGCTTCCCCTCTGTTGTAGAAGGGTTATTTTGTCCCTCCTGAAATCACAGAACATTTTTATCAATTATTTAACTAGTTTTTCGCGTTCCGTTACGTGACGTCGTCGATTAACAGCACACATTAAATATGTTTGTGTTAAATTAATTAGCCACCTTCCAATGACCCATTCAATTGCCAGCAAAAACTTTACAAAACTATTAAAACCTCTCATTTACACATAAATATGTGATTAAACGTCTAAACTTTTATAAACAAGAGCTTAAGTCTATAGAGTTAGCCTCGTTAACAGTATAACATTAACGTTACCTGTTCTGAAAACGGTTGAGGTGCTAACTGACTTTTTCGAAGATACTACATTTCTATAAAGTAAATATTCAACAGAAGCGTGTCAGTTACACGTAAGAAAAGTGTCAGGAACAGTTGTGTGTATTATTTGTGTGCTTTTAGAGACTAAACTCACCTGAAAGCAGTGAAAACAACAGAGAGAGAGGGAGTTTTGCGGCTTGTCAGTTGTGTTGCCACGCCGTTTCCATGGCAACTCTGCGCCGCTCCAGTGTTTGAAATAGACTCAAATGTTCAACACGCACGCCCATTAAAACACGTCAAAATCACGCAGCAACAATGGACACATTACATGAATAAAAATCACGAATATTAAATCAGGAATTTATAAATCATTTTGAAGTTCTATGACTTGCTCAGGTGCAAGATGCCACTCCTGTCACGTGATAGTGGGACAATTGTGGCACTTTTATAATTTAATGTTTTTATTGTTGATTTTGCAAACATGACGATTTGAAAACATTGATACACTTAAAATCTTTGATGAATTAAGTAAATGTCCCATATAATATCCAAATGGCATACATCACAAAGATAATACTTAATGCAATTATCTGGAAAGTTGTCTGGAGACCAGGGGCCTCATTTATAAAACTTTGCGTAGGATTTGCGTCAGAAGTGGCGTACGGATGAAACATAGGATGTGCAGAAATATTCGGATTTATAAAACCGTGCGCACGCACATCCTACGCAGTTTTCCCTTAATAAATCACAATCAATTCTAAATGTAGTGCAGCTTTTGCGGCTTCATGTCACGCCCATAGTTGCCCATAAATAGTCCGTGAAACGCCCACAAGTTAATATTCATCGATTGCGAAATCATGGCAAACACAGAGAGGAAATCAAAAAAACGTAACGTCACTCAATGTGAAGTAGAAGTTATGGTTGGCGAGGTGGAAAAGAGGAGAAAAATGTTGTTTGGAGGGCACAGTGTGGGCATTACTAATGCCAAAAAGGCACTAGTAGTAGTTGAGTGGCAAAAGGTTACAGACGCGTAAATGCTGTAGCCTCACAACCTCGGACCGTGGCCGAAATATAAAAGAAATGGTCGGACATCAAAGTCGAGGCAAAAAAGCGTCTAGCGCTCCATCGCCAGAGTGTGTCTGCCACGTCATACGTTATTTTATCAAAAATAAAACAAACTAAAGGCATATGCATGAATACCATGATTCCGTAACTGATGAACACATTTTTACTATGAAAACAACTTTCCCCAGTGGACAATTAATACATCTATCTATCTATTTATCTATCTATCTATATATATCTAATATATCTATATCTATATTTATCTAATTGCATCTATATCTGCTCCGCCAAACGGACACATTGACGAGAATATCAGTTTTGTACATTTCGTTCTGTTTACCATATTATTTATGATGAATTGCATAACATGCCAATATTATTGCAGAACATATTTCACTTTTCTTTTTGCAAATATGTGTTAATTTGCATTTCTGTTGTAATTTTCGTTTGATTGTGTTTGTTTTACACTGCAGATCGATCAAACGGGTGTTCGTGTAGGCTGTTAATTGTAAGACTTGCTTTGTGAAGTCTTCATCTTATTTATGAGAGACAGTATTGCCATTTCTTTTACACAACAGTCTACAGTTTCACACGTGTTTCTTCCATCTGCCGACGGTGTCGCCATTTCTCATTTCACCCGTTTTTGTGCGTACGCCTGGGTCAGAGCTTGCGTGAAGGACCGCACATTTTCCCGTCAAGTTTGCTTTTTATAAATACCAATTATTGCGTAGAGAGCGGCGTACGCCTTCTTTTGTGCGTACGCAACGTTTATAAATGAGGCCCCAGTGGACCACGTCGCTACAACGTTCTCTGTGGGATAAACTAGCGACTTTTGAGGACGTGCCCACGACGTTTCTGGAACGGTAGCCAAGATTCTAAAAAATGGAACTTTACCACGACGTCCTTACAACGTTGTCATAAAGTAATGTCACGCTGACCAAATGACGACTAACGGACTACGTCGTCACAACGTACTGTGTTTGCTGGGTACAAAATCGAATTTTTGTATTCACAATTATGTCTCTATTTGTACAAAATGCTGCACATTCATGTAAATCTGGATTTTGCACACACAAGTTGTAAAGTATTAGTTTAAATGTAGAAATGCACATTTGGTATTTGGTATTACATTAATAATTAGCACCAGGCGTAGTCACTGGTAGTTGTGTGTGTGTGTATGGGTTGTGAAATGCTTGAAAACGCGAAAAGAAAGTCTCAAAATCCAAATGAATCAAATGAGATGGACTCAGAAAAGACGCCAATAAATGCACGTGTGTCACATGATCCACAAATGGACATCTTCTTTGTTGCATGCGCATATTATGATACACTAATGCAAAATAAAAAAAAATATTCACAAAAATGTCTCTATTTGTACAAATCGCTGCACATTCATGTAATTCTGTATTTTGCACACACAAGTTGAAAGGCATTTGTTTGTGGATAGTAAAACATATCTGAAACTTTTATCAAGTTCATGGATAATTGTGCGTGCTATTATTAATCATTTTGATACTAAAATCATCCCATAGCCAGGTGTCTCGGTAGTGTGTATTACCTGAGAGACGTGTTTCACTAACCAGCGCACTAGGGGGACTTGTGGTGGATTTGGTTTGACACTCTGTGTTTGATTAAGTTGACTGATCGTGTGTTGGACTGATCATCTGTTGATTGCTCATGCCTGGGCTGATTAAAACGAGGGTCAAGGCCCAGAGTCACCGTTTCATGTTGTGTTATTAAATATAGCGATAAGACACTTGATGTTCTTGATGAAAATAACTGGATACAGTGTTGTTCTATGGCGCTCTTCAATAAACCTCAAGAGATGATTAATGCCTCCTTGTAAATGCATACTAGACCGTTAAAACTTAATTCTGCTGCTGGTGTACTTGGGCAGTTTTGGCGTTTAGACGTTGACAAGGAAAGAACGATGTAAACAGTTTTAAACCACACATGGATTTTCAATTATGGCCACGGGTTTCACGAAAGCCTTCTCTCTGCTTTGTGTTTTTCTTCTTTTGTGGGACTTCGGCTTCGCTTCAAGCAGGTAAATGATGAACTTTTGCTGCGTTTATCAGAGAACGAAAGTGAAAGTAAAACGTTTACTCGTCTTGCTCAGACTTTGTAACGTCAGAACTGAAATTTGATATGCTAACATTGTATATGAAATATAAAAGTATGTATGTATGTACATATTTATAACTAAAATATTTGTTTTGTCAACGTAGAACATGCTAATTTACAGGGTTATTTACAGGGCAGCCTTTATCTAAAGATTGGTCCTACTAGATTAACGGATACTAAATAAACATCACAACAAATAAACATAAAACATTGTTTTTATATTTAAGTTTATCCAACAGGATCTTGTTTGATCTTTTGTTGGCTTGCTTTCAGATTTGTGATTTTGACTAATGTGTCCCTCAGAGAAGTACAGGCCTGCACAGTAAAATCAACACTGCTCAGAGCACATATGGTCCCACTCTACAGAGAGTTAAAATAACAGTGTTAGAGTTAATGAGATAATTAAGAGATTAATTGAGTGATGATCGAGCATTAATGATGAACACCTGATGATAATGAGCAGAATCACTGAAGGAAAGAGAAACACAAGAACTACAACTGACTTCAGCCACAGCCTTAGATGTCTGTTTGTGTCTAAAAAACAAAACAAAAAACATTTTCCGGTATTTATCGAAATTCAGAATGTCTGATCTGTGGAAAGAAAGGTGAAAATCGTCTATTAATAATGAATTACCAATCTTGGTCAGTGATGAGATCAGTGAATCATTCTACCTTATGATGATAAAAACTATCACCTTGTAACGAGGTATGTTGTTATGGGAAGAAGGAGAACCGGCGAACGTTTAAAGACTTTAATAAATAAATAAACACAAAATGAACATAAAGCAGGCAGCCCCTCACGGACGGCTGCCGCACACACATAATAAAACATAAACAAAACATAACATAAAAGTCCAGCCCTGGGCTCCGTTCTTCGTACCTCGCGTAATACATCTGAGATGATTTGACAGATGCCAGATCTTCTAATCGTGATAATTGATCTCTGGCTAATTTGGTTCTTCAAACTAATTTGCTGATTAGATTAAAATATCTGGATTAAGTTATCTGAGATTACTGCACGTTCCTGTGTTCCCTGAAGAGGGCAGATGCATAGATACTCGAAACCACGATCAGCAATGCAGCGATTGGCTGGCGGCAAGACAGCAACACAATGACATCATATCATTAAATAAGCCAGCTGGCAAAAAACTTGACAAATAAAAAAAAACAAAAAAAACAACATAAATTCTGGACGTTTATAAGGAAACAGCCAAACGACCAAACCAACATAAAAGTTATAATAGATAAATGAAATGTGCACTGTATTTTTAAAACATGATTCCCAATTATTTATATTCACGATGTTATAGTATTTGTACACCCTTTACATTTTTATTTCAATGTTGTAATTAGCAATTCATTTAATTTTTAATTAAATTTGAAGCAGATTTGTTACGTGACAGCATTAAAGTTTCTTAAGGGTCAAGATCAAGTTATCTGCATCTCTTGCGCTACATCAAGCCATCCCATAATATCCGTCATCACTCAAATTAATGCACGGCTTAGAGTAACGTTAAAGCACGTGTGCAAGACTCCAATAAAATTATAAAGTAATTTATTCTATCAAAAATAAATCTCTCAATCAAGTGGCTGTGTCTATAGTATTATACACAACATTATAATATTATTTTCAAATATATTTTTATATTATTATTATTATTATTATTTAACATTATTATTGCCCCTGGTTCAGTAAGGAACTCTTGAAATAAAGTAGCAGTAATTGGGACACATTTTAAGTATCAACACTGCTTAAAAAGATCCAGTCTAATCCTGTTTACATGAAATAAACTGCTCCCGAGCAGGTTTAAGTTTATGGACCTGTTGCTATGACAGCAAGTCCAGGATGAGCTTCGAAGAGCCAAACAATCCAAGATCATGCCAAATCGTCAACAATCAAATCCAGTTAGCCACGTACGAAGAACGGACCCCCGTTAGATTGCATCTTTTTAAGCAGAGGTGATGCTTAAAGTCTGTCTAGCCACTGCTACTTTCTTACAAGAGTACGCTAATGTGAACCAGGAACAATAATAATGATTTAAAAATGAATTTGAAATAATATTATAAGGTTGTGTAGTCTATCATAATATAGACACAGACAGTTTTACTCGTTGAGAGATTTATTCATGAGGGAATACCTAATCATATTATTGGAGTCTTACACACGATGTACAGTTAATCTATGCCGTGCATGCATTAATTTGAACCATGACAGATATTATGGGAGTGGCTTGATGCAGCGCATAAGATGCAGATAACTTTAAAGAAACTTTAGTAGATAGATATATGTTTTTAGTATATTAATGCTGTCACTGTAACAAATCTGCTTCAAAGGTAAAATTAAATGAATGGCTAATTACAACATTGAAATAAAGATGTAAAGCCTGTACAAATACTAGAAATTGTTCATATACATTTTTGGGAATCGTGTGAATACATTTTTTTTTTTTTTTTTTGCACATTTCATTTATCTACACTGAACAAAGTTATAAACACTTTTGTTATAAACACCAAAGGCACACCTGTGCAATAATCATGCTGTCTAATCAGCATCTTGATATGCCACACCTGTGAGGTGGATGGATTATCTCGGCAAAGGAGAAGTGCTCACTAACACAGATTTAGACAGATTTGTGAACAATATTTGAGAGAAATAGGCCTTTTGTGTACGTAGAAAAAGTCTTAGATCTTTGAGTTCAGCTCATGAAAAATGGGGGCAAAAACAAAAGTGTTGCGTTTATAATTTTGTTCAGTGTATTATAACTTTTATGTAATTTTGGTTGCTTGGCTCAGAAATTCGTCAAGTTTTTCCGTCAGGTGTCTTTTTTAATTATATGATGTAACTACGTTGCTGTCTTGCCGCCAGCCAATCGCTGCATTGCTGATCGCGGTTTCGAGTATTGATGCATCTGCCCTTTTCAGGGAACACAGGAAAGTGCAGTAATCTCAGATAATTTAATCCAGATATTTTAATCCAATCAGCAAATTAGTTTGAAGAACCAAAATAGCCAGAGATCAGTTATCACGATTAGAAGATCTGGCATCTGTCAAATCATCTCAGATGTATTAAGTGTGGCACGAAGATCGAAGCCCAGATCCTCTCTCGTCCTTCACTGTCGTCACTCCTCCTTTTATGCCTCTGAAGCTCCTCTGTGAGATCGCTAGGGCTGTGCCGGTAAACGGGACAACCACGCCACCGCGGTGGCTGAGTAGCACCGGCGGTGGTCGGCCAAAAACTTCTTTTTTGTATGTGAATGCTGTTTTACGTGAATATTAACACGAGAGCAGCACAAAGCTTTATTTACAAAATAAATAATAGGTTCGCAATTAAATGTTGCATCGCAGCCATGGAAACACATGGATTCATGCCGAACGAGAGAGGTAGGCTGTGTGAGGTGAGCCAAATTTAAGCTTTGCGTTTTGCGATCTGATCCATTTTATTCTACTGCACATGGAATCTCTTATTTATTTTCCCAAATCTTCATTTACATCTCTCACAGGGGATTATGAACGTTTCTTCCTTTTGTTTGCTTTTAATTAGGAGTATATTCGCATCATTTACTGTGGTAAAGTAGAAAACGGTGTAGGACAGATACATTTTACTTCAAATTCTATTTAACACAGTTTGTGCTTGTTATTATACTTAAGGTGCATCAAGTTTATGTGTATAGCGCATTTCATACACGCCGGAGATTTTTAGTTTCGCTTTCTCTCGCAGCGCATAATCAAACAAAGCCTAAAGTTCTTGACCCTGCAGAAGATAAATTCGCTCTTCACATCTTTTACTACAAGTGTCAGTTTTGGAACATCAGGAGAAAACATGAAGATATTAGAAAAGCGATGCTCTTTCCTGCTCGTGTCCCACATCCCTTTCAGCGCAAAGTGGCATATGACGCACCTCTGTGGGGAAATATAAAACCAATATTTTTTTAACTAATATTTAACTTTCTTATATTATTTATATTACCATTATTTACTGATATTTATTTAAATGTTTCACAGGCTGTAGTATGTTGTTTCACTGACGGAAGTACTAAAATAAACACGCATGCTTAAATGGATGTTTGAGCCTCGTTTATATTTTTATTTTCAAAATGTAGGCTATTTAATATTATATATATACACACACACACACACGTGTGTGTACCTGCCCCCCCCCCCCCCCCCCAACCCCCGCGCCATCTTGGGTAGTTGGTCCATTACCACCGCGGTGGTAAAAAACCGCCACCGTCACAGCCCTAGAGATCGCCCCGTTCCCTCACAGCCCTTGGCCTTGACTGCTTACCACAACCACAGACTTATGATGATAAAAGCTATATCACCTGATCATCTTTGTTTCTGGCTTCCTTTATAACAAATGATGTATTTTAGTAAACACTGTTACAATGATCACAAACTTATATAAAAAACCAAGAGTCAAACTGCACAACTGAAGGAAACACTGATCACCATAATGGTGACCAAACATTTTCGATAAAGCATCAACATCTAAACCTCTGTTGATTCTTAATAAGAGCTTCTGTAGACAGAAAGTCAGTCAGTCAGTAAAGTCAGTCTGGTCAGTAATGCATGAAGCTGGTAATGCTGTTTGTGGAGTTGTTTAATCCTCCTCTGATGAGATCTTCAGAGATTTAATGTCTTCTTTTATCTTCAGTTGATTTAATCTAAAGCTGTGACTGAAGTCAGTTGTAGTTCTTGTGTTTCTCTTTTCTCTTGAGTGATTCTGCTCATTATCATCAGGTGTTCATCACTAATGGTCAATCATCACTTAATTAATCTCTTAATTATCTCATTAACTTTAACTCTGCTTCAGTGTTACTTTAACACTCTGTAGAGTGGGACCAAATACACTCTGAGCAGTGTTGATTTAACACTGGGGATTTTGTTGTGTGGCTTTGTATATTATTGTAATAGATTGTCTATTTGTGTCTTTCTGTAACTAAAATGTTTTGAGTATTGTTTTGATGTTTTTACTTCTTTTACTTTAATAAATGTACCACATTTAGAACATTTACACTTAAGTGAACAGTTATTTCATGCATGTTTTATTTCTCTTCATTGCAGAGAGACACTCGCTGTATTACATTTACACAGGCTTGTCCAAACCTGTGGATCTGCCGGGCATCTATGAATTCACTGCTATGGGTCTGCTAGACGACAGACAGATCGACTATTACAACAGCAAGGAAAAGAGAAAGATTCCCAAACAGCACTGGATGAAAGGGAAACTGCTGGAGGATTACTGGGAAAAAGGCACTCAGTCGAGAAAGAGCAAAGAACAGTGGTTTCATTGGAGTCTGAAAAATCTGATGAACCGCATGAGACACAGTGAATCAGGTGAGGAACATTCATACAGCTTAACCTGCATATACATTGTAATTTTATTATTGTTATCATCTCACAAACATTTCAATTTGTGTCCGTGTCAGATCTTCATGTTCTTCAGTGGAGAGTTGGTTGTGAAGTTGAGCAGCAGGGAGATGAAGTGACGTTTCTCAAAGGCGTTTCTGAGTACGGCTATGATGGAGAAAACTTCTTGTCTTTTGATATTAAAGAGTCTCAGTGGGTCGCCTTAGTTGATGCAGCTCAAAAAACCAAGATGAGATGGGACAATAAACCCAACTTAAATCAATACACCAAATTCTACCTGGAGAAAGAGTGTGTGGACTGGCTCAACAAATTCAGAGAATATGGAGACGAGGAGCTCAGAAACGGCTGTGAGTAAATGAGCAGTATTTGTGTTTGATGATTATCAGCAGCAGATTGATGAACTGATTCCTGTTTTCAGCTCCTCCAGATGTTCATGTGTTTGCAAAAAGGTATATCAGGTACAAAAGCAAGCTGAAACTCACCTGTCTGGCCACCGGCTTCTACCACAAAGACGTGACGTTGAACATTAGGAAATATGGCACATCTCTGCCAGAAGATGAGATGAAATCCACAGGAATCAGACCAAACCATGATGGATCCTTCCAGATGAGGAAGAGTGTGGAGATCAAGGAGGAGGAAAAAGATGAATATGATTGTTTCATGACCCCCTTCAAAGGAGCAATTATCATTAAATTGGGTAATTAAAGCAGTTACACAGAAAGAACTATTGGAATAAAAAATGTTTAAAGTTTAATTTTCCCCTTTTTTGTTTATGATATCCTTAATTAATCAATGCTGTTTTTCATCTTTTTGCATTTGATTAGATGGAAAATACTGGGACTGCCCACCAGAGACTGTCACACTTATGATTGGAGTAGTGAGTGGAGTTGTGCTTATGCTGGCTCTTGATGCTTTAGTGGTTTACATCTTAGTGAAGAAAAAGATTATTGGTGAGTAGTGATGATCCACACATTCTTGTTTTTGGTTTTGTGTTGTAAAGGAATAATAATTCAGTTTCTTTTCTACAGGTAAAATAGATTTAACTGACACTGAAATCAGTGGCGGCGTTTCACAAAAACCTAGGGTATGGCATCTTCTGGCCATACAACGACGATATTCCCAAATAAAAACATTATATCTAAACAAAATGTGGACAAATCCACTAAAAGAACTTAACAATACAAAATTAATGCAAATACTGAAACAGCCATAAGCCTTCACTGTGTCCTAACCAAACGCGACACGTGAGTAAAATTATATTTTCCATGTTAATCAGAGTTTTTTGTAGGCTAGGCTACTAACCAGCCGTAACATCGATTCACAACAATACTATTTTACAAACTTTTTTTTTTTTTTTTCCTGCGGCATTGTGGCTGGAACAACATACAAACCCGATTCCAAAAAAGTTGGGACACTGTACAAATTGTGAATAAAAACAGAATGCAATGATGTGGAAGTTTCAAATTTCAATATTTTATTCAGAATACAACATAGATGACATATCAAATGTTTAAACTGAGAAAATGTATCATTTTAAGGGAAAAATAAGTTGATTTTAAATTTCATGGCATCAACACATCTCAAAAAAGTTGGGACAAGGCCATGTTTACCACTGTGTGGCATCCCCTCTTCTTTTTATAACAGTCTGCAAACGTCTGGGGACTGAGGAGACAAGTTGCTCAAGTTTAGGAATAGGAATGTTGTCCCATTCTTGTCTAATACAGGCTTCTAGTTGCTCAACTGTCTTAGGTCTTCTTTGTCGCATCTTCCTCTTTATGATGCGCCAAATGTTTTCTATGGGTGAAAGATCTGGACTGCAGGCTGGCCATTTCAGTACCCGGATCCTTCTTCTACGCAGCCATGATGTTGTAATTGATGCAGTATGTGGTCTGGCATTGTCATGTTGGAAAATACAAGGTCTTCCCTGAAAGAGACGACGTCTGGATGGGAGCATATGTTGTTCTGGAACTTGGATATACCTTTCAGCATTGATGGTGCCTTTCCAGATGTGTAAGCTGCCCATGCCACACACACTCATGCAACCCCATACCATCAGAGATGCAGGCTTCTGAACTGAGCGCTGATGACAACTTGGGTTGTCCTTGTCCTCTTTAGTCCGGATGACATGGCGTCCCAGTTTTCCAAAAAGAACTTCAAATTTTGATTCGTCTGACCACAGAACAGTTTTCCACTTTGCCACAGTCCATTTTAAATGAGCCTTGGCCCAGAGAAAACACCTGCGCTTCTGGATCATGTTTAGATATGGCTTCTTTTTTGACCTGTAGAGTTTTAGCCGGCAGCGGCGAATGGCTGAGCCCATGACATCCAATTAGGGATGGAACGGTATGAAAATTTCATATCACGATTATAGTGACCCAAATTATCAATATTATCACTGTTTTATTCAAATGAGATTAAAGTGTTCAAAAAGAACAGATGCACACACTCAAAACATTTCAACACGTTTTATATTTAAAAATCAACAAACAACAAATAAATCAAGCAGCTCTATGCACTTTTTTAAGCAAGATTCTATTCTGGGATTTCCTTCCTTATAATGGCCGTCGTCAATAGCAACGCGTTATAACAGCGCACATCCACGCATCACAACGGACGCGCGCTCTCGTTTCACTCGAATGCAACTTGCGTCTCTGTTTTTGATTGTATTGAAAATGAAATCAGAGGACTTTACTATTAATACTACTATAATTATTACTATAACTTCTTGTGATCATCTTGTCTGTACGATTTTGTACACTGTACAAAATGGATTTATAAACAGGTAAGATTTAAAACATTTATCTCAATTCAGTATGTCCCCGTAATTATTTATGTTGTAAAGAAAATCTTTGTAATAAGTGTACAATGAATATACATTATTATCCCTTAAATGTCACCCTAGTCTTGTCTGAACTTGGTTGTTCGTCTTTGGCTCAAAGCCTTGCTGCGAACTTTTCTTCACGGAAGCTTCACGTTAATATCAAGTGAGCAAGATAAAATATTTGAACTCAAAACTTTGTGTCCAATTATTTAACAGACGCAGTTTTGGTATTGAGGTCAAAGTCCACTTGCCTTGCGTTCGCTATACAACAGTGGGTGATGGTCACGAAGACGACTTCAACTTGAAGTGTTTGCCCCATTGCAGCGACTTTATTTTTGCATGTTCTGCAGACAGGGTGACCATCCTCCATTAAATTTCCCTCAGGACTTTTGTAAAAGCCAAAATATGACCACACCTCAGATTTGGTCCTATTAGAAGGCTGAAAAATCTCCCGGCGCTGTCACTGCCTTCCGCCATTTTCTTCTTGTTCAAAAAGCAACGTCACGCGCTGCGCCTGCGCCAGACTGATGCTGGCTGGACAGGATTTACCGCGAGTTTTCAAAATCGTGATAATCAAACACGGTTTTAATGATAATTACATTTTAAATTATATTACTAACCATCAGTACATTTTATCGTGAAACCGGTAATCGTTCCATGCCTACATCCAATCAAATCGCCTCATCTTTCACTGTCAAAACTGACTGCATCCACACAAGCAGTGTCCATATGACAGATTGCATGCAAATCGCGCTACATTACTGCCGTTCTTGACAATGAACCTTTGTAAAAGTGGGGATTCAGCACTTATAGCATGAAGAACAAATATATACACAGACTGTGCATAGAGATTGATTTAAGACTCAAACTCTCTTTGATACAAAAACATAACCTGTGCGAGTTCTTGTTTTTAATGTTGATCATATATTAAACACCGATCAGGCATAACATTATGACATTATGTCCTAATATTGTGTTGGTCCCCCTTCTGCTGCCAAAACAGCCCTGACCCGTCGAGGCATGGACTCCACTAGACCCCTGAAGGTGTGCTGTGGTATCTGGCACCAAGATGTTAGCAGCAGATACTTTAAGTCCTGTAAGTTGCGAGGTGGGGCCTCCATGGATCGGACTTGTTTGTTCAGCACATCAGACAGATGCTCGATTGGATTGAGATCTGGGGAATTTGGAGGCCAAGTCAACACCTCAAACTCGTTGTGCTCCTCAAACCATTCCTGAACCATTTTTGCGTTGTGGCAGCCACACGGGCCAGCCTTCGCTCCCCACGTGCATCAATGAGCCTTGGCCGCCCATATTAAGTGATGTTCATTTTAAACACAGTATTGATTGCTCTATTTTTCACCGAAATAACAGTTTGATCAACGAAAGCCACGGCAGAACTTGAACACAATGAGTACGTTTACATGCTCCCTCATAATGCGATTATAATAGGATTGACAATATTGCGATTAAACTTTACCTCATGTAAACGCAATACTTCGATCAAACTAATGCGATTAAGCTCATAATTGTAGTAACCATAGTCGCATTAAACTAGGTGGCGTACGCCGATTTTAATTGCAATAAACAGGCATGTAAACGTCTTAATCACATTATTACCATTCTGACCAAAGTGCACGTGTACGGACGTACACAGATACCGTGTGTTGTTCACACAACTTCATGACATTATTCTGAAGTTTTCTCTTCTCCAAATCACTAAACTCTGTCAACACAACTTGCTGCGCAGTCTCTGTATCTTCATCTAGACGGCGCGAAGAACACGACGGCAGAAGGCAAACCCGGCATTGTGATGTTCATCACGGGCCGATTAATATCCAGTAAGCTACGTCCATAAAAATGTATTTTGAATTTGCTTTTAGAGATGTGCCTATCACGATTACTTTGACCAATATTGCGATTTTTGATTTTAATCACGATTTTGACACACACAGTTCATAAATGCATTCACTGTGAATTTGAAACTTGTCCACCGCGGCACCGCCCCAACCAACGTTTTAATTTGTTTTTGTAGTAATAAAATCATTTAGTTCAGTTAGAGAACAGACACTACAATTAAAAACTGAACGTGTCTGCTCAATTCAGCGTGAGCCGGACGAGAGTCGCAGCAGGAGTCAGATCTCATTCATCACGAGAGCGAGAAGCTGACAGACAAGATGACAAGATTTAAGGGGGCAAATATTGTCCCTTACTGGTAAAGGTGTGACTGCAGTCTAAGTGGAAGAGAGGGGGTATGAAGAAGGATGGTAAATGCCTCAGGGGGTACTCCACACAAGTTTGAGAACCACTGCTCTACTAGACCTGTAATTCCAATATCTGATCACTCTTATGCACAGTTTATTTAAATAAGGACTCAATGACACCAACTCATCTGACTCCGAACATGCCTCCTTTTTAGATATTTATTCCACTAAACAACTAAATGCTTTCTTAATATTTGCCTGGTAAAAAAACAAAGCAATTGCTTAAGTACACTTAAACCACAGCACTGTAAATGAACATTTCACTGTTTCTCCAACAGGTCAAGCTTCTGCAACAGTGGATCAAGCGAATGAAAATGGTAACTGTTTCTCATTATGAATCTCATCACACACAGCAAGAACGTGCAAAGCTTCATCAGTATTCAACTTTGTTTGACACACATGCTGCTTTTCTGCTTGTCAGTGTTTCTGTAAATGCATCTTTGTTTAAAGTTTTGCTGCATCCTTTTTCTATTTGATAGATGATCTCACAAACCCACAACAGACGATTGTCGTTGACCCTTTAAGAAAAAAACTGTTGAAGGCTCCCAGCTTCTGAACTGATGAGGTAACTGTACACAACAAAAACCCCCAGTGTTAAATGAACTCTCCTCAGAGTTTATTTGACTCCACACTCAAGAGTGTTAAATTAACTCTGAAGAAGTGTTAAAGTTAATGAGATAATTAAGTGATTAATTAAGTGATGAGTGAGCATTAGTGGTGACAGCTGATGTTAACAAGCAAAATCACTGAAGGAAAGAGTCACCATTTTTTTTAAGTCACCATTATGGTGATCAGTGTTTATTTTAGTTGGGCTCTTGATCCTTGGTTTTATAACATTAGTTTAACTGTGTTTTATACCTGTTGAATGCTTGATTCTGATTGGCTGATGAACATTCTGAGTCAGGTTTGACTGGTGATCAAACACATTTAGGAAATATTTACACTTTAGATACATTTAGTAGATATGTAAAATAAATATTGCATCAATTCTTATGCATGTGTTATTTACTATCTTTAAATTAAATAGTGTGATATCACATATATCAAGTGCACAGAAACGTATTGTCGTATGTGAAAGTGGGTAGTTATTTTGCTAAGGGTGCATTGATTTCAATTGTGATGGTGTAACATAAAGTACAAATACTCAAGCCCAAGTTTTACATGCACTACTCACCTGGAGAATAACGTCAGTTGTCCTGTTTTACCTGATATTCAACATCTCATTGAGAACATGAATTAAATAACATCACTGTTTATGTCTGTGTTTCAGGAGTCCCACACTAGTATTACAGCACTATCAACAGATCAAGCCCTGAGATATTTGAGATATCTCATATATAGTTGGTCAATATCAGTATTTAGATCCAAGATGGCAGCTTTGACAAATGGTCGTGTTAATTAGATGATGTGAACCATTGCATTGAATTATCATTATTCAGAGTCTAGACTAGTTGCTATGAGTCTGGACTCCTACTTTTTGAAACAGTCAATCAACGTGCCTCACAGGAGCATTAAAAACCTGCTAACGCTAATATTTCCCAACCCGCCCAGCACCACAGCTATCACGGAAATCATGGATAACATTTAGAAATCTGATCAATGAAAAGTTGAGTCAGCTGTCACAACTTCTGCAGCAACAGAAGGAAAAACTCGATGGCCATGAAAAATGCATCTGAGAACCGAATTTCCACGGTGGAAGATGCTGACAAACCGGAGACACTAGAGAGACGAGTTTGTGAGCTAACGGATCATTTGGATGATTTGGAAAACAGAGGGCGAAGGAAGAGCATGCATATTGTTGGGATTCCTGAGAATGCAGAAGGGGATCGACCTGTTGATTGTTTCGAAGCCTGGCTGGCGAACTCTCTGGGCATTCAAACGAAATCGAAAGAGCCTATTGCTTTCTGGGTAGATCCGTCAAGACAGCATCCCCGTATCCAATGGCATTTTTGGTGAGATTTCACAACTACGTGGACGAGGAAAGGGTCATCACTGCAGCGAGAGAGTTTGGGAATGGAGAGCCGGCTTTGATGGTCTGTGAAAATTTTCCAGGATTTCTCTGCTGCCGTTTTGCACAAACACAAGCAATTTGATGAGGTCAAGAAACGTCTGAGGGTCACTAATGCACATTATCCTGCCGCTCTCAAAGTCACACTACCAACGTGATCCAGGATCCATCCGAAGTGGACAAATACTTGTCGTCATCTGTTTGATGACGACTTTGCTCCCACACAAATTTTATTGTAATGCTGGCAATACGAGTATGACCCATGTATGTGTGTGCACATGTTGTCATATTTCTCTGTTTTGTATTAGGCTCTCTGTTATAGAGATGTTTTGTACATTTAAGATCCACATGCCTGTCAGTGCTACATGTTAACTAACTTTCTTTTGTCATTCAGGATCCCTTTTACACTGAATTGTGTTCCTTGTATTATATTAGTTACATGATTTTTTTCTTTGTTTTGCTCCTTTCAGCTCACTTTTGATGCACACATGGGATTGTATTTTTACTACGGGAAACATTTCTGGTCGGGATATATATTTGCTTTTCTTTCTCACAAAGCATTTCAGCCAGCACTTTTTAAGGAATGTGAGGATTGACCCACTCTTCATAGGCTTATGTATCCTATAGGAACAGATCTCAAGACAGAGAAACGTTGATTATTAGCCCTTCTACAAGTAACTCATTTTGATGATAAGAACATCTTAAGTGGCAACAGTTGGGCTTCAGTCATGTTTTTTACGTTGAGGAGCCGAGGGGTGGCCATTTTGTTTAGAAATAGCTATACATTTCAGGTTGTTAAATTGTATCAAAGATAAAATTGGACGTTATGTGATTTTGTGAATGTATATATAGGTCCTGCCTGGCTTTGTATATCTGGGAATACATATATAACACCTAAATTCAGCCGGATGTTAAAGTTTACTCCTCTTTTTAATCGTATTAAACTTGGTCTATAATTGAATACTCTCCCCATCTCTTTGCTCGAGCGTGTTGCTCTTTTGAAAATGAATGTTCTTTCAAGATTATTATATCCAATTCAGATATTTTCTTGTAGAAAACAAGACTTAGACGGATGGGTCAATTCTTTTATGCGGGCTAATAAAAGACATCGCTTTAGGATTAATATATTGCATCTTCCAGAGGATATGGGTGGTCTTGTTCTCCCAGATATTAGAAAGTGCCAACTTAGTGCCCTCTTACATAACTATCTGTTGAAGGCAAATTGTGTTTAACATCAGTTTATACTCCATTATGTACTGTAATAACCCGGATTTTCCTCCAGGTGTCAGTGATTTACAGACTTACAGAGAAAAAAATAAGTTTCAATAGGCCTATGTAATTTTGATTATGAAATGAATTTAGTTGGGTTAGTTCACCCAAAAATGAAAGTTCTGTCATTGATTCCTCTCCCTCATGTCGTTCCAAACCCGTAAGACCTTCGTTCATCTTCAGAAGATATTTCTGATGTAATCCGAGAGATCTCTGACCTTTTAATAAACACTTTTAAGGTCCAGAAAGGAAGTAAAGACATCGTTAAAATAGTCCATGTGACTCCAGTGGTTCAGCCTTAATGTTATGAAGCCACGAGTAGGGCTGGGAATCGATTCCATCAAGGGGAATTGACTCCTGTTTTTAGCCTTTTAAGTTCAATAGAGTTAATCATTAATTTCTCTCTCTCTCTCTCTCACACACACACAAACACATCATGGCATTATCCCTGGATAACTCTTGATTCTCTATACGTTGGTGTTGTTCACATTATATGCACTTACACGCAGATTGCCAACAGAACACACACATTTGATGCAGTTTCACTCACCGCCTGTGGTTTCCACTCATGACAAACACACACGCTTGCAGAACTCCGGAAACAAACTGCATCCACTGTTCCCTTAACGCTGGGTTATTTGTGAAGCTGAACAAGGTGATCTTTCCCTCACACCAGAAACACACTTCTTTAGTGACATTGTTGATCTCGTGGTCTAAAAACACAATGACAGCGCCGCCGACGGGGGCGCTCTTGCTCTCGCTCTGGTTGATGCGTGTGTGTGTGTGTGTGTGTGTGCTTATCCGGGAGAAGTGCCCATACAAGGAATTCCACCCTTTATGACATCTTACAGGGCCATACTTTACGAAACTTGTTTGAATCCTGAAGGAGTGTATTTGGCACAGAAATACTCTGTCATACAAAACAAGAATCAAAAAAGATTCAAAAACAACAGTGAGGAATCGACTCCATCGACCATGAACACACTTTTGAGATTAATATTTTGTAAATAAACAAATATTTAGAATGATGTAAATTATGTTTAATTTGCAAAAACACTTGCTCAGGCTACTTTCATTAGTAAAATGTTATGAAACACATTCAAATGTCACGCCCACCTCAGAATGTTATTAATACATCCATGGTTTGATGTGGAGTCAAATGCTCATGCTGATCGCTGAAACTGAGGTTGGTGATTTTTTGCTGTAAAGCTGCTTTGAAGACACTTGTACTGTATAAAGTGCTGTGTAAATAAAACTGACTTTAAGCACTCAAATACATGTGTGTGAAATGGTTCAGTGTCTGTCGCTGTTTTATCTCCATGGCAACCGCAGCTTAAACGCGCATCACCGCCAGCTCTGCTCAACAGTAAAACCACTTCCTGTTGGCGTTTCATCGAGTCATTTCTCAACACAAGAGCTGTATGTGGCTTTATATATAGACGTGTCCGGCGCGTGGGACTGTTGTTCCATTTCCTGTTGCTGTCAGGGGTCATTTAATTATTAACAAGTGTAATTGTTCACAAATCTAAATTTGGCTCCAGTCAGAAGCAATGGAGAAGAGAAGTGTGTGTGTGTGTTGGTGTATTGAAATCTCTGTGGGTTTGTGTGTGTGTGGGTTTATTGTCATTTCTGACCTGTTTGGTGGGAGACGAAGACGAGACGAATTGTGTCTGCAGAAACCGCAGTGAACATTTCACACAGTCATCATGAATAACACTCACGACACACACAAACACTTGCTCAGATGACAACAGAGTCTGTTATACAACACATAGACATGTTTCAATGATGATCCACCCTCACTTGTTCTTTAACCTGTACAAATCATGGCTGTACATTTTTCTGCTTATATGCGGCTGTGAGATCCTACGCCACCTTCGTGGAAACAACAGTAAATGCTCAGAAACACTGAGTGCTAAGGGACTGTACAAGTATTTCAAGGAGCAATACAAATATTTACTATATACCCAGCAAGCAATAGCCGTCATTTCACCGTCTCGGTTAACTATAGACCTGGGCTATGAGTAACCCACTTCTACCCAAAATAACCTTGAATTTGGTCGTTTTTGCCAAAGTAACTTGTGAGATGTATGAGATTCCATCATGTAAGCAAAGTCAACAGTGATTACAAGGTGTTTGGTTTCATTTCTTTGACATGTTCGTGCACTAGATGACTAGTCTATTCTTGGGCTATGGTTAGACGTCTATATTGTGTTACTGACTTGTTTTAGCCTAGACGTCAGGGCTGTGTTTGGACGGCTATTACACGTCTTTTAACGCAAAATTGCTCGATGGGATAGTCAACAGTCAAGAAGCCATATAAGGGTATTTGTAGACAAAAGACGCTGAGATTTAATTCTACAACCAAGTTGACATTTCAGTGTTTATTTACGTTTTATCAAGGTTTAATCACTGCATGGATCAGTGTTGATACCGCAACATTGTTTCAACGTCTTGTTGATACATTTAAAAAGCATTTAAACAACATGTTAAATGAATGTAAAAAGTGTCGTTTTTAATTAATTTAGCATTAAATGTTGTTTCAATGTATTTTCACTGTTTTATAAGTAGTCTATTTTGTTAAAGGCACAATATGTAATATTTTTTAAATAAAATATCCAAAAAACATATATTTTGTTGACTTGTGTACATACATTATCCCAAATGTTTCCAGGAATGTTTAAATCCAGAGAAATGAGACATTTTAACCAGGACACGGACCTATCAGTGACATCATACACGCATTACCCTCGATTTCCAGTTTGAATTTGCAGAAACCATGGAAACACCAAAGCGGCTTTAATATATGATGTGTTTTATTAGACAGGTGAGCAACTGTTTGGATCATTCATGGACAGAAACTAATCATTGTTCTCCAGCTCAACACAGTTGGTCTTATTGTTTAAATCTGGTGTTCTTGATTTACCGCGAGTACCATGTTTTACCATGCCTAATATGATCTCGCTCACTGCAGTGTGAACAAGTGTCTCATAGTAGCGTAGAGTGAACGCACAGAGTAGCATTATAACATCACTTTAACACACTCAAATGTGTGTAATATGATAAAACAGTGCTGCGTTACCCCAAGCGCTCGTCTGCGGCGCATAATAAAAGCTCTGCGAAATCAGAAATTACGTATTGTGCCTTTAAATTTTTACATTAATTTATTATTAAACTATTTTTTCAATGTTGTTTTTGTTAACCTTTTTACAACAACGTAGCATTAAATGTTGTTTCAACGTTTCATCAATGTTGAATAACCAACCGACAACCACATTTCAATGGTTAGGGTCGGTCATGTGACGGCTGGGAAGTCTATAAACTATGAATAAAGTTTTCTTTTATGGGTCGGTTTCGGGTTATAGTAATTGTATGTCCTCATATATACAGAGAGTGTTTTGTAGTTTGTCTATGGTACATCCTCATTTAGATAAGTAGGTAAACGCACATCCGTGTCTGCGCACGCGCACTGGCTCGCTGAGGGTGTTTGCGGGCTCGTGTACACTGCCTTCGCGTTATTAATAGAGTTCGTCTTAATGACGGGAATTGGGAGCGTTTAATGAACTTCACCATGTCGATGTAAATCGGAGTTAAATTTCACGAATATCTGTGAAACTTTGGAGGAGATTGACGGAGTTCATCTGCGCTCGTTTGTTTCTAACGGTAAACTCATTTATCTGTCATTCTGATTCATAAATGAGTGTGGAAACGGCTGTATATAGATCAAATCATCTGCCGAATTAATACATGTACATGTATAGTCATAATTTCCAGTGTACTCGTCTATATAACTGATCTGGTTTTGTATAACGGATAGCTACGGACTTTGTTGATGTGAAAAAAACCACGACCGTCTCATAGAAAACCATTTTAAATAAACAAAGTTTATTCTGCCAATATAAGTTGCCAATATAAAATATAAGAATTTAGTTTTATTACGAGATTCATATTTAACACGAGACAAAATGTGCCACAAAACAGTTTGATCTCGTTGCATGATGATGATGATATCATCTTTAGTTTTAGCTTTACTCACACAGTTTGGTCTGAATGTTTGCCATCAGTAAATACAGTATATTTGACAGTTTATAAAGCAGGAAGAGTGTGAGTAAAAGAGGAAGATGAGAATCATCGTGAGCTTTGTAGAAATAATCTGATAAACACTTGAGCCACATGAGAGAAAGTGAAGCAGTTCCTTTGTGATGATGTGAAGAACTAGAGACTGATGATGATGATGATGATGATGGAGTTTTGATGTAGGCTAATGCCATAGGACCTATTGAGCTGATTTCAGAATCTCATACTGCACATGCTATTTCTGTAAGCAAGCCATACGAAGTCGAACTTATGACAGTCATAAAAGGCATAAAAAGTTAAAAGTCTGACCGTAATATTCAAAATTATGACGTAAAACATTAAACGTCTGACTGTAAAATTCGAAATTATAACGTAAAGTCATAATTTTTTACATGAAAGGGCATAATTATGACATAAAACGTTAAAAGTCTGACCTAAAAATTCAAAATTATGACGTAAAACATTAAAAGTCTGACCTTAAAATTCAAAATTATGACGTAGAACATTAAAAGTCTGACCTTAAAATTTGAAATTGGGACGTAAAGTCATAATTTTGACATAAAATGGCATAATTATGACATAAAAAGTTCAAAGTCTGACCTTAAAATTCGAAAATTATGATGTAAAGTCATAATTTTGACATGAAATGGCATAATTATGACAAAACATTAAACGTCTGACTGTAAAATTCGAAATTATAACGTAAAGTCATAATTTTTACATGAAATGCCATAATTATGACATAAAAAGTTCAAAGTCTGACCTTAAAATTCGAAGTTAGGACGTAAAGTCATAATTTTGACATAAAATGGCATAATTGACATAAAAAGTTAAAAGTCTGACTGTAAAATTCAAAATTATAACGTAAAACATTAAAAGTCTGACCTTAAAATTCAAAATTGGGACGTAAAGTCATAATTTTGACATAAAATGGCATAATTATGACATAAAAAGTTCAAAGTCTGACCTTAAAATTAGAAAATTATGATGTAAAGTCATAATTTTGACATGAAATGGCATAATTATGACAAAACATTGAATGTCTGACTGTAAAATTCGAAATTATAACGTAAAGTCATAATTTTGACATGAAAGGGCATAATTATGATATAAAACGTTAAAAGTCTGACATTAAAATTCAAAATTATGACAACTCATAATTTTGATTTATAAGTCATAATTTCTACTTTTAATCTCATAATTATGACTTGCTCATTGCTTTTTTGTACTCTTAATGTGTATGTGATGATGTAATTTGGTGTGCAGTGATGTCAGAGTTGTGATGGCTCCGCCCCAGAGGAGGCGTTCCCTCGGCCCCGTCTCGCCCAAACGCATCTACAGGAGTCTGTCTGTCAAACTGAGGGGCGGAGCTTCCCACAGTGAGGCGGAGCATTCTGATCGGAGGAGGCGGCTGAGCAAAGGACCAGCTGATGTAACAACTGCACACACACACACACACACATATATATATATATAGAGTGAATGTCTTGCTGTTTACATGAGCGCGTGTGTGTGTGTGTTCAGTACTCGTGTCTGTGGGACGCTCTGGAGAGTGAAGACACCCTCGCCGTGCAGCATCTGTTATCCCGAGAGAGAGAGACGGGTGGAGGACAGACAGACAGACGGGTGAACGCCGTCAGTGAGCTCGGCCTGGTGCCGCTGGACGTGGCCGCTCTTACCCATAATGCCTCACTGCTGAAGGTGCTGGTGAAGGCCGGAGCCAAACACAACCCCACCTGTGAGTGACACACACACACTTCAGTCACGCTACACAATTCATCACACACACGCGAGAATTACGTGATGTATAACTATGAATGCCACAACACATTTATTTGGCTTAGTAAATGAATTAAATTAAAATAAATAAAATTAATATGTACAATGACTCTTAATAATTACGTTTTATGAATTCATTGGATTAGCACCATTTTTATTAATAAATTTGTATTAAATCATAACCATATACAGAATCAAAAAAATTTAACAATTAATTTGGGAGAATGTGAGAAAAAATTAAATATGGAATTTATTGTTAAAAAAAGGTAATGAATGATTAATAAATTGTAAGTTTAAGAAATTATTTACAAAATCATATTTAATAATAATAATAAATTCTTTAATCCAATTGATTAGACTTGCTTTTTTGATTTGTGAACTAAAAAACAGATTTCAAAGTACACTGTTAAAATTGTTATAAATTATTTCATAAATTGTAAGTGTAATAAATTAAAATCAATATATTATTTAATACGGTATAATTAATTATAATAAATGATTACATGTTTTGTATTCAATTGATTTAGACATGCTTTTGGATTATTACATTTTATTAAACCATGAAGAACAGAAAACAGATAACACAGAATTGATAAATATAATATAAATATTAATATATTATAAAATAACATTTCATATGACATTATTATTGTTAAAAAAGTTAATAAATTATTAAATGGTCTTAGTTTTTAATGATTAAATTTAAACCATTAAAAATCCCACTTAATTTAGTTAATAATAAAGCAGATTTCACACTTCAGTGGGTTGATGAAGTATAAATGCCTCTCGCCGTCCCGCCACAGTGAGCTCGGCCTCTGATTGGTCGCTGAAGCTGGATGAGCTGGTGTCATTGGCCGAGCAGAAGCTGGAGGAGTGGAGGGCGGAGCTTCAGCTCAGAGTGAAGGCGGAGCTTCAGTCACACGCAGGCGCGCAGAAGAACGTCGAGGTCTGGACGCGCCGCTGTGAACTTTACTGCCGCATGAGAGAGAGATTCCACACGACGGGTATGAACACACACACACACACACACACACACACACAAACTCACTCCGATGTCATGTGACTCATCATTACACCCGTCTGTCTCCCTCAGCTCCGCCCGGGCCGCCCGCTAGCGTCGCCCTGCTGGTGACGGGCAACAGCTGTCTGTGTGTGCGTGTGTGTGAGCCCTGCGGTCGGACACACGGCCTCATCACCAGATACAGAGGTGAGACACCGCATCATCACCAGCAGACTGTACTCTGATGACATCATCACTGACCTGTGTGTGTGTGTGTGTAGTTGAATGGAGCTGTTCCGCTGGTTTTCACCCTCTGTGTGGCTCTGGATTCATCACTGACAGCAGGAACACAGAGTTCAGCATCACGGGACTGCAGACTGTAAGACACACACACTCTCATGGCTATATATGACACACACATGTGGATGTTTGTGACTGGGCTCTGTTTGTGTAGGGTGTGCAGTATTTCGTGCGGGTTAGTGCGTATAACATCAGAGGCTGGGGTGTGTTTGTGAGCAGCAGCCCGGCGAGTGTCGCCCCCTCCAGTGAGTACGGAGAACTGCACACACAACAACTACAACTACAACCATACAAAATCATCGCCTGAAATCAAATAAACGTCAAAAAATGACTAACATTTTAACTAAATTTCTTTACTAAAGTTGAAATGAATGTAAAACATGATGCACCGATCAGGCATAACATTATGACCAGTGACCTAATATTGTGACACGGGCCAGCCTTCGCTCCCCACGTGCATCAATGAGCCTTGGCCGCCCATGACCCTGTCTCCGGTTCACCACTGTTCCTTCCTTGGAGCACTTTTGATAGATACTGACCACTGCAGACCGGGAACACCCCACAAGAGCTGCAGTTTTGGAGATGCTCTGACCCAGTCGTCTAGCCATCACAATTTAAAATAATATTATATATTATAACATTTCATACAGAGCTTTAGAATTTAATAGATTAACAAATCTAAAAAAAGTTTTATGAATTTAATTAATTAGACATTTTTAATAAGTTTTGTTTAAGCGTTTGCCCCTCGTTTAATTTGTAACTTTCAATATACATCTTATGGCAAGTGAAAACATATTAATTCTTAATATTATTATTATTATTTAAAAACACACAATCACTCTATTTCTAAAGTATAACTATGATTTTATTTGGAAAGAAATTAATACTTTTATTCATCAAGGATACATTAAATTGATCAAAAGTGAATTAATAATGTTACAAAAGATTATATTTCAGATAAACGCTGTTCTTTAGAACTTTCTATTCATAAAAAAATAAAATGTATCACAGTTTCCACAAAAATATGAACTATTTTCAACACTGATAATAATCATAAATTTCATCATATCAGAATGATTTGTGAAGGATCATGTGACACTGAAGACTGGAGTAATGATGATAAATTCAGCTTTGATCACAGGAATAAATTACACTTTACTATATATTCACATAGAGAACAGCTGTTTTACACTGGAGTAATATTTCACTGTTTTACTGTATTTATGATGGAGTAAAGGGATCTCTGGAGTGTGATTTAGTGAGTGTTTGACTGGTGAGTGTGTGTCCCTGCAGGCTGGAGCGAGTGCTGCGGTGTGACTGTGAGGCGCAGGAATCAGGCGGCGGCCGTCAGGAGGATCTCACAGCAGATCAGAGAGCCTGCGCTCATCACCGGTACACACACACACACACACAGATAATACAGTGAAGAAACACCCGTCATCACTGATAAACACCTGTGTGTGTGTGTGTGTGTGTGTCTCAGATAACAGCAGCTCTGTGAAGAGAGCGTCCGTGTCTCGCGGCCTGAAGCAGCTCTTCCACTCCAGCAGGTTCGTCCGTCTGTTACAGAGGTGAGACACACCAGGGATCACAGGGACGTTACTGTCAGAATGACTTCAAACCATTTCACATAAAACATCTTATTTTATTATTCATTCATTTCCTGTGTCTTTAACGGATGAGGATTATGAAAACCGTGATAAATGAGGAAGCCTCGTTTTAAAAGTCTGATTTCTAGACCTGAAAATAAAGCAATAGAAATGAATCAAATCTGTAAAACATGGGCATTTTTTATAGTGAATATACATTTTACTAGTTATGATAAATTCTAAAAATGTTTAAAAAGTAGTTTTTGAGTACATTTTACTTTTAGTTAAAAACACTAAAATGACTAAAACTTTTCTTTTTACATCTATATTTTTATGTCTTATTAAATTATTTTAAATGTAAAATGTTTATAAAATAATTCAATAGTAAATTTTAATATTACATTATATTTTTTTATTTCATGTCAAATCTTAAAATTATTTACTTTTTTATACATTTTTCATATTTTCTTAAGATATTTGTAATATATTTGATTTATTTATTTTGATATATTTTTGTTTAAAAAAAAAGTGTGAATCCTACATAACATTCAGTTTATAAAACCTTTAATTATTATTATTATTATTTTAAATTGTAGTTAAAAACACACAACAAAATAAATAATCTTTTTATCCGTTTTTATCTGTATATATTGTCTCTGTGTCTTATTAAAAACATGTAACATTTAAAATGTTGATAGAATAATTTAATTATGTTAATATCAAAATTTAGTCATTTTTATTTTTTTTATTCATGTTTTTTTGTTTGAGTTATTTGTAGCACTTCGTATAGTACTAAATGAAAATAAAAAAATGTAACGAATATATAAAGAAAATATTTTAAATGTATTAGAGATTAAGATTTTTAAAATGTATTTTTATATATTACTATTTTAAAAATAGAGGGAAAACATTCAGCTTATAAAACTTTTAATTATAATTATTTTATAGTCACTTTTTTAATTTACAGAAGCTAGGAATGTCCATACATTAATATTCATTTAATAGTTTTAATATAAATTTTAATATTAAATTTTGTGTCAAAATGTCAAATCTTTAATTTTTGTAATACATTTTTAATTTTTTTTTTTAGATATTTGTAATATATTTTTATTAATTTATTAAGATATATATTTTGTCGTGTGTGTGTGTGTAGAGGCGTGTACCTGGCGTGCGTCTTCTATCAGAAGGACTGTGTGCTGGTGTCGTGTGACGAGCGGCTCCCTCTGGTGGAGGTCCAGTGCTGCTCCGCCTCCGTCACGCAGGACTTCCTGTGGTTCACTAAGGTCAGGATGGCTCAGACGGCAGCGTGTGTGTCTGCTGTGTGTGACTGATCGTCTGACTCTGTGTGTGTGTGTCCCAGCTGTCGTGCGCGTGGACGCAGGTGTCTGTCCTGCAGCAGGTGCTGTCGTCTTCATCGCTCTCCTCGTCTTCATCGCTGCTGCAGAACAGGCTCAGTTTCCTGCGGGCAGTCGCGCAGCTGCAGGTGAGTCTCACACCTGCTAATTCTGCTAATGTTCTACTTTTTTCATTTTCATTTTAGTTGAAAGTTTATAATATAAGTTTTATAGTATCTCCAGTTCTGTTTAGTGCGCTTTCTGTAAGTCAACACAATAGCCTATAGTATAGAAGCTCATTTTGCAACCAAATCCTGTTTATTTTTTGACATTAATTTTATTCAGAATTTAATAATAATCATTATAATATTCACATTTTTAATGTGATGTGCAATTTATATTATAACGTTTTTTTTGTATGAAAATGTATATTTAAATCACTGTATCCTGTGTCACAAAACAAACAAACAAGATCCTTGTTTAGATCAGGTTCACACTTACATATAATTATAGAGAGTAAATTTAAATGCGTGTTTGGCGTGCTGTTCGAGAGTACCCCCGTGTATGTAAGTGGCTAGAACTAAAGGTGTGGAGAAGGGGTGGTGGAGGGATGCTGATGAACTGTCAATGAACAGAGGTAAGACTGCTGCGTATATTTCCCTCTTATTGTTGATTAGCTGAGTGCTCTCCACTTGTGTCAATTATCTGAACGTGCTCCTCCCGAACCTTGTTAATAAAACATTACTGGGTGAAAAAGACAAATGCATTTTCAGTTCAGATAAATCCAGAGGAAAGTATTTACTGGCCTGATTGTGTTTACATACAGTATTGCCAAAGCATTATCAAACAAAAGAAATATACAGTAAAACAATAAGATAAAAAATAGGCCTATGTAATATATAATGTAAAATACACATAAGATTTGTCATTCGTCTGTTTGTCACAGTGAAGAAGAAAGTGTGCCTCTGTCTCACGATTACAGAATCAGTGCAAACAAATGTAGAGAGCTAACATATGAGTGCTTATCAAAACATTAAAGTCGTATTAATATGTCTTTACACACCTTAGAATAATAGAACAGTCATCAGAATGACACAACACAATCTGAATAATGGGAATTACAGTGGGGAGAACAAGTATTTGATACACTGCCGATTTTGCAGGTTTGCCCACTTACAAAGCATGTAGAGGTCTGTAATTTTTATCATAGGTACACTTCAACTGTGAGTAACGGAATCTAAAAATCCAGAAAATAACATTGTATGATTTTTAAGTAATTAATTTGCATTTTATTGCATGACATAAGTATTTGATACATCAGAAAAGCAGAACTTAATATTTGGTACAGAAATCTTTGTTTGCAATTACAGAGATCATACGTTTCCTGTAGTTCTTGACCAGGTTTGCACACACTGCAGCAGGGATTTTGACCCACTCCTCCATACAGACCTTCTCCAGATCCTTCAGGTTTCGGGGCTGTCGCTGGGCAATACGGACTTTCAGCTCCCTCCAAAGATTTTCTATTGGGTTCAGGTCTGGAGACTGGCTAGGCCACTCCAGGACCTTGAGATGCTTCTTACGGAGCCACTCCTTAGTTGCCCTGGCTGTGTGTTTTGGGTCGTTGTCATGCTGGAAGACCCAGCCACGACCCATCTTCAATGCTCTTACTGAGGGAAGGAGGTTGTTGGCCAAGATCTCGCGATACATGGCCCCATCCATCCTCCCCTCAATACGGTGCAGTCGTCCTGTCCCCTTTGCAGAAAAGCATCCCCAAAGAATGATGTTTCCACCTCCATGCTTCACGGTTGGGATGGTGTTCTTGGGGTTGTACTCATCCTTCTTCTTCCTCCAAACACGGCGAGTGGAGTTTAGACCAAAAAGCTCTATTTTTGTCTCATCAGACCACATGACCTTCTCCCATTCCTCCTCTGGATCATCCAGATGGTCATTGGCAAACTTCAGACGGGCCTGGACATGCGCTGGCTTGAGCAGGGGGACCTTGCGTTGCGCTGCAGGATTTTAATCCATGACGGCGTAGTGTGTTACTAATGGTTTTCTTTGAGACTGTGGTCCCAGCTCTCTTCAGGTCATTGACCAGGTCCTGCCGTGTAGTTCTGGGCTGATCCCTCACCTTCCTCATGATCATTGATGCCCCACGAGGTGAGATCTTGCATGATGCCCCAGACCGAGGGAGATTGACCGTCATCTTGAACTTCTTCCATTTTCTAATAATTGCGCCAACAGTTGTTGCCTTCTCACCAAGCTGCTTGCCTATTGTCCTGTAGCCCATCCCAGCCTTGTGCAGGTCTACAATTTTATCTCTGATGTCCTTACACAGCTCCCTGGTCTTGGCCATTGTGGAGAGGTTGGAGTCTGTTTGATTGAGTGTGTGGACAGGTGTCTTTTATACAGGTAACAAGTTCAAACAGGTGCAGTTAATACAGGTAATGAGTGGAGAACAGGAGGGCTTCTTAAAGAAAAACTAACAGGTCTGTGAGAGCCGGAATTCTTACTGGTTGGTAGGTGATCAAATACTTATGTCATGCAATAAAATGCAAATTAATTATTTAAAAATCATACAATGTGATTTTCTGTACAGGTCCAGTGTTCACTTCCTCTGAAGCTGCACCATCCTCTTCTAGTACAGGTCCAGTGTTCACTTCCTCTGAAGCTGCACCATCCTCTTCTAGTACAGGTCCAGTGTTCACTTCCTCTGAAGCTGCACCATACTCTTCTAGTACAGGTCCAGTGTTCACTTCCTCTGAATCTGCACCATCCTCTTCTAGTACAGGTCCAGTGTCCACTTCCTCTGAAGCTGCACCATCCTCTTCTAGTACAGGTCCAGTGTACACTTTCTCTGAAGCTGCACCATACTCTTCTAGTACAGGTCCAGTGTTCACTTCCTCTGAAGCTGCACCATCCTCTTCTAGTACAGGTCCAGTGTACACTTCCTCTGAAGCTGCACCATACTCTTCTAGTACAGGTCCATTGTACACTTCCTCTGAAGCTGCACCATACTCTTCTAGTACAGGTCCAGTGTACACTTTCTCTGAAGCTGCACCATACTCTTTTAGTACAGGTCCAGTGTTCACTTCCTCTGAATCTGCACCATCCTCTTCTAGTACAGGTCCAGTGTACACTTTCTCTGAAGCTGCACCATACTCTTCTAGTACAGGTCCAGTGTTCACTTCCTCTGAATCTGCACCATCCTCTTCTAGTACAGGTCCAGTGTTCACTTCCTCTGAAGCTGCACCATCCTCTTCTAGTACATGTCCAGTGTACACTTTCTCTGAAGCTGCACCATCCTCTTCTAGTACAGGTCCAGTGTACACTTCCTCTGAAGCTGCACCATACTCTTCTAGTACAGGTCCATTGTACACTTCCTCTGAAGCTGCACCATACTCTTCTAGTACAGGTCCAGTGTACACTTTCTCTGAAGCTGCACCATACTCTTTTAGTACAGGTCCAGTGTTCACTTCCTCTGAATCTGCACCATCCTCTTCTAGTACAGGTCCAGTGTACACTTTCTCTGAAGCTGCACCATACTCTTCTAGTACAGGTCCAGTGTTCACTTCCTCTGAATCTGCACCATCCTCTTCTAGTACAGGTCCAGTGTTCACTTCCTCTGAAGCTGCACCATCCTCTTCTAGTACAGGTCCAGTGTACACTTCCTCTGAATCTGCACCATACTCTTCTAGTACAGGTCTATTGTACACTTCCTCTGAAGCTGCACCATACTCTTCTAGTACAGGTCCAGTGTACACTTTCTCTGAAGCTGCACCATACTCTTTTAGTACAGGTCCAGTGTTCACTTCCTCTGAATCTGCACCATCCTCTTCTAGTACAGGTCCAGTGTACACTTCCTCTGAAGCTGCACCATACTCTTCTAGTACAGGTCCAGTGTACACTTTCTCTGAAGCTGCACCATACTCTTTTAGTACAGGTCCAGTGTTCACTTCCTCTGAATCTGCACCATCCTCTTCTAGTACAGGTCCAGTGTACACTTTCTCTGAAGCTGCACCATACTCTTCTAGTACAGGTCCAGTGTTCACTTCCTCTGAATCTGCACCATACTCTTCTAGTACAGGTCCAGTGTACACATGGACATTACGGATCTCTTTTTTTATTATATTTCGACAATATTGCTCCAGGGCTTTCCAGTAGCCACTGCTTAATGTTTCAGTCTGTGGTGAAAAGTTGCTGAATAAAAAAGTGCTGTTGTAGGCTTCCTGACACCACATGTGATTGGCAGCCTCAGCAAGATGACCTCGCTCATAGCCTTTATTCAGCTTGAATGAGCTAAATTTAATTTTTACTGGATTATTGTTAGCTAAAGTACTGCTGTTCAATATCTCATACACCCATTTAGCATTCTTGGTTTCATCGTCATATGCCATGACATAAGTGTTTTTTTCTCTCACAATATTAGTATCTGAAGGACTTCCGTCTATTAATTTATTACTGAGGCAATTTCAAGGTGTCTGGAGATTTATCTTCCCTTAATTCCTCATGTTGTGAGAACAGTTGTGAGAATGGGATCTTTATGTAGACGGTTTCAGATTTCTTTGAACCTATTGTTTTCCCTGTTCCATCTTCTTCTTTTTGAAGCTTATCTTCTGAAGGATTTTCAGAGTCATCAGTTTCTTTAAAAGTTGAATCCTGTCCTCCTGATGCTGCACCTGTACTCTCTATTTGATTGGGTGTAGGTGCGCCTGTTCTAGAGTTCTGCTCAGCTGCTTGTGTTGGACGCTCATGATACAAATATTTCATCACCTGCAGCATTATCACATAAGCCCACTCTTTTTTATTGGATTGCATTGTTTGAGCTTTTTCCCAAGCTTGTTTGATATGCTCAATTGGCCAGTATTTATCCTCCTTTTTAATGTCACATTTCTTTTCAGTCTTTTCTTGAGAATTACGTAAGCACATGGAAAAATCTAACAAACCCGTAACTACGTAATGCAAAGTGTCATCTGCAGGGTTTGTTCCCCGGTTCTCAAGAGTGGCTTTACCATGTTCAGGAGATTCAGGATCTCGTTGCTGTTTTCCACTCTTCCTAAAACATTCCATGATGTAACACAGTGACTAAGGAACAAATCAGCCTTCACTCAATCCGGTATTATTACTTCTTCAAGGGCTTCGACCAAGGATCTTCTCTTTAGGTCTGGCTAAAATAACGTCTAGCCTCCTGAAAACAAGAAACAAACCTTTGCGTCAAAATGCAAAGTTTGTTCAGAAAAGACAAAATAGACATACTCACATCAACAGACTGTGAAGATCTGGTGCTCTGATTTACGTCAGATCGGTTCTGCTCTGCACACAACAAACACACACACACAACATAGATTTTATAATGTACTCTTATTATGTAAAATAGAACAGTTTCAAGACTTTATTATTAAGACCATTGTGTCAATAAAAACAAAAGCCAGTTACTAGTTGACTCATTCATGAATGGCAAGAGAAACGGACCTAGGCTGTGTTTCCCAAAAGCATCGTAAGCCAGAGTTGATCATATGGGACATTTGTTGCAATTGTTCTATGATCAATTTAGGCTTGCGTTTCTTTTGGAAAATAGCCCAGGGGTCTGTTCCTCGTACGTGGCTAACTCAGTTAGCTGGATTTGATTGTTGATGATTTGGCATGATCTTGGATTGTTTGGTTCTTCGACACTCATCCTGGACTTGCTGTCATAGCAACAGGTCTGTAAGATTAAAGGAACACTCCACTTTTTGTTCCAGTCTGTGCACTGAAAGCAGTCCTGTAGTGTTGAGGTAGCATCGTCCGGCCATACTGTAATGAGTTTTTGAACTGGTTTGGTGAGTTTCAGAAGTGGGTTGTATGATGGGATTAGCATTACAGAGGTGGGGACGGGGTTCAGCTTTGTACGCGTTTTTCTTTGGTGTGTAAACAAGGTTTAGT